>CM060925.1:123488000-123835514 GCA_030737875.1 Allium sativum | reverse complement strand
TAAGAGGAAATGAAATTATAAAAACAAAAAAGGAATGTTTGAGTTCGAATTAAGAAGGAAAAGAACAAAAAAGAGTGAAATAAGCCTAAAACTTGAACTGCGACGGTGAAGACAAAAAGGAGGGGGGTGCAACACGAGGACTTCCCAGGAGGTCACCCATCCTAGTACTACTCTCGCCCAAGCACGCTTAACTTCGGAGTTCTGATGGGATCCGGTGCTTTAGTGCTGGTATGATCGCACCCGTCAGAAAGCATGTTGGAAAACTACTAATGCATGATTGGAAGAACGCATAGAACTGCAGAAGCTAACCGTAACAGCGTTTGAAATTCAAACAAAGAACATTGCATTGTTTTGAAAAAGAAAATCGAAAAAATTTAAAAAAAATATGCGCAGCGTTTGAATTTCAAGCAGACAATGTGGGAACATTAAATTTTAAAATATAAGGAAATGAAATTCAAAATGAAAAAAAGGGCGTTTAAGTTCGAATTAAGAAGCAAACAAAACCAAAAAAGGAGGAAATTTAGAAATTTCGACTGCGGATTCGAAATTGTGGACAGCGTTTTAAATTCAAGCAGGTAAACTGGGAACGTTAAACTTGAAATAAGAGGAAATGAAATTATAAAAACAAAAAAGGAATGTTTGAGTTCGAATTAAGAAGGAAAAGAACAAAAAAGAGTGAAATAAGCCTAAAACTTGAACTGCGACGGTGGAAGACAAAAAGGAGGGGGGTGCAACACGAGGACTTCCCAGGAGGTCACCCATCCTAGTACTACTCTCGCCCAAGCACGCTTAACTTCGGAGTTCTGATGGGATCCGGTGCTTTAGTGCTGGTATGATCGCACCCGTCAGAAAGCATGTTGGAAAACTACTATTGCATGATTGGAAGAACGCATAGAACTGCAGAAGCTAACCGTAACAGCGTTTGAAATTCAAACAAAGAACATTGCATTGTTTGAAAAAGAAAATCGAAAAAAAAAAAAAAAAAATATGCGCAGCGTTTGAATTTCAAGCAGACAATGTGGGAACATTAAATTTTAAAATATAAGGAAATGAAATTCAAAAATGAAAAAAAAGGGCGTTTAAGTTCGAATTAAGAAGCAAACAAAACCAAAAAGGAGGAAATTTAGAAATTTCGACTGTGGATTCGAAATTGTGGACAGCGTTTTAAATTCAAGCAGGTAAACTGGGAACGTTAAACTTGAAAATAAGAGGAAATGAAATTATAAAAACAAAAAAGGAATGTTTGAGTTCGAATTAAGAAGGAAAAGAACAAAAAAGAGTGAAATAAGCCTAAAACTTGAACTGCGACGGTGGAAGACAAAAAGGAGGGGGGTGCAACACGAGGACTTCCCAGGAGGTCACCCATCCTAGTACTACTCTCGCCCAAGCACGCTTAACTTCGGAGTTCTGATGGGATCCGGTGCTTTAGTGCTGGTATGATCGCACCCGTCAGAAAGCATGTTGGAAAACTACTAATGCATGATTGGAAGAACGCATAGAACTGCAGAAGCTAACCGTAACAGCGTTTGAAATTCAAACAAAGAACATTGCATTGTTTTGAAAAAGAAAATCGAAAAAAATTTAAAAAAAAATATGCGCAGCGTTTGAATTTCAAGCAGACAATGTGGGAACATTAAATTTTAAAATATAAGGAAATGAAATTCAAAAATGAAATAAAGGGCGTTTAAGTTCGAATTAAGAAGCAAACAAAACCAAAAAAGGAGGAAATTTAGAAATTTCGACTGTGGATTCGAAATTGTGGACAGCGTTTTAAATTCAAGCAGGTAAACTGGGAACGTTAAACTTGAAAATAAGAGGAAATGAAATTATAAAAACAAAAAAGGAATGTTTGAGTTCGAATTAAGAAGGAAAAGAACAAAAAAGAGTGAAATAAGCCTAAAACTTGAACTGCGACGGTGGAAGACAAAAAGGAGGGGGGTGCAACACGAGGACTTCCCAGGAGGTCACCCATCCTAGTACTACTCTCGCCCAAGCACGCTTAACTTCGGAGTTCTGATGGGATCCGGTGCTTTAGTGCTGGTATGATCGCACCCGTCAGAAAGCATGTTGGAAAACTACTAATGCATGATTGGAAGAACGCATAGAACTGCAGAAGCTAACCGTAACAGCGTTTGAAATTCAAACAAAGAACATTGCATTGTTTTGAAAAAGAAAATCGAAAAAAATTTAAAAAAAAATATGCGCAGCGTTTGAATTTCAAGCAGACAATGTGGGAACATTAAATTTTAAATATAAGGAAATGAAATTCAAAAATGAAAAAAGGGCGTTTAAGTTCGAATTAAGAAGCAAACAAAACCAAAAAATTTAGAAATTTCGACTGTGGATTCGAAATTGTGGACAGCGTTTTAAATTCAAGCAGGTAAACTGGGAACGTTAAACTTGAAAATAAGAGGAAATGAAATTATAAAAACAAAAAAGGAATGTTTGAGTTCGAATTAAGAAGGAAAAGAACAAAAAAGAGTGAAATAAGCCTAAAACTTGAACTGCGACGGTGGAAGACAAAAAGGAGGGGGGTGCAACACGAGGACTTCCCAGGAGGTCACCCATCCTAGTACTACTCTCGCCCAAGCACGCTTAACTTCGGAGTTCTGATGGGATCCGGTGCTTTAGTGCTGGTATGATCGCACCCGTCAGAAAGCATGTTGGAAAACTACTAATGCATGATTGGAAGAACGCATAGAACTGCAGAAGCTAACCGTAACAGCGTTTGAAATTCAAACAAAGAACATTGCATTGTTTTGAAAAAGAAAATCGAAAAAAATTTAAAAAAAAATATGCGCAGCGTTTGAATTTCAAGCAGACAATGTGGGAACATTAAATTTTAAAATATAAGGAAATGAAATTCAAAAATGAAAAAAAGGGCGTTTAAGTTCGAATTAAGAAGCAAACAAAACCAAAAAAGGAGGAAATTTCGACTGTGGATTCGAAATTGTGGACAGCGTTTTAAATTCAAGCAGGTAAACTGGGAACGTTAAACTTGAAAATAAGAGGAAATGAAATTATAAAAACAAAAAAGGAATGTTTGAGTTCGAATTAAGAAGGAAAAGAACAAAAAAGAGTGAAATAAGCCTAAAACTTGAACTGCGACGGTGGAAGACAAAAAGGAGGGGGGTGCAACACGAGGACTTCCCAGGAGGTCACCCATCCTAGTACTACTCTCGCCCAAGCACGCTTAACTTCGGAGTTCTGATGGGATCCGGTGCTTTAGTGCTGGTATGATCGCACCCGTCAGAAAGCATGTTGGAAAACTACTAATGCATGATTGGAAGAACGCATAGAACTGCAGAAGCTAACCGTAACAGCGTTTGAAATTCAAACAAAGAACATTGCATTGTTTTGAAAAAGAAAATCGAAAAAAATTTAAAAAAAAAATGCGCAGCGTTTGAATTTCAAGCAGACAATGTGGGAACATTAAAATTTAAAATATAAGGAAATGAAATTCAAAAATGAAAAAAATGGCGTTTAAGTTCGAATTAAGAAGCAAACAAAACCAAAAAAGGAGGAAATTTAGAAATTTCGACTGTGGATTCGAAATTGTGGACAGCGTTTTAAATTCAAGCAGGTAAACTGGGAACGTTAAACTTGAAAATAAGAGGAAATGAAATTATAAAAACAAAAAAGGAATGTTTGAGTTCGAATTAAGAAGGAAAAGAACAAAAAAGAGTGAAATAAGCCTAAAACTTGAACTGCGACGGTGGAAGACAAAAAGGAGGGGGGTGCAACACGAGGACTTCCCAGGAGGTCACCCATCCTAGTACTACTCTCGCCCAAGCACGCTTAACTTCGGAGTTCTGATGGGATCCGGTGCTTTAGTGCTGGTATGATCGCACCCGTCAGAAAGCATGTTGGAAAACTACTAATGCATGATTGGAAGAACGCATAGAACTGCAGAAGCTAACCGTAACAGCGTTTGAAATTCAAACAAAGAACATTGCATTGTTTTGAAAAAGAAAATCGAAAAAAATTTAAAAAAAAATATGCGCAGCGTTTGAATTTCAAGCAGACAATGTGGGAACATTAAATTTTAAAATATAAGGAAATGAAATTCAAAAATGAAAAAAAGGGCGTTTAAGTTCGAATTAAGAAGCAAACAAAACCAAAAAAGGAGGAAATTTAGAAATTTCGACTGTGGATTCGAAATTGTGGACAGCGTTTTAAATTCAAGCAGGTAAACTGGGAACGTTAAACTTGAAAATAAGAGGAAATGAAATTATAAAAACAAAAAAGGAATGTTTGAGTTCGAATTAAGAAGGAAAAGAACAAAAAAAAGTGAAATAAGCCTAAAACTTGAACTGCGACGGTGGAAGACAAAAAGGAGGGGGGTGCAACACGAGGACTTCCCAGGAGGTCACCCATCCTAGTACTACTCTCGCCCAAGCACGCTTAACTTCGGAGTTCTGATGGGATCCGGTGCTTTAGTGCTGGTATGATCGCACCCGTCAGAAAGCATGTTGGAAAACTACTAATGCATGATTGGAAGAACGCATAGAACTGCAGAAGCTAACCGTAACAGCGTTTGAAATTCAAACAAAGAACATTGCATTGTTTTGAAAAAGAAAATCGAAAAAAATTTAAAAAAAAATATGCGCAGCGTTTGAATTTCAAGCAGACAATGTGGGAACATTAAATTTTAAAATATAAGGAAATGAAATTCAAAATGAAAAAAAGGGCGTTTAAGTTCGAATTAAGAAGCAAACAAAACCAAAAAAAGGAGGAAATTTAGAAATTTCGACTGTGGATTCGAAATTGTGGACAGCGTTTTAAATTCAAGCAGGTAAACTGGGAACGTTAAACTTGAAAATAAGAGGAAATGAAATTATAAAAACAAAAAAGGAATGTTTGAGTTCGAATTAAGAAGGAAAAGAACAAAAAAGAGTGAAATAAGCCTAAAACTTGAACTGCGACGGTGGAAGACAAAAAGGAGGGGGGTGCAACACGAGGACTTCCCAGGAGGTCACCCATCCTAGTACTACTCTCGCCCAAGCACGCTTAACTTCGGAGTTCTGATGGGATCCGGTGCTTTAGTGCTGGTATGATCGCACCCGTCAGAAAGCATGTTGGAAAACTACTAATGCATGATTGGAAGAACGCATAGAACTGCAGAAGCTAACCGTAACAGCGTTTGAAATTCAAACAAAGAACATTGCATTGTTTTGAAAAAGAAAATCGAAAAAAATTTAAAAAAAAATATGCGCAGCGTTTGAATTTCAAGCAGACAATGTGGGAACATTAAATTTTAAAATATAAGGAAATGAAATTCAAAAATGAAAAAAAGGGCGTTTAAGTTCGAATTAAGAAGCAAACAAAACCAAAAAAGGAGGAAATTTAGAAATTTCGACTGTGGATTCGAAATTGTGGACAGCGTTTTAAATTCAAGCAGGTAAACTGGGAACGTTAAACTTGAAAATAAGAGGAAATGAAATTATAAAAACAAAAAAGGAATGTTTGAGTTCGAATTAAGAAGGAAAAGAACAAAAAAGAGTGAAATAAGCCTAAAACTTGAACTGCGACGGTGGAAGACAAAAAGGAGGGGGGTGCAACACGAGGACTTCCCAGGAGGTCACCCATCCTAGTACTACTCTCGCCCAAGCACGCTTAACTTCGGAGTTCTGATGGGATCCGGTGCTTTAGTGCTGGTATGATCGCACCCGTCAGAAAGCATGTTGGAAAACTACTAATGCATGATTGGAAGAACGCATAGAACTGCAGAAGCTAACCGTAACAGCGTTTGAAATTCAAACAAAGAACATTGCATTGTTTTGAAAAAGAAAATCGAAAAAAATTTAAAAAAAAATATGCGCAGCGTTTGAATTTCAAGCAGACAATGTGGGAACATTAAATTTTAAAATATAAGGAAATGAAATTCAAAAATGAAAAAAAGGGCGTTTAAGTTCGAATTAAGAAGCAAACAAAACCAAAAAAGGAGGAAATTTAGAAATTTCGACTGTGGATTCGAAATTGTGGACAGCGTTTTAAATTCAAGCAGGTAAACTGGGAACGTTAAACTTGAAAATAAGAGGAAATGAAATTATAAAAACAAAAAAGGAATGTTTGAGTTCGAATTAAGAAGGAAAAGAACAAAAAAGAGTGAAATAAGCCTAAAACTTGAACTGCGACGGTGGAAGACAAAAAGGAGGGGGGTGCAACACGAGGACTTCCCAGGAGGTCACCCATCCTAGTACTACTCTCGCCCAAGCACGCTTAACTTCGGAGTTCTGATGGGATCCGGTGCTTTAGTGCTGGTATGATCGCACCCGTCAGAAAGCATGTTGGAAAACTACTAATGCATGATTGGAAGAACGCATAGAACTGCAGAAGCTAACCGTAACAGCGTTTGAAATTCAAACAAAGAACATTGCATTGTTTTGAAAAAGAAAATCGAAAAAAATTTAAAAAAAATATGCGCAGCGTTTGAATTTCAAGCAGACAATGTGGGAACATTAAATTTTAAAATATAAGGAAATGAAATTCAAAAATGAAAAAAAGGGCGTTTAAGTTCGAATTAAGAAGCAAACAAAACCAAAAAAGGAGGAAATTTAGAAATTTCGACTGTGGATTCGAAATTGTGGACAGCGTTTTAAATTCAAGCAGGTAAACTGGGAACGTTAAACTTGAAAATAAGAGGAAATGAAATTATAAAAACAAAAAAGGAATGTTTGAGTTCGAATTAAGAAGGAAAAGAACAAAAAAGAGTGAAATAAGCCTAAAACTTGAACTGCGACGGTGGAAGACAAAAAGGAGGGGGGTGCAACACGAGGACTTCCCAGGAGGTCACCCATCCTAGTACTACTCTCGCCCAAGCACGCTTAACTTCGGAGTTCTGATGGGATCCGGTGCTTTAGTGCTGGTATGATCGCACCCGTCAGAAAGCATGTTGGAAAACTACTAATGCATGATTGGAAGAACGCATAGAACTGCAGAAGCTAACCGTAACAGCGTTTGAAATTCAAACAAAGAACATTGCATTGTTTTGAAAAAGAAAATCGAAAAAAATTTAAAAAAAATATGCGCAGCGTTTGAATTTCAAGCAGACAATGTGGGAACATTAAATTTTAAAATATAAGGAAATGAAATTCAAAAATGAAAAAAAGGGCGTTTAAGTTCGAATTAAGAAGCAAACAAAACCAAAAAAGGAGGAAATTTAGAAATTTCGACTGTGGATTCGAAATTGTGGACAGCGTTTTAAATTCAAGCAGGTAAACTGGGAACGTTAAACTTGAAAATAAGAGGAAATGAAATTATAAAAACAAAAAAGGAATGTTTGAGTTCGAATTAAGAAGGAAAAGAACAAAAAAGAGTGAAATAAGCCTAAAACTTGAACTGCGACGGTGGAAGACAAAAAGGAGGGGGGTGCAACACGAGGACTTCCCAGGAGGTCACCCATCCTAGTACTACTCTCGCCCAAGCACGCTTAACTTCGGAGTTCTGATGGGATCCGGTGCTTTAGTGCTGGTATGATCGCACCCGTCAGAAAGCATGTTGGAAAACTACTAATGCATGATTGGAAGAACGCATAGAACTGCAGAAGCTAACCGTAACAGCGTTTGAAATTCAAACAAAGAACATTGCATTGTTTTGAAAAAGAAAATCGAAAAAAATTTAAAAAAAAATATGCGCAGCGTTTGAATTTCAAGCAGACAATGTGGGAACATTAAATTTTAAAATATAAGGAAATGAAATTCAAAAATGAAAAAAAGGGCGTTTAAGTTCGAATTAAGAAGCAAACAAAACCAAAAAAGGAGGAAATTTAGAAATTTCGACTGTGGATTCGAAATTGTGGACAGCGTTTTAAATTCAAGCAGGTAAACTGGGAACGTTAAACTTGAAAATAAGAGGAAATGAAATTATAAAAACAAAAAAGGAATGTTTGAGTTCGAATTAAGAAGGAAAAGAACAAAAAAGAGTGAAATAAGCCTAAAACTTGAACTGCGACGGTGGAAGACAAAAAGGAGGGGGGTGCAACACGAGGACTTCCCAGGAGGTCACCCATCCTAGTACTACTCTCGCCCAAGCACGCTTAACTTCGGAGTTCTGATGGGATCCGGTGCTTTAGTGCTGGTATGATCGCACCCGTCAGAAAGCATGTTGGAAAACTACTAATGCATGATTGGAAGAACGCATAGAACTGCAGAAGCTAACCGTAACAGCGTTTGAAATTCAAACAAAGAACATTGCATTGTTTTGAAAAAGAAAATCGAAAAAAATTTAAAAAAAAATATGCGCAGCGTTTGAATTTCAAGCAGACAATGTGGGAACATTAAATTTTAAAATATAAGGAAATGAAATTCAAAAATGAAAAAAAGGGCGTTTAAGTTCGAATTAAGAAGCAAACAAAACCAAAAAAGGAGGAAATTTAGAAATTTCGACTGTGGATTCGAAATTGTGGACAGCGTTTTAAATTCAAGCAGGTAAACTGGGAACGTTAAACTTGAAAATAAGAGGAAATGAAATTATAAAAACAAAAAAGGAATGTTTGAGTTCGAATTAAGAAGGAAAAGAACAAAAAAGAGTGAAATAAGCCTAAAACTTGAACTGCGACGGTGGAAGACAAAAAGGAGGGGGGTGCAACACGAGGACTTCCCAGGAGGTCACCCATCCTAGTACTACTCTCGCCCAAGCACGCTTAACTTCGGAGTTCTGATGGGATCCGGTGCTTTAGTGCTGGTATGATCGCACCCGTCAGAAAGCATGTTGGAAAACTACTAATGCATGATTGGAAGAACGCATAGAACTGCAGAAGCTAACCGTAACAGCGTTTGAAATTCAAACAAAGAACATTGCATTGTTTTGAAAAAGAAAATCGAAAAAAAAAAAAAAAAAAATATGCGCAGCGTTTGAATTTCAAGCAGACAATGTGGGAACATTAAATTTTAAAATATAAGGAAATGAAATTCAAAAATGAAAAAAAGGGCGTTTAAGTTCGAATTAAGAAGCAAACAAAACCAAAAAAGGAGGAAATTTAGAAATTTCGACTGTGGATTCGAAATTGTGGACAGCGTTTTAAATTCAAGCAGGTAAACTGGGAACGTTAAACTTGAAAATAAGAGGAAATGAAATTATAAAAACAAAAAAGGAATGTTTGAGTTCGAATTAAGAAGGAAAAGAACAAAAAAGAGTGAAATAAGCCTAAAACTTGAACTGCGACGGTGGAAGACAAAAAGGAGGGGGGTGCAACACGAGGACTTCCCAGGAGGTCACCCATCCTAGTACTACTCTCGCCCAAGCACGCTTAACTTCGGAGTTCTGATGGGATCCGGTGCTTTAGTGCTGGTATGATCGCACCCGTCAGAAAGCATGTTGGAAAACTACTAATGCATGATTGGAAGAACGCATAGAACTGCAGAAGCTAACCGTAACAGCGTTTGAAATTCAAACAAAGAACATTGCATTGTTTTGAAAAAGAAAATCGAAAAAAATTTAAAAAAAAATATGCGCAGCGTTTGAATTTCAAGCAGACAATGTGGGAACATTAAATTTTAAAATATAAGGAAATGAAATTCAAAAATGAAATAAAGGGCGTTTAAGTTCGAATTAAGAAGCAAACAAAACCAAAAAAGGAGGAAATTTAGAAATTTCGACTGTGGATTCGAAATTGTGGACAGCGTTTTAAATTCAAGCAGGTAAACTGGGAAC
Source organism: Allium sativum (assembly GCA_030737875.1). NCBI lineage: Eukaryota > Viridiplantae > Streptophyta > Magnoliopsida > Asparagales > Amaryllidaceae > Allium > Allium sativum. Next base: position 123,825,860 of record CM060925.1, on the reverse strand, counting down.
GTTAAACTTGAAAATAAGAGGAAATGAAATTATAAAAACAAAAAAGGAATGTTTGAGTTCGAATTAAGAAGGAAAAGAACAAAAAAGAGTGAAATAAGCCTAAAACTTGAACTGCGACGGTGGAAGACAAAAAGGAGGGGGGTGCAACACGAGGACTTCCCAGGAGGTCACCCATCCTAGTACTACTCTCGCCCAAGCACGCTTAACTTCGGAGTTCTGATGGGATCCGGTGCTTTAGTGCTGGTATGATCGCACCCGTCAGAAAGCATGTTGGAAAACTACTAATGCATGATTGGAAGAACGCATAGAACTGCAGAAGCTAACCGTAACAGCGTTTGAAATTCAAACAAAGAACATTGCATTGTTTTGAAAAAGAAAATCGAAAAAAATTTAAAAAAAAAATATGCGCAGCGTTTGAATTTCAAGCAGACAATGTGGGAACATTAAATTTTAAAATATAAGGAAATGAAATTCAAAAATGAAAAAAAGGGCGTTTAAGTTCGAATTAAGAAGCAAACAAAACCAAAAAATTTAGAAATTTCGACTGTGGATTCGAAATTGTGGACAGCGTTTTAAATTCAAGCAGGTAAACTGGGAACGTTAAACTTGAAAATAAGAGGAAATGAAATTATAAAAACAAAAAAGGAATGTTTGAGTTCGAATTAAGAAGGAAAAGAACAAAAAAGAGTGAAATAAGCCTAAAACTTGAACTGCGACGGTGGAAGACAAAAAGGAGGGGGGGTGCAACACGAGGACTTCCCAGGAGGTCACCCATCCTAGTACTACTCTCGCCCAAGCACGCTTAACTTCGGAGTTCTGATGGGATCCGGTGCTTTAGTGCTGGTATGATCGCACCCGTCAGAAAGCATGTTGGAAAACTACTAATGCATGATTGGAAGAACGCATAGAACTGCAGAAGCTAACCGTAACAGCGTTTGAAATTCAAACAAAGAACATTGCATTGTTTTGAAAAAGAAAATCGAAAAAAATTTAAAAAAAAATATGCGCAGCGTTTGAATTTCAAGCAGACAATGTGGGAACATTAAATTTTAAAATATAAGGAAATGAAATTCAAAAATGAAAAAAAGGGCGTTTAAGTTCGAATTAAGAAGCAAACAAAACCAAAAAAGGAGGAAATTTCGACTGTGGATTCGAAATTGTGGACAGCGTTTTAAATTCAAGCAGGTAAACTGGGAACGTTAAACTTGAAAATAAGAGGAAATGAAATTATAAAAACAAAAAAGGAATGTTTGAGTTCGAATTAAGAAGGAAAAGAACAAAAAAGAGTGAAATAAGCCTAAAACTTGAACTGCGACGGTGGAAGACAAAAAGGAGGGGGGTGCAACACGAGGACTTCCCAGGAGGTCACCCATCCTAGTACTACTCTCGCCCAAGCACGCTTAACTTCGGAGTTCTGATGGGATCCGGTGCTTTAGTGCTGGTATGATCGCACCCGTCAGAAAGCATGTTGGAAAACTACTAATGCATGATTGGAAGAACGCATAGAACTGCAGAAGCTAACCGTAACAGCGTTTGAAATTCAAACAAAGAACATTGCATTGTTTTGAAAAAGAAAATCGAAAAAAATTTAAAAAAAAAATGCGCAGCGTTTGAATTTCAAGCAGACAATGTGGGAACATTAAAATTTAAAATATAAGGAAATGAAATTCAAAAATGAAAAAAATGGCGTTTAAGTTCGAATTAAGAAGCAAACAAAACCAAAAAAGGAGGAAATTTAGAAATTTCGACTGTGGATTCGAAATTGTGGACAGCGTTTTAAATTCAAGCAGGTAAACTGGGAACGTTAAACTTGAAAATAAGAGGAAATGAAATTATAAAAACAAAAAAGGAATGTTTGAGTTCGAATTAAGAAGGAAAAGAACAAAAAAGAGTGAAATAAGCCTAAAACTTGAACTGCGACGGTGGAAGACAAAAAGGAGGGGGGTGCAACACGAGGACTTCCCAGGAGGTCACCCATCCTAGTACTACTCTCGCCCAAGCACGCTTAACTTCGGAGTTCTGATGGGATCCGGTGCTTTAGTGCTGGTATGATCGCACCCGTCAGAAAGCATGTTGGAAAACTACTAATGCATGATTGGAAGAACGCATAGAACTGCAGAAGCTAACCGTAACAGCGTTTGAAATTCAAACAAAGAACATTGCATTGTTTTGAAAAAGAAAATCGAAAAAAATTTAAAAAAAAATATGCGCAGCGTTTGAATTTCAAGCAGACAATGTGGGAACATTAAATTTTAAAATATAAGGAAATGAAATTCAAAAATGAAAAAAAGGGCGTTTAAGTTCGAATTAAGAAGCAAACAAAACCAAAAAAGGAGGAAATTTAGAAATTTCGACTGTGGATTCGAAATTGTGGACAGCGTTTTAAATTCAAGCAGGTAAACTGGGAACGTTAAACTTGAAAATAAGAGGAAATGAAATTATAAAAACAAAAAAGGAATGTTTGAGTTCGAATTAAGAAGGAAAAGAACAAAAAAAAGTGAAATAAGCCTAAAACTTGAACTGCGACGGTGGAAGACAAAAAGGAGGGGGGTGCAACACGAGGACTTCCCAGGAGGTCACCCATCCTAGTACTACTCTCGCCCAAGCACGCTTAACTTCGGAGTTCTGATGGGATCCGGTGCTTTAGTGCTGGTATGATCGCACCCGTCAGAAAGCATGTTGGAAAACTACTAATGCATGATTGGAAGAACGCATAGAACTGCAGAAGCTAACCGTAACAGCGTTTGAAATTCAAACAAAGAACATTGCATTGTTTTGAAAAAGAAAATCGAAAAAAATTTAAAAAAAAATATGCGCAGCGTTTGAATTTCAAGCAGACAATGTGGGAACATTAAATTTTAAAATATAAGGAAATGAAATTCAAAAATGAAAAAAAGGGCGTTTAAGTTCGAATTAAGAAGCAAACAAAACCAAAAAAGGAGGAAATTTAGAAATTTCGACTGTGGATTCGAAATTGTGGACAGCGTTTTAAATTCAAGCAGGTAAACTGGGAACGTTAAACTTGAAAATAAGAGGAAATGAAATTATAAAAACAAAAAAGGAATGTTTGAGTTCGAATTAAGAAGGAAAAGAACAAAAAAGAGTGAAATAAGCCTAAAACTTGAACTGCGACGGTGGAAGACAAAAAGGAGGGGGGTGCAACACGAGGACTTCCCAGGAGGTCACCCATCCTAGTACTACTCTCGCCCAAGCACGCTTAACTTCGGAGTTCTGATGGGATCCGGTGCTTTAGTGCTGGTATGATCGCACCCGTCAGAAAGCATGTTGGAAAACTACTAATGCATGATTGGAAGAACGCATAGAACTGCAGAAGCTAACCGTAACAGCGTTTGAAATTCAAACAAAGAACATTGCATTGTTTTGAAAAAGAAAATCGAAAAAAATTTAAAAAAAAATATGCGCAGCGTTTGAATTTCAAGCAGACAATGTGGGAACATTAAATTTTAAAATATAAGGAAATGAAATTCAAAAATGAAAAAAAGGGCGTTTAAGTTCGAATTAAGAAGCAAACAAAACCAAAAAAGGAGGAAATTTAGAAATTTCGACTGTGGATTCGAAATTGTGGACAGCGTTTTAAATTCAAGCAGGTAAACTGGGAACGTTAAACTTGAAAATAAGAGGAAATGAAATTATAAAAACAAAAAAGGAATGTTTGAGTTCGAATTAAGAAGGAAAAGAACAAAAAAGAGTGAAATAAGCCTAAAACTTGAACTGCGACGGTGGAAGACAAAAAGGAGGGGGGTGCAACACGAGGACTTCCCAGGAGGTCACCCATCCTAGTACTACTCTCGCCCAAGCACGCTTAACTTCGGAGTTCTGATGGGATCCGGTGCTTTAGTGCTGGTATGATCGCACCCGTCAGAAAGCATGTTGGAAAACTACTAATGCATGATTGGAAGAACGCATAGAACTGCAGAAGCTAACCGTAACAGCGTTTGAAATTCAAACAAAGAACATTGCATTGTTTTGAAAAAGAAAATCGAAAAAAATTTAAAAAAAAATATGCGCAGCGTTTGAATTTCAAGCAGACAATGTGGGAACATTAAATTTTAAAATATAAGGAAATGAAATTCAAAAATGAAAAAAAGGGCGTTTAAGTTCGAATTAAGAAGCAAACAAAACCAAAAAAGGAGGAAATTTAGAAATTTCGACTGTGGATTCGAAATTGTGGACAGCGTTTTAAATTCAAGCAGGTAAACTGGGAACGTTAAACTTGAAAATAAGAGGAAATGAAATTATAAAAACAAAAAAGGAATGTTTGAGTTCGAATTAAGAAGGAAAAGAACAAAAAAGAGTGAAATAAGCCTAAAACTTGAACTGCGACGGTGGAAGACAAAAAGGAGGGGGGTGCAACACGAGGACTTCCCAGGAGGTCACCCATCCTAGTACTACTCTCGCCCAAGCACGCTTAACTTCGGAGTTCTGATGGGATCCGGTGCTTTAGTGCTGGTATGATCGCACCCGTCAGAAAGCATGTTGGAAAACTACTAATGCATGATTGGAAGAACGCATAGAACTGCAGAAGCTAACCGTAACAGCGTTTGAAATTCAAACAAAGAACATTGCATTGTTTTGAAAAAGAAAATCGAAAAAAATTTAAAAAAAAATATGCGCAGCGTTTGAATTTCAAGCAGACAATGTGGGAACATTAAATTTTAAAATATAAGGAAATGAAATTCAAAAATGAAAAAAAGGGCGTTTAAGTTCGAATTAAGAAGCAAACAAAACCAAAAAAGGAGGAAATTTAGAAATTTCGACTGTGGATTCGAAATTGTGGACAGCGTTTTAAATTCAAGCAGGTAAACTGGGAACGTTAAACTTGAAAATAAGAGGAAATGAAATTATAAAAACAAAAAAGGAATGTTTGAGTTCGAATTAAGAAGGAAAAGAACAAAAAAGAGTGAAATAAGCCTAAAACTTGAACTGCGACGGTGGAAGACAAAAAGGAGGGGGGTGCAACACGAGGACTTCCCAGGAGGTCACCCATCCTAGTACTACTCTCGCCCAAGCACGCTTAACTTCGGAGTTCTGATGGGATCCGGTGCTTTAGTGCTGGTATGATCGCACCCGTCAGAAAGCATGTTGGAAAACTACTAATGCATGATTGGAAGAACGCATAGAACTGCAGAAGCTAACCGTAACAGCGTTTGAAATTCAAACAAAGAACATTGCATTGTTTTGAAAAAGAAAATCGAAAAAAATTTAAAAAAAATATGCGCAGCGTTTGAATTTCAAGCAGACAATGTGGGAACATTAAATTTTAAAATATAAGGAAATGAAATTCAAAAATGAAAAAAAGGGCGTTTAAGTTCGAATTAAGAAGCAAACAAAACCAAAAAAGGAGGAAATTTAGAAATTTCGACTGTGGATTCGAAATTGTGGACAGCGTTTTAAATTCAAGCAGGTAAACTGGGAACGTTAAACTTGAAAATAAGAGGAAATGAAATTATAAAAACAAAAAAGGAATGTTTGAGTTCGAATTAAGAAGGAAAAGAACAAAAAAGAGTGAAATAAGCCTAAAACTTGAACTGCGACGGTGGAAGACAAAAAGGAGGGGGGTGCAACACGAGGACTTCCCAGGAGGTCACCCATCCTAGTACTACTCTCGCCCAAGCACGCTTAACTTCGGAGTTCTGATGGGATCCGGTGCTTTAGTGCTGGTATGATCGCACCCGTCAGAAAGCATGTTGGAAAACTACTAATGCATGATTGGAAGAACGCATAGAACTGCAGAAGCTAACCGTAACAGCGTTTGAAATTCAAACAAAGAACATTGCATTGTTTTGAAAAAGAAAATCGAAAAAAATTTAAAAAAAAATATGCGCAGCGTTTGAATTTCAAGCAGACAATGTGGGAACATTAAATTTTAAAATATAAGGAAATGAAATTCAAAAATGAAAAAAAGGGCGTTTAAGTTCGAATTAAGAAGCAAACAAAACCAAAAAAGGAGGAAATTTAGAAATTTCGACTGTGGATTCGAAATTGTGGACAGCGTTTTAAATTCAAGCAGGTAAACTGGGAACGTTAAACTTGAAAATAAGAGGAAATGAAATTATAAAAACAAAAAAGGAATGTTTGAGTTCGAATTAAGAAGGAAAAGAACAAAAAAGAGTGAAATAAGCCTAAAACTTGAACTGCGACGGTGGAAGACAAAAAGGAGGGGGGTGCAACACGAGGACTTCCCAGGAGGTCACCCATCCTAGTACTACTCTCGCCCAAGCACGCTTAACTTCGGAGTTCTGATGGGATCCGGTGCTTTAGTGCTGGTATGATCGCACCCGTCAGAAAGCATGTGGGAAAACTACTAATGCATGATTGGAAGAACGCATAGAACTGCAGAAGCTAACCGTAACAGCGTTTGAAATTCAAACAAAGAACATTGCATTGTTTTGAAAAAGAAAATCGAAAAAAATTTAAAAAAAAATATGCGCAGCGTTTGAATTTCAAGCAGACAATGTGGGAACATTAAATTTTAAAATATAAGGAAATGAAATTCAAAAATGAAAAAAAGGGCGTTTAAGTTCGAATTAAGAAGCAAACAAAACCAAAAAAGGAGGAAATTTAGAAATTTCGACTGTGGATTCGAAATTGTGGACAGCGTTTTAAATTCAAGCAGGTAAACTGGGAACGTTAAACTTGAAAATAAGAGGAATGAAATTATAAAAACAAAAAAGGAATGTTTGAGTTCGAATTAAGAAGGAAAAGAACAAAAAAGAGTGAAATAAGCCTAAAACTTGAACTGCGACGGTGGAAGACAAAAAGGAGGGGGGTGCAACACGAGGACTTCCCAGGAGGTCACCCATCCTAGTACTACTCTCGCCCAAGCACGCTTAACTTCGGAGTTCTGATGGGATCCGGTGCTTTAGTGCTGGTATGATCGCACCCGTCAGAAAGCATGTTGGAAAACTACTAATGCATGATTGGAAGAACGCATAGAACTGCAGAAGCTAACCGTAACAGCGTTTGAAATTCAAACAAAGAACATTGCATTGTTTTGAAAAAGAAAATCGAAAAAAATTTAAAAAAAAATATGCGCAGCGTTTGAATTTCAAGCAGACAATGTGGGAACATTAAATTTTAAAATATAAGGAAATGAAATTCAAAAATGAAAAAAAGGGCGTTTAAGTTCGAATTAAGAAGCAAACAAAACCAAAAAAGGAGGAAATTTAGAAATTTCGACTGTGGATTCGAAATTGTGGACAGCGTTTTAAATTCAAGCAGGTAAACTGGGAACGTTAAACTTGAAAATAAGAGGAAATGAAATTATAAAAACAAAAAAGGAATGTTTGAGTTCGAATTAAGAAGGTAAAGAACAAAAAAGAGTGAAATAAGCCTAAAACTTGAACTGCGACGGTGGAAGACAAAAAGGAGGGGGGTGCAACACGAGGACTTCCCAGGAGGTCACCCATCCTAGTACTACTCTCGCCCAAGCACGCTTAACTTCGGAGTTCTGATGGGATCCGGTGCTTTAGTGCTGGTATGATCGCACCCGTCAGAAAGCATGTTGGAAAACTACTAATGCATGATTGGAAGAACGCATAGAACTGCAGAAGCTAACCGTAACAGCGTTTGAAATTCAAACAAAGAACATTGCATTGTTTTGAAAAAGAAAATCGAAAAAAATTTAAAAAAAAATATGCGCAGCGTTTGAATTTCAAGCAGACAATGTGGGAACATTAAATTTTAAAATATAAGGAAATGAAATTCAAAAATGAAAAAAAGGGCGTTTAAGTTCGAATTAAGAAGCAAACAAAACCAAAAAAGGAGGAAATTTAGAAATTTCGACTGTGGATTCGAAATTGTGGACAGCGTTTTAAATTCAAGCAGGTAAACTGGGAACGTTAAACTTGAAAATAAGAGGAGATGAAATTATAAAAACAAAAAAGGAATGTTTGAGTTCGAATTAAGAAGGAAAAGAACAAAAAAGAGTGAAATAAGCCTAAAACTTGAACTGCGACGGTGGAAGACAAAAAGGAGGGGGGTGCAACACGAGGACTTCCCAGGAGGTCACCCATCCTAGTACTACTCTCGCCCAAGCACGCTTAACTTCGGAGTTCTGATGGGATCCGGTGCTTTAGTGCTGGTATGATCGCACCCGTCAGAAAGCATGTTGGAAAACTACTAATGCATGATTGGAAGAACGCATAGAACTGCAGAAGCTAACCGTAACAGCGTTTGAAATTCAAACAAAGAACATTGCATTGTTTTGAAAAAGAAAATCGAAAAAAATTTAAAAAAAAATATGCGCAGCGTTTGAATTTCAAGCAGACAATGTGGGAACATTAAATTTTAAAATATAAGGAAATGAAATTCAAAAATGAAAAAAAGGGCGTTTAAGTTCGAATTAAGAAGCAAACAAAACCAAAAAAGGAGGAAATTTAGAAATTTCGACTGTGGATTCGAAATTGTGGACAGCGTTTTAAATTCAAGCAGGTAAACTGGGAACGTTAAACTTGAAAATAAGAGGAAATGAAATTATAAAAACAAAAAAGGAATGTTTGAGTTCGAATTAAGAAGGAAAAGAACAAAAAAGAGTGAAATAAGCCTAAAACTTGAACTGCGACGGTGGAAGACAAAAAGGAGGGGGTGCAACACGAGGACTTCCCAGGAGGTCACCCATCCTAGTACTACTCTCGCCCAAGCACGCTTAACTTCGGAGTTCTGATGGGATCCGGTGCTTTAGTGCTGGTATGATCGCACCCGTCAGAAAGCATGTTGGAAAACTACTAATGCATGATTGGAAGAACGCATAGAACTGCAGAAGCTAACCGTAACAGCGTTTGAAATTCAAACAAAGAACATTGCATTGTTTTGAAAAAGAAAATCGAAAAAAATTTAAAAAAAAATATGCGCAGCGTTTGAATTTCAAGCAGACAATGTGGGAACATTAAATTTTAAAATATAAGGAAATGAAATTCAAAAATGAAAAAAAGGGCGTTTAAGTTCGAATTAAGAAGCAAACAAAACCAAAAAAGGAGGAAATTTAGAAATTTCGACTGTGGATTCGAAATTGTGGACAGCGTTTTAAATTCAAGCAGGTAAACTGGGAACGTTAAACTTGAAAATAAGAGGAAATGAAATTATAAAAACAAAAAAGGAATGTTTGAGTTCGAATTAAGAAGGAAAAGAACAAAAAAGAGTGAAATAAGCCTAAAACTTGAACTGCGACGGTGGAAGACAAAAAGGAGGGGGTGCAACACGAGGACTTCCCAGGAGGTCACCCATCCTAGTACTACTCTCGCCCAAGCACGCTTAACTTCGGAGTTCTGATGGGATCCGGTGCTTTAGTGCTGGTATGATCGCACCCGTCAGAAAGCATGTTGGAAAACTACTAATGCATGATTGGAAGAACGCATAGAACTGCAGAAGCTAACCGTAACAGCGTTTGAAATTCAAACAAAGAACATTGCATTGTTTTGAAAAAGAAAATCGAAAAAAATTTAAAAAAAAATATGCGCAGCGTTTGAATTTCAAGCAGACAATGTGGGAACATTAAATTTTAAAATATAAGGAAATGAAATTCAAAAATGAAAAAAAGGGCGTTTAAGTTCGAATTAAGAAGCAAACAAAACCAAAAAAGGAGGAAATTTAGAAATTTCGACTGTGGATTCGAAATTGTGGACAGCGTTTTAAATTCAAGCAGGTAAACTGGGAACGTTAAACTTGAAAATAAGAGGAAATGAAATTATAAAAACAAAAAAGGAATGTTTGAGTTCGAATTAAGAAGGAAAAGAACAAAAAAGAGTGAAATAAGCCTAAAACTTGAACTGCGACGGTGGAAGACAAAAAGGAGGGGGTGCAACACGAGGACTTCCCAGGAGGTCACCCATCCTAGTACTACTCTCGCCCAAGCACGCTTAACTTCGGAGTTCTGATGGGATCCGGTGCTTTAGTGCTGGTATGATCGCACCCGTCAGAAAGCATGTTGGAAAACTACTAATGCATGATTGGAAGAACGCATAGAACTGCAGAAGCTAACCGTAACAGCGTTTGAAATTCAAACAAAGAACATTGCATTGTTTTGAAAAAGAAAATCGAAAAAAATTTAAAAAAAAATATGCGCAGCGTTTGAATTTCAAGCAGACAATGTGGGAACATTAAATTTTAAAATATAAGGAAATGAAATTCAAAAATGAAAAAAAGGGCGTTTAAGTTCGAATTAAGAAGCAAACAAAACCAAAAAAGGAGGAAATTTAGAAATTTCGACTGTGGATTCGAAATTGTGGACAGCGTTTTAAATTCAAGCAGGTAAACTGGGAACGTTAAACTTGAAAATAAGAGGAAATGAAATTATAAAAACAAAAAAGGAATGTTTGAGTTCGAATTAAGAAGGAAAAGAACAAAAAAGAGTGAAATAAGCCTAAAACTTGAACTGCGACGGTGGAAGACAAAAAGGAGGGGGGTGCAACACGAGGACTTCCCAGGAGGTCACCCATCCTAGTACTACTCTCGCCCAAGCACGCTTAACTTCGGAGTTCTGATGGGATCCGGTGCTTTAGTGCTGGTATGATCGCACCCGTCAGAAAGCATGTTGGAAAACTACTAATGCATGATTGGAAGAACGCATAGAACTGCAGAAGCTAACCGTAACAGCGTTTGAAATTCAAACAAAGAACATTGCATTGTTTTGAAAAAGAAAATCGAAAAAAATTTAAAAAAAAATATGCGCAGCGTTTGAATTTCAAGCAGACAATGTGGGAACATTAAATTTTAAAATATAAGGAAATGAAATTCAAAAATGAAAAAAAGGGCGTTTAAGTTCGAATTAAGAAGCAAACAAAACCAAAAAAGGAGGAAATTTAGAAATTTCGACTGTGGAATCGAAATTGTGGACAGCGTTTTAAATTCAAGCAGGTAAACTGGGAACGTTAAACTTGAAAATAAGAGGAAATGAAATTATAAAAACAAAAAAGGAATGTTTGAGTTCGAATTAAGAAGGAAAAGAACAAAAAAGAGTGAAATAAGCCTAAAACTTGAACTGCGACGGTGGAAGACAAAAAGGAGGGGGGTGCAACACGAGGACTTCCCAGGAGGTCACCCATCCTAGTACTACTCTCGCCCAAGCACGCTTAACTTCGGAGTTCTGACGGGATCCGGTGCTTTAGTGCTGGTATGATCGCACCCGTCAGAAAGCATGTTGGAAAACTACTAATGCATGATTGGAAGAACGCATAGAACTGCAGAAGCTAACCGTAACAGCGTTTGAAATTCAAACAAAGAACATTGCATTGTTTTGAAAAAGAAAATCGAAAAAAATTTAAAAAAAATATGCGCAGCGTTTGAATTTCAAGCAGACAATGTGGGAACATTAAATTTTAAAATATAAGGAAATGAAATTCAAAAATGAAAAAAAGGGCGTTTAAGTTCGAATTAAGAAGCAAACAAAACCAAAAAAGGAGGAAATTTAGAAATTTCGACTGTGGATTCGAAATTGTGGACAACGTTTTAAATTCAAGCAGGTAAACTGGGAACGTTAAACATGAAAATAAGAGGAAATGAAATTATAAAAACAAAAAAGGAATGTTTGAGTTCGAATTAAGAAGGAAAAGAACAAAAAAGAGTGAAATAAGCCTAAAACTTGAACTGCGACGGTGGAAGACAAAAAGGAGGGGGGTGCAACACGAGGACTTCCCAGGAGGTCACCCATCCTAGTACTACTCTCGCCCAAGCACGCTTAACTTCGGAGTTCTGATGGGATCCGGTGCTTTAGTGCTGGTATGATCGCACCCGTCAGAAAGCATGTTGGAAAACTACTAATGCATGATTGGAAGAACGCATAGAACTGCAGAAGCTAACCGTAACAGCGTTTGAAATTCAAACAAAGAACATTGCATTGTTTTGAAAAAGAAAATCGAAAAAAATTTAAAAAAAAATATGCGCAGCGTTTGAATTTCAAGCAGACAATGTGGGAACATTAAATTTTAAAATATAAGGAAATGAAATTCAAAAATGAAAAAAAGGGCGTTTAAGTTCGAATTAAGAAGCAAACAAAACCAAAAAAGGAGGAAATTTAGAAATTTCGACTGTGGATTCGAAATTGTGGACAGCGTTTTAAATTCAAGCAGGTAAACTGGGAACGTTAAACTTGAAAATAAGAGGAAATGAAATTATAAAAACAAAAAAGGAATGTTTGAGTTCGAATTAAGAAGGAAAAGAACAAAAAAGAGTGAAATAAGCCTAAAACTTGAACTGCGACGGTGGAAGACAAAAAGGAGGGGGGTGCAACACGAGGACTTCCCAGGAGGTCACCCATCCTAGTACTACTCTCGCCCAAGCACGCTTAACTTCGGAGTTCTGATGGGATCCGGTGCTTTAGTGCTGGTATGATCGCACCCGTCAGAAAGCATGTTGGAAAACTACTAATGCATGATTGGAAGAACGCATAGAACTGCAGAAGCTAACCGTAACAGCGTTTGAAATTCAAACAAAGAACATTGCATTGTTTTGAAAAAGAAAATCGAAAAAAATTTAAAAAAAAATATGCGCAGCGTTTGAATTTCAAGCAGACAATGTGGGAACATTAAATTTTAAAATATAAGGAAATGAAATTCAAAAATGAAAAAAAGGGCGTTTAAGTTCGAATTAAGAAGCAAACAAAACCAAAAAAGGAGGAAATTTAGAAATTTCGACTGTGGATTCGAAATTGTGGACAGCGTTTTAAATTCAAGCAGGTAAACTGGGAACGTTAAACTTGAAAATAAGAGGAAATGAAATTATAAAAACAAAAAAGGAATGTTTGAGTTCGAATTAAGAAGGAAAAGAACAAAAAAGAGTGAAATAAGCCTAAAACTTGAACTGCGACGGTGGAAGACAAAAAGGAGGGGGGTGCAACACGAGGACTTCCCAGGAGGTCACCCATCCTAGTACTACTCTCGCCCAAGCACGCTTAACTTCGGAGTTCTGATGGGATCCGGTGCTTTAGTGCTGGTATGATCGCACCCGTCAGAAAGCATGTTGGAAAACTACTAATGCATGATTGGAAGAACGCATAGAACTGCAGAAGCTAACCGTAACAGCGTTTGAAATTCAAACAAAGAACATTGCATTGTTTTGAAAAAGAAAATCGAAAAAAATTTAAAAAAAAATATGCGCAGCGTTTGAATTTCAAGCAGACAATGTGGGAACATTAAATTTTAAAATATAAGGAAATGAAATTCAAAAATGAAAAAAAGGGCGTTTAAGTTCGAATTAAGAAGCAAACAAAACCAAAAAAGGAGGAAATTTAGAAATTTCGACTGTGGATTCGAAATTGTGGACAGCGTTTTAAATTCAAGCAGGTAAACTGGGAACGTTAAACTTGAAAATAAGAGGAAATGAAATTATAAAAACAAAAAAGGAATGTTTGAGTTCGAATTAAGAAGGAAAAGAACAAAAAAGAGTGAAATAAGCCTAAAACTTGAACTGCGACGGTGGAAGACAAAAAGGAGGGGGGTGCAACACGAGGACTTCCCAGGAGGTCACCCATCCTAGTACTACTCTCGCCCAAGCACGCTTAACTTCGGAGTTCTGATGGGATCCGGTGCTTTAGTGCTGGTATGATCGCACCCGTCAGAAAGCATGTTGGAAAACTACTAATGCATGATTGGAAGAACGCATAGAACTGCAGAAGCTAACCGTAACAGCGTTTGAAATTCAAACAAAGAACATTGCATTGTTTTGAAAAAGAAAATCGAAAAAAATTTAAAAAAAAATATGCGCAGCGTTTGAATTTCAAGCAGACAATGTGGGAACATTAAATTTTAAAATATAAGGAAATGAAATTCAAAAATGAAAAAAAGGGCGTTTAAGTTCGAATTAAGAAGCAAACAAAACCAAAAAAGGAGGAAATTTAGAAATTTCGACTGTGGATTCGAAATTGTGGACAGCGTTTTAAATTCAAGCAGGTAAACTGGGAACGTTAAACTTGAAAATAAGAGGAAATGAAATTATAAAAACAAAAAAGGAATGTTTGAGTTCGAATTAAGAAGGAAAAGAACAAAAAAGAGTGAAATAAGCCTAAAACTTGAACTGCGACGGTGGAAGACAAAAAGGAGGGGGGTGCAACACGAGGACTTCCCAGGAGGTCACCCATCCTAGTACTACTCTCGCCCAAGCACGCTTAACTTCGGAGTTCTGATGGGATCCGGTGCTTTAGTGCTGGTATGATCGCACCCGTCAGAAAGCATGTTGGAAAACTACTAATGCATGATTGGAAGAACGCATAGAACTGCAGAAGCTAACCGTAACAGCGTTTGAAATTCAAACAAAGAACATTGCATTGTTTTGAAAAAGAAAATCGAAAAAAATTTAAAAAAAAATATGCGCAGCGTTTGAATTTCAAGCAGACAATGTGGGAACATTAAATTTTAAAATATAAGGAAATGAAATTCAAAAATGAAAAAAAGGGCGTTTAAGTTCGAATTAAGAAGCAAACAAAACCAAAAAAGGAGGAAATTTAGAAATTTCGACTGTGGATTCGAAATTGTGGACAGCGTTTTAAATTCAAGCAGGTAAACTGGGAACGTTAAACTTGAAAATAAGAGGAAATGAAATTATAAAAACAAAAAAGGAATGTTTGAGTTCGAATTAAGAAGGAAAAGAACAAAAAAGAGTGAAATAAGCCTAAAACTTGAACTGCGACGGTGGAAGACAAAAAGGAGGGGGGTGCAACACGAGGACTTCCCAGGAGGTCACCCATCCTAGTACTACTCTCGCCCAAGCACGCTTAACTTCGGAGTTCTGATGGGATCCGGTGCTTTAGTGCTGGTATGATCGCACCCGTCAGAAAGCATGTTGGAAAACTACTAATGCATGATTGGAAGAACGCATAGAACTGCAGAAGCTAACCGTAACAGCGTTTGAAATTCAAACAAAGAACATTGCATTGTTTTGAAAAAGAAAATCGAAAAAAATTTAAAAAAAAATATGCGCAGCGTTTGAATTTCAAGCAGACAATGTGGGAACATTAAATTTTAAAATATAAGGAAATGAAATTCAAAAATGAAAAAAAGGGCGTTTAAGTTCGAATTAAGAAGCAAACAAAACCAAAAAAGGAGGAAATTTAGAAATTTCGACTGTGGATTCGAAATTGTGGACAGCGTTTTAAATTCAAGCAGGTAAACTGGGAACGTTAAACTTGAAAATAAGAGGAAATGAAATTATAAAAACAAAAAAGGAATGTTTGAGTTCGAATTAAGAAGGAAAAGAACAAAAAAGAGTGAAATAAGCCTAAAACTTGAACTGCGACGGTGGAAGACAAAAAGGAGGGGGGTGCAACACGAGGACTTCCCAGGAGGTCACCCATCCTAGTACTACTCTCGCCCAAGCACGCTTAACTTCGGAGTTCTAACGGGATCCGGTGCTTTAGTGCTGGTATGATCGCACCCGTCAGAAAGCATGTTGGAAAACTACTAATGCATGATTGGAAGAACGCATAGAACTGCAGAAGCTAACCGTAACAGCGTTTGAAATTCAAACAAAGAACATTGCATTGTTTTGAAAAAGAAAATCGAAAAAAATTTAAAAAAAAATATGCGCAGCGTTTGAATTTCAAGCAGACAATGTGGGAACATTAAATTTTAAAATATAAGGAAATGAAATTCAAAAATGAAAAAAAGGGCGTTTAAGTTCGAATTAAGAAGCAAACAAAACCAAAAAAGGAGGAAATTTAGAAATTTCGACTGTGGATTCGAAATTGTGGACAGCGTTTTAAATTCAAGCAGGTAAACTGGGAACGTTAAACTTGAAAATAAGAGGAAATGAAATTATAAAAACAAAAAAGGAATGTTTGAGTTCGAATTAAGAAGGAAAAGAACAAAAAAGAGTGAAATAAGCCTAAAACTTGAACTGCGACGGTGGAAGACAAAAAGGAGGGGGGTGCAACACGAGGACTTCCCAGGAGGTCACCCATCCTAGTACTACTCTCGCCCAAGCACGCTTAACTTCGGAGTTCTAACGGGATCCGGTGCTTTAGTGCTGGTATGATCGCACCCGTCAGAAAGCATGTTGGAAAACTACTAATGCATGATTGGAAGAACGCATAGAACTGCAGAAGCTAACCGTAACAGCGTTTGAAATTCAAACAAAGAACATTGCATTGTTTTGAAAAAGAAAATCGAAAAAAATTTAAAAAAAAATATGCGCAGCGTTTGAATTTCAAGCAGACAATGTGGGAACATTAAATTTTAAAATATAAGGAAATGAAATTCAAAAATGAAAAAAAGGGCGTTTAAGTTCGAATTAAGAAGCAAACAAAACCAAAAAAGGAGGAAATTTAGAAATTTCGACTGTGGATTCGAAATTGTGGACAGCGTTTTAAATTCAAGCAGGTAAACTGGGAACGTTAAACTTGAAAATAAGAGGAAATGAAATTATAAAAACAAAAAAGGAATGTTTGAGTTCGAATTAAGAAGGAAAAGAACAAAAAAGAGTGAAATAAGCCTAAAACTTGAACTGCGACGGTGGAAGACAAAAAGGAGGGGGGTGCAACACGAGGACTTCCCAGGAGGTCACCCATCCTAGTACTACTCTCGCCCAAGCACGCTTAACTTCGGAGTTCTAACGGGATCCGGTGCTTTAGTGCTGGTATGATCGCACCCGTCAGAAAGCATGTTGGAAAACTACTAATGCATGATTGGAAGAACGCATAGAACTGCAGAAGCTAACCGTAACAGCGTTTGAAATTCAAACAAAGAACATTGCATTGTTTTGAAAAAGAAAATCGAAAAAAATTTAAAAAAAAATATGCGCAGCGTTTGAATTTCAAGCAGACAATGTGGGAACATTAAATTTTAAAATATAAGGAAATGAAATTCAAAAATGAAAAAAAGGGCGTTTAAGTTCGAATTAAGAAGCAAACAAAACCAAAAAAGGAGGAAATTTAGAAATTTCGACTGTGGATTCGAAATTGTGGACAGCGTTTTAAATTCAAGCAGGTAAACTGGGAACGTTAAACTTGAAAATAAGAGGAAATGAAATTATAAAAACAAAAAAGGAATGTTTGAGTTCGAATTAAGAAGGAAAAGAACAAAAAAGAGTGAAATAAGCCTAAAACTTGAACTGCGACGGTGGAAGACAAAAAGGAGGGGGGTGCAACACGAGGACTTCCCAGGAGGTCACCCATCCTAGTACTACTCTCGCCCAAGCACGCTTAACTTCGGAGTTCTGATGGGATCCGGTGTTTTAGTGCTGGTATGATCGCACCCGTCAGAAAGCATGTTGGAAAACTACTAATGCATGATTGGAAGAACGCATAGAACTGCAGAAGCTAACCGTAACAGCGTTTGAAATTCAAACAAAGAACATTGCATTGTTTTGAAAAAGAAAATCGAAAAAAAATTAAAAAAAAATATGCGCAGCGTTTGAATTTCAAGCAGACAATGTGGGAACATTAAATTTTAAAATATAAGGAAATGAAATTCAAAAATGAAAAAAAGGGCGTTTAAGTTCGAATTAAGAAGCAAACAAAACCAAAAAAGGAGGAAATTTAGAAATTTCGACTGTGGATTCGAAATTGTGGACAGCGTTTTAAATTCAAGCAGGTAAACTGGGAACGTTAAACTTGAAAATAAGAGGAAATGAAATTATAAAAACAAAAAAGGAATGTTTGAGTTCGAATTAAGAAGGAAAAGAACAAAAAAGAGTGAAATAAGCCTAAAACTTGAACTGCGACGGTGGAAGACAAAAAGGAGGGGGGTGCAACACGAGGACTTCCCAGGAGGTCACCCATCCTAGTACTACTCTCGCCCAAGCACGCTTAACTTCGGAGTTCTGATGGGATCCGGTGCTTTAGTGCTGGTATGATCGCACCCGTCAGAAAGCATGTTGGAAAACTACTAATGCATGATTGGAAGAACGCATAAAACTGCAGAAGCTAACCGTAACAGCGTTTGAAATTCAAACAAAGAACATTGCATTGTTTTGAAAAAGAAAATCGAAAAAAATTTAAAAAAAAATATGCGCAGCGTTTGAATTTCAAGCAGACAATGTGGGAACATTAAATTTTAAAATATAAGGAAATGAAATTCAAAAATGAAAAAAAGGGCGTTTAAGTTCGAATTAAGAAGCAAACAAAACCAAAAAAGGAGGAAATTTAGAAATTTCGACTGTGGATTCGAAATTGTGGACAGCGTTTTAAATTCAAGCAGGTAAACTGGGAACGTTAAACTTGAAAATAAGAGGAAATGAAATTATAAAAACAAAAAAGGAATGTTTGAGTTCGAATTAAGAAGGAAAAGAACAAAAAAGAGTGAAATAAGCCTAAAACTTGAACTGCGACGGTGGAAGACAAAAAGGAGGGGGGTGCAACACGAGGACTTCCCAGGAGGTCACCCATCCTAGTACTACTCTCGCCCAAGCACGCTTAACTTCGGAGTTCTGATGGGATCCGGTGCTTTAGTGCTGGTATGATCGCACCCGTCAGAAAGCATGTTGGAAAACTACTAATGCATGATTGGAAGAACGCATAGAACTGCAGAAGCTAACCGTAACAGCGTTTGAAATTCAAACAAAGAACATTGCATTGTTTTGAAAAAGAAAATCGAAAAAAATTTAAAAAAAAATATGCGCAGCGTTTGAATTTCAAGCAGACAATGTGGGAACATTAAATTTTAAAATATAAGGAAATGAAATTCAAAAATGAAAAAAAGGGCGTTTAAGTTCGAATTAAGAAGCAAACAAAACCAAAAAAGGAGGAAATTTAGAAATTTCGACTGTGGATTCGAAATTGTGGACAGCGTTTTAAATTCAAGCAGGTAAACTGGGAACGTTAAACTTGAAAATAAGAGGAAATGAAATTATAAAAACAAAAAAGGAATGTTTGAGTTCGAATTAAGAAGGAAAAGAACAAAAAAGAGTGAAATAAGCCTAAAACTTGAACTGCGACGGTGGAAGACAAAAAGGAGGGGGGTGCAACACGAGGACTTCCCAGGAGGTCACCCATCCTAGTACTACTCTCGCCCAAGCACGCTTAACTTCGGAGTTCTGATGGGATCCGGTGCTTTAGTGCTGGTATGATCGCACCCGTCAGAAAGCGTGTTGGAAAACTACTAATGCATGATTGGAAGAACGCATAGAACTGCAGAAGCTAACCGTAACAGCGTTTGAAATTCAAACAAAGAACATTGCATTGTTTTGAAAAAGAAAATCGAAAAAAATTTAAAAAAAAATATGCGCAGCGTTTGAATTTCAAGCAGACAATGTGGGAACATTAAATTTTAAAATATAAGGAAATGAAATTCAAAAATGAAAAAAAGGGCGTTTAAGTTCGAATTAAGAAGCAAACAAAACCAAAAAAGGAGGAAATTTAGAAATTTCGACTGTGGATTCGAAATTGTGGACAGCGTTTTAAATTCAAGCAGGTAAACTGGGAACGTTAAACTTGAAAATAAGAGGAAATGAAATTATAAAAACAAAAAAGGAATGTTTGAGTTCGAATTAAGAAGGAAAAGAACAAAAAAGAGTGAAATAAGCCTAAAACTTGAACTGCGACGGTGGAAGACAAAAAGGAGGGGGGTGCAACACGAGGACTTCCCAGGAGGTCACCCATCCTAGTACTACTCTCGCCCAAGCACGCTTAACTTCGGAGTTCTGATGGGATCCGGTGCTTTAGTGCTGGTATGATCGCACCCGTCAGAAAGCATGTTGGAAAACTACTAATGCATGATTGGAAGAACGCATAGAACTGCAGAAGCTAACCGTAACAGCGTTTGAAATTCAAACAAAGAACATTGCATTGTTTTGAAAAAGAAAATCGAAAAAAATTTAAAAAAAAATATGCGCAGCGTTTGAATTTCAAGCAGACAATGTGGGAACATTAAATTTTAAAATATAAGGAAATGAAATTCAAAAATGAAAAAAAGGGCGTTTAAGTTCGAATTAAGAAGCAAACAAAACCAAAAAAGGAGGAAATTTAGAAATTTCGACTGTGGAATCGAAATTGTGGACAGCGTTTTAAATTCAAGCAGGTAAACTGGGAACGTTAAACTTGAAAATAAGAGGAAATGAAATTATAAAAACAAAAAAGGAATGTTTGAGTTCGAATTAAGAAGGAAAAGAACAAAAAAGAGTGAAATAAGCCTAAAACTTGAACTGCGACGGTGGAAGACAAAAAGGAGGGGGGTGCAACACGAGGACTTCCCAGGAGGTCACCCATCCTAGTACTACTCTCGCCCAAGCACGCTTAACTTCGGAGTTCTGACGGGATCCGGTGCTTTAGTGCTGGTATGATCGCACCCGTCAGAAAGCATGTTGGAAAACTACTAATGCATGATTGGAAGAACGCATAGAACTGCAGAAGCTAACCGTAACAGCGTTTGAAATTCAAACAAAGAACATTGCATTGTTTTGAAAAAGAAAATCGAAAAAAATTTAAAAAAAATATGCGCAGCGTTTGAATTTCAAGCAGACAATGTGGGAACATTAAATTTTAAAATATAAGGAAATGAAATTCAAAAATGAAAAAAAGGGCGTTTAAGTTCGAATTAAGAAGCAAACAAAACCAAAAAAGGAGGAAATTTAGAAATTTCGACTGTGGATTCGAAATTGTGGACAACGTTTTAAATTCAAGCAGGTAAACTGGGAACGTTAAACATGAAAATAAGAGGAAATGAAATTATAAAAACAAAAAAGGAATGTTTGAGTTCGAATTAAGAAGGAAAAGAACAAAAAAGAGTGAAATAAGCCTAAAACTTGAACTGCGACGGTGGAAGACAAAAAGGAGGGGGGTGCAACACGAGGACTTCCCAGGAGGTCACCCATCCTAGTACTACTCTCGCCCAAGCACGCTTAACTTCGGAGTTCTGATGGGATCCGGTGCTTTAGTGCTGGTATGATCGCACCCGTCAGAAAGCATGTTGGAAAACTACTAATGCATGATTGGAAGAACGCATAGAACTGCAGAAGCTAACCGTAACAGCGTTTGAAATTCAAACAAAGAACATTGCATTGTTTTGAAAAAGAAAATCGAAAAAAATTTAAAAAAAAATATGCGCAGCGTTTGAATTTCAAGCAGACAATGTGGGAACATTAAATTTTAAAATATAAGGAAATGAAATTCAAAAATGAAAAAAAGGGCGTTTAAGTTCGAATTAAGAAGCAAACAAAACCAAAAAAGGAGGAAATTTAGAAATTTCGACTGTGGATTCGAAATTGTGGACAGCGTTTTAAATTCAAGCAGGTAAACTGGGAACGTTAAACTTGAAAATAAGAGGAAATGAAATTATAAAAACAAAAAAGGAATGTTTGAGTTCGAATTAAGAAGGAAAAGAACAAAAAAGAGTGAAATAAGCCTAAAACTTGAACTGCGACGGTGGAAGACAAAAAGGAGGGGGGTGCAACACGAGGACTTCCCAGGAGGTCACCCATCCTAGTACTACTCTCGCCCAAGCACGCTTAACTTCGGAGTTCTGATGGGATCCGGTGCTTTAGTGCTGGTATGATCGCACCCGTCAGAAAGCATGTTGGAAAACTACTAATGCATGATTGGAAGAACGCATAGAACTGCAGAAGCTAACCGTAACAGCGTTTGAAATTCAAACAAAGAACATTGCATTGTTTTGAAAAAGAAAATCGAAAAAAATTTAAAAAAAAATATGCGCAGCGTTTGAATTTCAAGCAGACAATGTGGGAACATTAAATTTTAAAATATAAGGAAATGAAATTCAAAAATGAAAAAAAGGGCGTTTAAGTTCGAATTAAGAAGCAAACAAAACCAAAAAAGGAGGAAATTTAGAAATTTCGACTGTGGATTCGAAATTGTGGACAGCGTTTTAAATTCAAGCAGGTAAACTGGGAACGTTAAACTTGAAAATAAGAGGAAATGAAATTATAAAAACAAAAAAGGAATGTTTGAGTTCGAATTAAGAAGGAAAAGAACAAAAAAGAGTGAAATAAGCCTAAAACTTGAACTGCGACGGTGGAAGACAAAAAGGAGGGGGGTGCAACACGAGGACTTCCCAGGAGGTCACCCATCCTAGTACTACTCTCGCCCAAGCACGCTTAACTTCGGAGTTCTGATGGGATCCGGTGCTTTAGTGCTGGTATGATCGCACCCGTCAGAAAGCATGTTGGAAAACTACTAATGCATGATTGGAAGAACGCATAGAACTGCAGAAGCTAACCGTAACAGCGTTTGAAATTCAAACAAAGAACATTGCATTGTTTTGAAAAAGAAAATCGAAAAAAATTTAAAAAAAAATATGCGCAGCGTTTGAATTTCAAGCAGACAATGTGGGAACATTAAATTTTAAAATATAAGGAAATGAAATTCAAAAATGAAAAAAAGGGCGTTTAAGTTCGAATTAAGAAGCAAACAAAACCAAAAAAGGAGGAAATTTAGAAATTTCGACTGTGGATTCGAAATTGTGGACAGCGTTTTAAATTCAAGCAGGTAAACTGGGAACGTTAAACTTGAAAATAAGAGGAAATGAAATTATAAAAACAAAAAAGGAATGTTTGAGTTCGAATTAAGAAGGAAAAGAACAAAAAAGAGTGAAATAAGCCTAAAACTTGAACTGCGACGGTGGAAGACAAAAAGGAGGGGGGTGCAACACGAGGACTTCCCAGGAGGTCACCCATCCTAGTACTACTCTCGCCCAAGCACGCTTAACTTCGGAGTTCTGATGGGATCCGGTGCTTTAGTGCTGGTATGATCGCACCCGTCAGAAAGCATGTTGGAAAACTACTAATGCATGATTGGAAGAACGCATAGAACTGCAGAAGCTAACCGTAACAGCGTTTGAAATTCAAACAAAGAACATTGCATTGTTTTGAAAAAGAAAATCGAAAAAAATTTAAAAAAAAATATGCGCAGCGTTTGAATTTCAAGCAGACAATGTGGGAACATTAAATTTTAAAATATAAGGAAATGAAATTCAAAAATGAAAAAAAGGGCGTTTAAGTTCGAATTAAGAAGCAAACAAAACCAAAAAAGGAGGAAATTTAGAAATTTCGACTGTGGATTCGAAATTGTGGACAGCGTTTTAAATTCAAGCAGGTAAACTGGGAACGTTAAACTTGAAAATAAGAGGAAATGAAATTATAAAAACAAAAAAGGAATGTTTGAGTTCGAATTAAGAAGGAAAAGAACAAAAAAGAGTGAAATAAGCCTAAAACTTGAACTGCGACGGTGGAAGACAAAAAGGAGGGGGGTGCAACACGAGGACTTCCCAGGAGGTCACCCATCCTAGTACTACTCTCGCCCAAGCACGCTTAACTTCGGAGTTCTGATGGGATCCGGTGCTTTAGTGCTGGTATGATCGCACCCGTCAGAAAGCATGTTGGAAAACTACTAATGCATGATTGGAAGAACGCATAGAACTGCAGAAGCTAACCGTAACAGCGTTTGAAATTCAAACAAAGAACATTGCATTGTTTTGAAAAAGAAAATCGAAAAAAATTTAAAAAAAAATATGCGCAGCGTTTGAATTTCAAGCAGACAATGTGGGAACATTAAATTTTAAAATATAAGGAAATGAAATTCAAAAATGAAAAAAAGGGCGTTTAAGTTCGAATTAAGAAGCAAACAAAACCAAAAAAGGAGGAAATTTAGAAATTTCGACTGTGGATTCGAAATTGTGGACAGCGTTTTAAATTCAAGCAGGTAAACTGGGAACGTTAAACTTGAAAATAAGAGGAAATGAAATTATAAAAACAAAAAAGGAATGTTTGAGTTCGAATTAAGAAGGAAAAGAACAAAAAAGAGTGAAATAAGCCTAAAACTTGAACTGCGACGGTGGAAGACAAAAAGGAGGGGGGTGCAACACGAGGACTTCCCAGGAGGTCACCCATCCTAGTACTACTCTCGCCCAAGCACGCTTAACTTCGGAGTTCTGATGGGATCCGGTGCTTTAGTGCTGGTATGATCGCACCCGTCAGAAAGCATGTTGGAAAACTACTAATGCATGATTGGAAGAACGCATAGAACTGCAGAAGCTAACCGTAACAGCGTTTGAAATTCAAACAAAGAACATTGCATTGTTTTGAAAAAGAAAATCGAAAAAAATTTAAAAAAAAATATGCGCAGCGTTTGAATTTCAAGCAGACAATGTGGGAACATTAAATTTTAAAATATAAGGAAATGAAATTCAAAAATGAAAAAAAGGGCGTTTAAGTTCGAATTAAGAAGCAAACAAAACCAAAAAAGGAGGAAATTTAGAAATTTCGACTGTGGATTCGAAATTGTGGACAGCGTTTTAAATTCAAGCAGGTAAACTGGGAACGTTAAACTTGAAAATAAGAGGAAATGAAATTATAAAAACAAAAAAGGAATGTTTGAGTTCGAATTAAGAAGGAAAAGAACAAAAAAGAGTGAAATAAGCCTAAAACTTGAACTGCGACGGTGGAAGACAAAAAGGAGGGGGGTGCAACACGAGGACTTCCCAGGAGGTCACCCATCCTAGTACTACTCTCGCCCAAGCACGCTTAACTTCGGAGTTCTGATGGGATCCGGTGCTTTAGTGCTGGTATGATCGCACCCGTCAGAAAGCATGTTGGAAAACTACTAATGCATGATTGGAAGAACGCATAGAACTGCAGAAGCTAACCGTAACAGCGTTTGAAATTCAAACAAAGAACATTGCATTGTTTTGAAAAAGAAAATCGAAAAAAATTTAAAAAAAAATATGCGCAGCGTTTGAATTTCAAGCAGACAATGTGGGAACATTAAATTTTAAAATATAAGGAAATGAAATTCAAAAATGAAAAAAAGGGCGTTTAAGTTCGAATTAAGAAGCAAACAAAACCAAAAAAGGAGGAAATTTAGAAATTTCGACTGTGGATTCGAAATTGTGGACAGCGTTTTAAATTCAAGCAGGTAAACTGGGAACGTTAAACTTGAAAATAAGAGGAAATGAAATTATAAAAACAAAAAAGGAATGTTTGAGTTCGAATTAAGAAGGAAAAGAACAAAAAAGAGTGAAATAAGCCTAAAACTTGAACTGCGACGGTGGAAGACAAAAAGGAGGGGGGTGCAACACGAGGACTTCCCAGGAGGTCACCCATCCTAGTACTACTCTCGCCCAAGCACGCTTAACTTCGGAGTTCTAACGGGATCCGGTGCTTTAGTGCTGGTATGATCGCACCCGTCAGAAAGCATGTTGGAAAACTACTAATGCATGATTGGAAGAACGCATAGAACTGCAGAAGCTAACCGTAACAGCGTTTGAAATTCAAACAAAGAACATTGCATTGTTTTGAAAAAGAAAATCGAAAAAAATTTAAAAAAAAATATGCGCAGCGTTTGAATTTCAAGCAGACAATGTGGGAACATTAAATTTTAAAATATAAGGAAATGAAATTCAAAAATGAAAAAAAGGGCGTTTAAGTTCGAATTAAGAAGCAAACAAAACCAAAAAAGGAGGAAATTTAGAAATTTCGACTGTGGATTCGAAATTGTGGACAGCGTTTT
Organism: Allium sativum; assembly: GCA_030737875.1. Classification (NCBI taxonomy): domain Eukaryota; kingdom Viridiplantae; phylum Streptophyta; class Magnoliopsida; order Asparagales; family Amaryllidaceae; genus Allium; species Allium sativum. Next base: position 123,800,455 of record CM060925.1, on the reverse strand, counting down.
AAATTCAAGCAGGTAAACTGGGAACGTTAAACTTGAAAATAAGAGGAAATGAAATTATAAAAACAAAAAAGGAATGTTTGAGTTCGAATTAAGAAGGAAAAGAACAAAAAAGAGTGAAATAAGCCTAAAACTTGAACTGCGACGGTGGAAGACAAAAAGGAGGGGGGTGCAACACGAGGACTTCCCAGGAGGTCACCCATCCTAGTACTACTCTCGCCCAAGCACGCTTAACTTCGGAGTTCTGATGGGATCCGGTGCTTTAGTGCTGGTATGATCGCACCCGTCAGAAAGCATGTTGGAAAACTACTAATGCATGATTGGAAGAACGCATAGAACTGCAGAAGCTAACCGTAACAGCGTTTGAAATTCAAACAAAGAACATTGCATTGTTTTGAAAAAGAAAATCGAAAAAAATTTAAAAAAAAATATGCGCAGCGTTTGAATTTCAAGCAGACAATGTGGGAACATTAAATTTTAAAATATAAGGAAATGAAATTCAAAAATGAAAAAAAGGGCGTTTAAGTTCGAATTAAGAAGCAAACAAAACCAAAAAAGGAGGAAATTTAGAAATTTCGACTGTGGATTCGAAATTGTGGACAGCGTTTTAAATTCAAGCAGGTAAACTGGGAACGTTAAACTTGAAAATAAGAGGAAATGAAATTATAAAAACAAAAAAGGAATGTTTGAGTTCGAATTAAGAAGGAAAAGAACAAAAAAGAGTGAAATAAGCCTAAAACTTGAACTGCGACGGTGGAAGACAAAAAGGAGGGGGGTGCAACACGAGGACTTCCCAGGAGGTCACCCATCCTAGTACTACTCTCGCCCAAGCACGCTTAACTTCGGAGTTCTGATGGGATCCGGTGCTTTAGTGCTGGTATGATCGCACCCGTCAGAAAGCATGTTGGAAAACTACTAATGCATGATTGGAAGAACGCATAGAACTGCAGAAGCTAACCGTAACAGCGTTTGAAATTCAAACAAAGAACATTGCATTGTTTTGAAAAAGAAAATCGAAAAAAATTTAAAAAAAAATATGCGCAGCGTTTGAATTTCAAGCAGACAATGTGGGAACATTAAATTTTAAAATATAAGGAAATGAAATTCAAAAATGAAAAAAAGGGCGTTTAAGTTCGAATTAAGAAGCAAACAAAACCAAAAAAGGAGGAAATTTAGAAATTTCGACTGTGGATTCGAAATTGTGGACAGCGTTTTAAATTCAAGCAGGTAAACTGGGAACGTTAAACTTGAAAATAAGAGGAAATGAAATTATAAAAACAAAAAAGGAATGTTTGAGTTCGAATTAAGAAGGAAAAGAACAAAAAAGAGTGAAATAAGCCTAAAACTTGAACTGCGACGGTGGAAGACAAAAAGGAGGGGGGTGCAACACGAGGACTTCCCAGGAGGTCACCCATCCTAGTACTACTCTCGCCCAAGCACGCTTAACTTCGGAGTTCTGATGGGATCCGGTGCTTTAGTGCTGGTATGATCGCACCCGTCAGAAAGCATGTTGGAAAACTACTAATGCATGATTGGAAGAACGCATAGAACTGCAGAAGCTAACCGTAACAGCGTTTGAAATTCAAACAAAGAACATTGCATTGTTTTGAAAAAGAAAATCGAAAAAAATTTAAAAAAAAATATGCGCAGCGTTTGAATTTCAAGCAGACAATGTGGGAACATTAAATTTTAAAATATAAGGAAATGAAATTCAAAAATGAAAAAAAGGGCGTTTAAGTTCGAATTAAGAAGCAAACAAAACCAAAAAAGGAGGAAATTTAGAAATTTCGACTGTGGATTCGAAATTGTGGACAGCGTTTTAAATTCAAGCAGGTAAACTGGGAACGTTAAACTTGAAAATAAGAGGAAATGAAATTATAAAAACAAAAAAGGAATGTTTGAGTTCGAATTAAGAAGGAAAAGAACAAAAAAGAGTGAAATAAGCCTAAAACTTGAACTGCGACGGTGGAAGACAAAAAGGAGGGGGGTGCAACACGAGGACTTCCCAGGAGGTCACCCATCCTAGTACTACTCTCGCCCAAGCACGCTTAACTTCGGAGTTCTGATGGGATCCGGTGCTTTAGTGCTGGTATGATCGCACCCGTCAGAAAGCATGTTGGAAAACTACTAATGCATGATTGGAAGAACGCATAGAACTGCAGAAGCTAACCGTAACAGCGTTTGAAATTCAAACAAAGAACATTGCATTGTTTTGAAAAAGAAAATCGAAAAAAATTTAAAAAAAAATATGCGCAGCGTTTGAATTTCAAGCAGACAATGTGGGAACATTAAATTTTAAAATATAAGGAAATGAAATTCAAAAATGAAAAAAAGGGCGTTTAAGTTCGAATTAAGAAGCAAACAAAACCAAAAAAGGAGGAAATTTAGAAATTTCGACTGTGGATTCGAAATTGTGGACAGCGTTTTAAATTCAAGCAGGTAAACTGGGAACGTTAAACTTGAAAATAAGAGGAAATGAAATTATAAAAACAAAAAAGGAATGTTTGAGTTCGAATTAAGAAGGAAAAGAACAAAAAAGAGTGAAATAAGCCTAAAACTTGAACTGCGACGGTGGAAGACAAAAAGGAGGGGGGTGCAACACGAGGACTTCCCAGGAGGTCACCCATCCTAGTACTACTCTCGCCCAAGCACGCTTAACTTCGGAGTTCTAACGGGATCCGGTGCTTTAGTGCTGGTATGATCGCACCCGTCAGAAAGCATGTTGGAAAACTACTAATGCATGATTGGAAGAACGCATAGAACTGCAGAAGCTAACCGTAACAGCGTTTGAAATTCAAACAAAGAACATTGCATTGTTTTGAAAAAGAAAATCGAAAAAAATTTAAAAAAAAATATGCGCAGCGTTTGAATTTCAAGCAGACAATGTGGGAACATTAAATTTTAAAATATAAGGAAATGAAATTCAAAAATGAAAAAAAGGGCGTTTAAGTTCGAATTAAGAAGCAAACAAAACCAAAAAAGGAGGAAATTTAGAAATTTCGACTGTGGATTCGAAATTGTGGACAGCGTTTTAAATTCAAGCAGGTAAACTGGGAACGTTAAACTTGAAAATAAGAGGAAATGAAATTATAAAAACAAAAAAGGAATGTTTGAGTTCGAATTAAGAAGGAAAAGAACAAAAAAGAGTGAAATAAGCCTAAAACTTGAACTGCGACGGTGGAAGACAAAAAGGAGGGGGGTGCAACACGAGGACTTCCCAGGAGGTCACCCATCCTAGTACTACTCTCGCCCAAGCACGCTTAACTTCGGAGTTCTGATGGGATCCGGTGCTTTAGTGCTGGTATGATCGCACCCGTCAGAAAGCGTGTTGGAAAACTACTAATGCATGATTGGAAGAACGCATAGAACTGCAGAAGCTAACCGTAACAGCGTTTGAAATTCAAACAAAGAACATTGCATTGTTTTGAAAAAGAAAATCGAAAAAAATTTAAAAAAAAATATGCGCAGCGTTTGAATTTCAAGCAGACAATGTGGGAACATTAAATTTTAAAATATAAGGAAATGAAATTCAAAAATGAAAAAAAGGGCGTTTAAGTTCGAATTAAGAAGCAAACAAAACCAAAAAAGGAGGAAATTTAGAAATTTCGACTGTGGATTCGAAATTGTGGACAGCGTTTTAAATTCAAGCAGGTAAACTGGGAACGTTAAACTTGAAAATAAGAGGAAATGAAATTATAAAAACAAAAAAGGAATGTTTGAGTTCGAATTAAGAAGGAAAAGAACAAAAAAGAGTGAAATAAGCCTAAAACTTGAACTGCGACGGTGGAAGACAAAAAGGAGGGGGGTGCAACACGAGGACTTCCCAGGAGGTCACCCATCCTAGTACTACTCTCGCCCAAGCACGCTTAACTTCGGAGTTCTAACGGGATCCGGTGCTTTAGTGCTGGTATGATCGCACCCGTCAGAAAGCATGTTGGAAAACTACTAATGCATGATTGGAAGAACGCATAGAACTGCAGAAGCTAACCGTAACAGCGTTTGAAATTCAAACAAAGAACATTGCATTGTTTTGAAAAAGAAAATCGAAAAAAATTTAAAAAAAAATATGCGCAGCGTTTGAATTTCAAGCAGACAATGTGGGAACATTAAATTTTAAAATATAAGGAAATGAAATTCAAAAATGAAAAAAAGGGCGTTTAAGTTCGAATTAAGAAGCAAACAAAACCAAAAAAGGAGGAAATTTAGAAATTTCGACTGTGGATTCGAAATTGTGGACAGCGTTTTAAATTCAAGCAGGTAAACTGGGAACGTTAAACTTGAAAATAAGAGGAAATGAAATTATAAAAACAAAAAAGGAATGTTTGAGTTCGAATTAAGAAGGAAAAGAACAAAAAAGAGTGAAATAAGCCTAAAACTTGAACTGCGACGGTGGAAGACAAAAAGGAGGGGGGTGCAACACGAGGACTTCCCAGGAGGTCACCCATCCTAGTACTACTCTCGCCCAAGCACGCTTAACTTCGGAGTTCTGATGGGATCCGGTGCTTTAGTGCTGGTATGATCGCACCCGTCAGAAAGCATGTTGGAAAACTACTAATGCATGATTGGAAGAACGCATAGAACTGCAGAAGCTAACCGTAACAGCGTTTGAAATTCAAACAAAGAACATTGCATTGTTTTGAAAAAGAAAATCGAAAAAAAATTAAAAAAAAATATGCGCAGCGTTTGAATTTCAAGCAGACAATGTGGGAACATTAAATTTTAAAATATAAGGAAATGAAATTCAAAAATGAAAAAAAGGGCGTTTAAGTTCGAATTAAGAAGCAAACAAAACCAAAAAAGGAGGAAATTTAGAAATTTCGACTGTGGATTCGAAATTGTGGACAGCGTTTTAAATTCAAGCAGGTAAACTGGGAACGTTAAACTTGAAAATAAGAGGAAATGAAATTATAAAAACAAAAAAGGAATGTTTGAGTTCGAATTAAGAAGGAAAAGAACAAAAAAGAGTGAAATAAGCCTAAAACTTGAACTGCGACGGTGGAAGACAAAAAGGAGGGGGGTGCAACACGAGGACTTCCCAGGAGGTCACCCATCCTAGTACTACTCTCGCCCAAGCACGCTTAACTTCGGAGTTCTGATGGGATCCGGTGCTTTAGTGCTGGTATGATCGCACCCGTCAGAAAGCATGTTGGAAAACTACTAATGCATGATTGGAAGAACGCATAGAACTGCAGAAGCTAACCGTAACAGCGTTTGAAATTCAAACAAAGAACATTGCATTGTTTTGAAAAAGAAAATCGAAAAAAATTTAAAAAAAAATATGCGCAGCGTTTGAATTTCAAGCAGACAATGTGGGAACATTAAATTTTAAAATATAAGGAAATGAAATTCAAAAATGAAAAAAAGGGCGTTTAAGTTCGAATTAAGAAGCAAACAAAACCAAAAAATTTAGAAATTTCGACTGTGGATTCGAAATTGTGGACAGCGTTTTAAATTCAAGCAGGTAAACTGGGAACGTTAAACTTGAAAATAAGAGGAAATGAAATTATAAAAACAAAAAAGGAATGTTTGAGTTCGAATTAAGAAGGAAAAGAACAAAAAAGAGTGAAATAAGCCTAAAACTTGAACTGCGACGGTGGAAGACAAAAAGGAGGGGGGTGCAACACGAGGACTTCCCAGGAGGTCACCCATCCTAGTACTACTCTCGCCCAAGCACGCTTAACTTCGGAGTTCTGATGGGATCCGGTGCTTTAGTGCTGGTATGATCGCACCCGTCAGAAAGCATGTTGGAAAACTACTAATGCATGATTGGAAGAACGCATAGAACTGCAGAAGCTAACCGTAACAGCGTTTGAAATTCAAACAAAGAACATTGCATTGTTTTGAAAAAGAAAATCGAAAAAAATTTAAAAAAAAATATGCGCAGCGTTTGAATTTCAAGCAGACAATGTGGGAACATTAAATTTTAAAATATAAGGAAATGAAATTCAAAAATGAAAAAAAGGGCGTTTAAGTTCGAATTAAGAAGCAAACAAAACCAAAAAAGGAGGAAATTTAGAAATTTCGACTGTGGATTCGAAATTGTGGACAGCGTTTTAAATTCAAGCAGGTAAACTGGGAACGTTAAACTTGAAAATAAGAGGAAATGAAATTATAAAAACAAAAAAGGAATGTTTGAGTTCGAATTAAGAAGGAAAAGAACAAAAAAGAGTGAAATAAGCCTAAAACTTGAACTGCGACGGTGGAAGACAAAAAGGAGGGGGGTGCAACACGAGGACTTCCCAGGAGGTCACCCATCCTAGTACTACTCTCGCCCAAGCACGCTTAACTTCGGAGTTCTGATGGGATCCGGTGCTTTAGTGCTGGTATGATCGCACCCGTCAGAAAGCGTGTTGGAAAACTACTAATGCATGATTGGAAGAACGCATAGAACTGCAGAAGCTAACCGTAACAGCGTTTGAAATTCAAACAAAGAACATTGCATTGTTTTGAAAAAGAAAATCGAAAAAAATTTAAAAAAAAATATGCGCAGCGTTTGAATTTCAAGCAGACAATGTGGGAACATTAAATTTTAAAATATAAGGAAATGAAATTCAAAAATGAAAAAAAGGGCGTTTAAGTTCGAATTAAGAAGCAAACAAAACCAAAAAAGGAGGAAATTTAGAAATTTCGACTGTGGATTCGAAATTGTGGACAGCGTTTTAAATTCAAGCAGGTAAACTGGGAACGTTAAACTTGAAAATAAGAGGAAATGAAATTATAAAAACAAAAAAGGAATGTTTGAGTTCGAATTAAGAAGGAAAAGAACAAAAAAGAGTGAAATAAGCCTAAAACTTGAACTGCGACGGTGGAAGACAAAAAGGAGGGGGGTGCAACACGAGGACTTCCCAGGAGGTCACCCATCCTAGTACTACTCTCGCCCAAGCACGCTTAACTTCGGAGTTCTGATGGGATCCGGTGCTTTAGTGCTGGTATGATCGCACCCGTCAGAAAGCATGTTGGAAAACTACTAATGCATGATTGGAAGAACGCATAGAACTGCAGAAGCTAACCGTAACAGCGTTTGAAATTCAAACAAAGAACATTGCATTGTTTTGAAAAAGAAAATCGAAAAAAATTTAAAAAAAAATATGCGCAGCGTTTGAATTTCAAGCAGACAATGTGGGAACATTAAATTTTAAAATATAAGGAAATGAAATTCAAAAATGAAAAAAAGGGCGTTTAAGTTCGAATTAAGAAGCAAACAAAACCAAAAAAGGAGGAAATTTAGAAATTTCGACTGTGGATTCGAAATTGTGGACAGCGTTTTAAATTCAAGCAGGTAAACTGGGAACGTTAAACTTGAAAATAAGAGGAAATGAAATTATAAAAACAAAAAAGGAATGTTTGAGTTCGAATTAAGAAGGAAAAGAACAAAAAAGAGTGAAATAAGCCTAAAACTTGAACTGCGACGGTGGAAGACAAAAAGGAGGGGGGTGCAACACGAGGACTTCCCAGGAGGTCACCCATCCTAGTACTACTCTCGCCCAAGCACGCTTAACTTCGGAGTTCTAACGGGATCCGGTGCTTTAGTGCTGGTATGATCGCACCCGTCAGAAAGCATGTTGGAAAACTACTAATGCATGATTGGAAGAACGCATAGAACTGCAGAAGCTAACCGTAACAGCGTTTGAAATTCAAACAAAGAACATTGCATTGTTTTGAAAAAGAAAATCGAAAAAAATTTAAAAAAAAATATGCGCAGCGTTTGAATTTCAAGCAGACAATGTGGGAACATTAAATTTAAAAATATAAGGAAATGAAATTCAAAAATGAAAAAAAGGGCGTTTAAGTTCGAATTAAGAAGCAAACAAAACCAAAAAAGGAGGAAATTTAGAAATTTCGACTGTGGATTCGAAATTGTGGACAGCGTTTTAAATTCAAGCAGGTAAACTGGGAACGTTAAACTTGAAAATAAGAGGAAATGAAATTATAAAAATAAAAAAGGAATGTTTGAGTTCGAATTAAGAAGGAAAAGAACAAAAAAGAGTGAAATAAGCCTAAAACTTGAACTGCGACGGTGGAAGACAAAAAGGAGGGGGGGTGCAACACGAGGACTTCCCAGGAGGTCACCCATCCTAGTACTACTCTCGCCCAAGCACGCTTAACTTCGGAGTTCTAACGGGATCCGGTGCTTTAGTGCTGGTATGATCGCACCCGTCAGAAAGCATGTTGGAAAACTACTAATGCATGATTGGAAGAACGCATAGAACTGCAGAAGCTAACCGTAACAGCGTTTGAAATTCAAACAAAGAACATTGCATTGTTTTGAAAAAGAAAATCGAAAAAAATTTAAAAAAAAATATGCGCAGCGTTTGAATTTCAAGCAGACAATGTGGGAACATTAAATTTTAAAATATAAGGAAATGAAATTCAAAAATGAAAAAAAGGGCGTTTAAGTTCGAATTAAGAAGCAAACAAAACCAAAAAAGGAGGAAATTTAGAAATTTCGACTGTGGATTCGAAATTGTGGACAGCGTTTTAAATTCAAGCAGGTAAACTGGGAACGTTAAACTTGAAAATAAGAGGAAATGAAATTATAAAAACAAAAAAGGAATGTTTGAGTTCGAATTAAGAAGGAAAAGAACAAAAAAGAGTGAAATAAGCCTAAAACTTGAACTGCGACGGTGGAAGACAAAAAGGAGGGGGGTGCAACACGAGGACTTCCCAGGAGGTCACCCATCCTAGTACTACTCTCGCCCAAGCACGCTTAACTTCGGAGTTCTAACGGGATCCGGTGCTTTAGTGCTGGTATGATCGCACCCGTCAGAAAGCATGTTGGAAAACTACTAATGCATGATTGGAAGAACGCATAGAACTGCAGAAGCTAACCGTAACAGCGTTTGAAATTCAAACAAAGAACATTGCATTGTTTTGAAAAAGAAAATCGAAAAAAATTTAAAAAAAAATATGCGCAGCGTTTGAATTTCAAGCAGACAATGTGGGAACATTAAATTTTAAAATATAAGGAAATGAAATTCAAAAATGAAAAAAAGGGCGTTTAAGTTCGAATTAAGAAGCAAACAAAACCAAAAAAGGAGGAAATTTAGAAATTTCGACTGTGGATTCGAAATTGTGGACAGCGTTTTAAATTCAAGCAGGTAAACTGGGAACGTTAAACTTGAAAATAAGAGGAAATGAAATTATAAAAACAAAAAAGGAATGTTTGAGTTCGAATTAAGAAGGAAAAGAACAAAAAAGAGTGAAATAAGCCTAAAACTTGAACTGCGACGGTGGAAGACAAAAAGGAGGGGGGTGCAACACGAGGACTTCCCAGGAGGTCACCCATCCTAGTACTACTCTCGCCCAAGCACGCTTAACTTCGGAGTTCTGATGGGATCCGGTGCTTTAGTGCTGGTATGATCGCACCCGTCAGAAAGCATGTTGGAAAACTACTAATGCATGATTGGAAGAACGCATAGAACTGCAGAAGCTAACCGTAACAGCGTTTGAAATTCAAACAAAGAACATTGCATTGTTTTGAAAAAGAAAATCGAAAAAAAATTTAAAAAAAATATGCGCAGCGTTTGAATTTCAAGCAGACAATGTGGGAACATTAAATTTTAAAATATAAGGAAATGAAATTCAAGAATGAAAAAAAGGGCGTTTAAGTTCGAATTAAGAAGCAAACAAAACCAAAAAAGGAGGAAATTTAGAAATTTCGACTGTGGATTCGAAATTGTGGACAGCGTTTTAAATTCAAGCAGGTAAACTGGGAACGTTAAACTTGAAAATAAGAGGAAATGAAATTATAAAAACAAAAAAGGAATGTTTGAGTTCGAATTAAGAAGGAAAAGAACAAAAAAGAGTGAAATAAGCCTAAAACTTGAACTGCGACGGTGGAAGACAAAAAGGAGGGGGGTGCAACACGAGGACTTCCCAGGAGGTCACCCATCCTAGTACTACTCTCGCCCAAGCACGCTTAACTTCGGAGTTCTGATGGGATCCGGTGCTTTAGTGCTGGTATGATCGCACCCGTCAGAAAGCATGTTGGAAAACTACTAATGCATGATTGGAAGAACGCATAGAACTGCAGAAGCTAACCGTAACAGCGTTTGAAATTCAAACAAAGAACATTGCATTGTTTTGAAAAAGAAAATCGAAAAAAATTTAAAAAAAAATATGCGCAGCGTTTGAATTTCAAGCAGACAATGTGGGAACATTAAATTTTAAAATATAAGGAAATGAAATTCAAAAATGAAAAAAAGGGCGTTTAAGTTCGAATTAAGAAGCAAACAAAACCAAAAAAGGAGGAAATTTAGAAATTTCGACTGTGGATTCGAAATTGTGGACAGCGTTTTAAATTCAAGCAGGTAAACTGGGAACGTTAAACTTGAAAATAAGAGGAAATGAAATTATAAAAACAAAAAAGGAATGTTTGAGTTCGAATTAAGAAGGAAAAGAACAAAAAAGAGTGAAATAAGCCTAAAACTTGAACTGCGACGGTGGAAGACAAAAAGGAGGGGGGTGCAACACGAGGACTTCCCAGGAGGTCACCCATCCTAGTACTACTCTCGCCCAAGCACGCTTAACTTCGGAGTTCTGATGGGATCCGGTGCTTTAGTGCTGGTATGATCGCACCCGTCAGAAAGCATGTTGGAAAACTACTAATGCATGATTGGAAGAACGCATAGAACTGCAGAAGCTAACCGTAACAGCGTTTGAAATTCAAACAAAGAACATTGCATTGTTTTGAAAAAGAAAATCGAAAAAAATTTAAAAAAAAATATGCGCAGCGTTTGAATTTCAAGCAGACAATGTGGGAACATTAAATTTTAAAATATAAGGAAATGAAATTCAAAAATGAAAAAAAGGGCGTTTAAGTTCGAATTAAGAAGCAAACAAAACCAAAAAAGGAGGAAATTTAGAAATTTCGACTGTGGATTCGAAATTGTGGACAGCGTTTTAAATTCAAGCAGGTAAACTGGGAACGTTAAACTTGAAAATAAGAGGAAATGAAATTATAAAAACAAAAAAGGAATGTTTGAGTTCGAATTAAGAAGGAAAAGAACAAAAAAGAGTGAAATAAGCCTAAAACTTGAACTGCGACGGTGGAAGACAAAAAGGAGGGGGGTGCAACACGAGGACTTCCCAGGAGGTCACCCATCCTAGTACTACTCTCGCCCAAGCACGCTTAACTTCGGAGTTCTGATGGGATCCGGTGCTTTAGTGCTGGTATGATCGCACCCGTCAGAAAGCATGTTGGAAAACTACTAATGCATGATTGGAAGAACGCATAGAACTGCAGAAGCTAACCGTAACAGCGTTTGAAATTCAAACAAAGAACATTGCATTGTTTTGAAAAAGAAAATCGAAAAAAATTTAAAAAAAAATATGCGCAGCGTTTGAATTTCAAGCAGACAATGTGGGAACATTAAATTTTAAAATATAAGGAAATGAAATTCAAAAATGAAAAAAAGGGCGTTTAAGTTCGAATTAAGAAGCAAACAAAACCAAAAAAGGAGGAAATTTAGAAATTTCGACTGTGGATTCGAAATTGTGGACAGCGTTTTAAATTCAAGCAGGTAAACTGGGAACGTTAAACTTGAAAATAAGAGGAAATGAAATTATAAAAACAAAAAAGGAATGTTTGAGTTCGAATTAAGAAGGAAAAGAACAAAAAAGAGTGAAATAAGCCTAAAACTTGAACTGCGACGGTGGAAGACAAAAAGGAGGGGGGTGCAACACGAGGACTTCCCAGGAGGTCACCCATCCTAGTACTACTCTCGCCCAAGCACGCTTAACTTCGGAGTTCTGATGGGATCCGGTGCTTTAGTGCTGGTATGATCGCACCCGTCAGAAAGCATGTTGGAAAACTACTAATGCATGATTGGAAGAACGCATAGAACTGCAGAAGCTAACCGTAACAGCGTTTGAAATTCAAACAAAGAACATTGCATTGTTTTGAAAAAGAAAATCGAAAAAAATTTAAAAAAAAATATGCGCAGCGTTTGAATTTCAAGCAGACAATGTGGGAACATTAAATTTTAAAATATAAGGAAATGAAATTCAAAAATGAAAAAAAGGGCGTTTAAGTTCGAATTAAGAAGCAAACAAAACCAAAAAAGGAGGAAATTTAGAAATTTCGACTGTGGATTCGAAATTGTGGACAGCGTTTTAAATTCAAGCAGGTAAACTGGGAACGTTAAACTTGAAAATAAGAGGAAATGAAATTATAAAAACAAAAAAGGAATGTTTGAGTTCGAATTAAGAAGGAAAAGAACAAAAAAGAGTGAAATAAGCCTAAAACTTGAACTGCGACGGTGGAAGACAAAAAGGAGGGGGGTGCAACACGAGGACTTCCCAGGAGGTCACCCATCCTAGTACTACTCTCGCCCAAGCACGCTTAACTTCGGAGTTCTGATGGGATCCGGTGCTTTAGTGCTGGTATGATCGCACCCGTCAGAAAGCATGTTGGAAAACTACTAATGCATGATTGGAAGAACGCATAGAACTGCAGAAGCTAACCGTAACAGCGTTTGAAATTCAAACAAAGAACATTGCATTGTTTTGAAAAAGAAAATCGAAAAAAATTTAAAAAAAAATATGCGCAGCGTTTGAATTTCAAGCAGACAATGTGGGAACATTAAATTTTAAAATATAAGGAAATGAAATTCAAAAATGAAAAAAAGGGCGTTTAAGTTCGAATTAAGAAGCAAACAAAACCAAAAAAGGAGGAAATTTAGAAATTTCGACTGTGGATTCGAAATTGTGGACAGCGTTTTAAATTCAAGCAGGTAAACTGGGAACGTTAAACTTGAAAATAAGAGGAAATGAAATTATAAAAACAAAAAAGGAATGTTTGAGTTCGAATTAAGAAGGAAAAGAACAAAAAAGAGTGAAATAAGCCTAAAACTTGAACTGCGACGGTGGAAGACAAAAAGGAGGGGGGTGCAACACGAGGACTTCCCAGGAGGTCACCCATCCTAGTACTACTCTCGCCCAAGCACGCTTAACTTCGGAGTTCTGATGGGATCCGGTGCTTTAGTGCTGGTATGATCGCACCCGTCAGAAAGCATGTTGGAAAACTACTAATGCATGATTGGAAGAACGCATAGAACTGCAGAAGCTAACCGTAACAGCGTTTGAAATTCAAACAAAGAACATTGCATTGTTTTGAAAAAGAAAATCGAAAAAAATTTAAAAAAAAATATGCGCAGCGTTTGAATTTCAAGCAGACAATGTGGGAACATTAAATTTTAAAATATAAGGAAATGAAATTCAAAAATGAAAAAAAGGGCGTTTAAGTTCGAATTAAGAAGCAAACAAAACCAAAAAAGGAGGAAATTTAGAAATTTCGACTGTGGATTCGAAATTGTGGACAGCGTTTTAAATTCAAGCAGGTAAACTGGGAACGTTAAACTTGAAAATAAGAGGAAATGAAATTATAAAAACAAAAAAGGAATGTTTGAGTTCGAATTAAGAAGGAAAAGAACAAAAAAGAGTGAAATAAGCCTAAAACTTGAACTGCGACGGTGGAAGACAAAAAGAAGGGGGGTGCAACACGAGGACTTCCCAGGAGGTCACCCATCCTAGTACTACTCTCGCCCAAGCACGCTTAACTTCGGAGTTCTGATGGGATCCGGTGCTTTAGTGCTGGTATGATCGCACCCGTCAGAAAGCATGTTGGAAAACTACTAATGCATGATTGGAAGAACGCATAGAACTGCAGAAGCTAACCGTAACAGCGTTTGAAATTCAAACAAAGAACATTGCATTGTTTTGAAAAAGAAAATCGAAAAAAATTTAAAAAAAAATATGCGCAGCGTTTGAATTTCAAGCAGACAATGTGGGAACATTAAATTTTAAAATATAAGGAAATGAAATTCAAAAATGAAAAAAAGGGCGTTTAAGTTCGAATTAAGAAGCAAACAAAACCAAAAAAGGAGGAAATTTAGAAATTTCGACTGTGGATTCGAAATTGTGGACAGCGTTTTAAATTCAAGCAGGTAAACTGGGAACGTTAAACTTGAAAATAAGAGGAAATGAAATTATAAAAACAAAAAAGGAATGTTTGAGTTCGAATTAAGAAGGAAAAGAACAAAAAAGAGTGAAATAAGCCTAAAACTTGAACTGCGACGGTGGAAGACAAAAAGGAGGGGGGTGCAACACGAGGACTTCCCAGGAGGTCACCCATCCTAGTACTACTCTCGCCCAAGCACGCTTAACTTCGGAGTTCTGATGGGATCCGGTGCTTTAGTGCTGGTATGATCGCACCCGTCAGAAAGCATGTTGGAAAACTACTAATGCATGATTGGAAGAACGCATAGAACTGCAGAAGCTAACCGTAACAGCGTTTGAAATTCAAACAAAGAACATTGCATTGTTTTGAAAAAGAAAATCGAAAAAAATTTAAAAAAAAATATGCGCAGCGTTTGAATTTCAAGCAGACAATGTGGGAACATTAAATTTTAAAATATAAGGAAATGAAATTCAAAAATGAAAAAAAGGGCGTTTAAGTTCGAATTAAGAAGCAAACAAAACCAAAAAAGGAGGAAATTTAGAAATTTCGACTGTGGATTCGAAATTGTGGACAGCGTTTTAAATTCAAGCAGGTAAACTGGGAACGTTAAACTTGAAAATAAGAGGAAATGAAATTATAAAAACAAAAAAGGAATGTTTGAGTTCGAATTAAGAAGGAAAAGAACAAAAAAGAGTGAAATAAACCTAAAACTTGAACTGCGACGGTGGAAGACAAAAAGGAGGGGGGTGCAACACGAGGACTTCCCAGGAGGTCACCCATCCTAGTACTACTCTCGCCCAAGCACGCTTAACTTCGGAGTTCTGATGGGATCCGGTGCTTTAGTGCTGGTATGATCGCACCCGTCAGAAAGCATGTTGGAAAACTACTAATGCATGATTGGAAGAACGCATAGAACTGCAGAAGCTAACCGTAACAGCGTTTGAAATTCAAACAAAGAACATTGCATTGTTTTGAAAAAGAAAATCGAAAAAAATTTAAAAAAAAATATGCGCAGCGTTTGAATTTCAAGCAGACAATGTGGGAACATTAAATTTTAAAATATAAGGAAATGAAATTCAAAAATGAAAAAAAGGGCGTTTAAGTTCGAATTAAGAAGCAAACAAAACCAAAAAAGGAGGAAATTTAGAAATTTCGACTGTGGATTCGAAATTGTGGACAGCGTTTTAAATTCAAGCAGGTAAACTGGGAACGTTAAACTTGAAAATAAGAGGAAATGAAATTATAAAAACAAAAAAGGAATGTTTGAGTTCGAATTAAGAAGGAAAAGAACAAAAAAGAGTGAAATAAGCCTAAAACTTGAACTGCGACGGTGGAAGACAAAAAGGAGGGGGGTGCAACACGAGGACTTCCCAGGAGGTCACCCATCCTAGTACTACTCTCGCCCAAGCACGCTTAACTTCGGAGTTCTGATGGGATCCGGTGCTTTAGTGCTGGTATGATCGCACCCGTCAGAAAGCATGTTGGAAAACTACTAATGCATGATTGGAAGAACGCATAGAACTGTAGAAGCTAACCGTAACAGCGTTTGAAATTCAAACAAAGAACATTGCATTGTTTTGAAAAAGAAAATCGAAAAAAATTTAAAAAAAAATATGCGCAGCGTTTGAATTTCAAGCAGACAATGTGGGAACATTAAATTTTAAAATATAAGGAAATGAAATTCAAAAATGAAAAAAAGGGCGTTTAAGTTCGAATTAAGAAGCAAACAAAACCAAAAAAGGAGGAAATTTAGAAATTTCGACTGTGGATTCGAAATTGTGGACAACGTTTTAAATTCAAGCAGGTAAACTGGGAACGTTAAACTTGAAAATAAGAGGAAATGAAATTATAAAAACAAAAAAGGAATGTTTGAGTTCGAATTAAGAAGGAAAAGAACAAAAAAGAGTGAAATAAGCCTAAAACTTGAACTGCGACGGTGGAAGACAAAAAGGAGGGGGGTGCAACACGAGGACTTCCGAGGAGGTCACCCATCCTAGTACTACTCTCGCCCAAGCACGCTTAACTTCGGAGTTCTGATGGGATCCGGTGCTTTAGTGCTGGTATGATCGCACCCGTCAGAAAGCATGTTGGAAAACTACTAATGCATGATTGGAAGAACGCATAGAACTGCAGAAGCTAACCGTAACAGCGTTTGAAATTCAAACAAAGAACATTGCATTGTTTTGAAAAAGAAAATCGAAAAAAATTTAAAAAAAAATATGCGCAGCGTTTGAATTTCAAGCAGACAATGTGGGAACATTAAATTTTAAAATATAAGGAAATGAAATTCAAAAATGAAAAAAAGGGCGTTTAAGTTCGAATTAAGAAGCAAACAAAACCAAAAAAGGAGGAAATTTAGAAATTTCGACTGTGGATTCGAAATTGTGGACAACGTTTTAAATTCAAGCAGGTAAACTGGGAACGTTAAACTTGAAAATAAGAGGAAATGAAATTATAAAAACAAAAAAGGAATGTTTGAGTTCGAATTAAGAAGGAAAAGAACAAAAAAGAGTGAAATAAGCCTAAAACTTGAACTGCGACGGTGGAAGACAAAAAGGAGGGGGGTGCAACACGAGGACTTCCGAGGAGGTCACCCATCCTAGTACTACTCTCGCCCAAGCACGCTTAACTTCGGAGTTCTGATGGGATCCGGTGCTTTAGTGCTGGTATGATCGCACCCGTCAGAAAGCATGTTGGAAAACTACTAATGCATGATTGGAAGAACGCATAGAACTGCAGAAGCTAACCGTAACAGCGTTTGAAATTCAAACAAAGAACATTGCATTGTTTTGAAAAAGAAAATCGAAAAAAATTTAAAAAAAAATATGCGCAGCGTTTGAATTTCAAGCAGACAATGTGGGAACATTAAATTTTAAAATATAAGGAAATGAAATTCAAAAATGAAAAAAAGGGCGTTTAAGTTCGAATTAAGAAGCAAACAAAACCAAAAAAGGAGGAAATTTAGAAATTTCGACTGTGGATTCGAAATTGTGGACAGCGTTTTAAATTCAAGCAGGTAAACTGGGAACGTTAAACTTGAAAATAAGAGGAAATGAAATTATAAAAACAAAAAAGGAATGTTTGAGTTCGAATTAAGAAGGAAAAGAACAAAAAAGAGTGAAATAAGCCTAAAACTTGAACTGCGACGGTGGAAGACAAAAAGGAGGGGGTGCAACACGAGGACTTCCCAGGAGGTCACCCATCCTAGTACTACTCTCGCCCAAGCACGCTTAACTTCGGAGTTCTGATGGGATCCGTTGCTTTAGTGCTGGTATGATCGCACCCGTCAGAAAGCATGTTGGAAAACTACTAATGCATGATTGGAAGAACGCATAGAACTGCAGAAGCTAACCGTAACAGCGTTTGAAATTCAAACAAAGAACATTGCATTGTTTTGAAAAAGAAAATCGAAAAAAATTTAAAAAAAAATATGCGCAGCGTTTGAATTTCAAGCAGACAATGTGGGAACATTAAATTTTAAAATATAAGGAAATGAAATTCAAAAATGAAAAAAAGGGCGTTTAAGTTCGAATTAAGAAGCAAACAAAACCAAAAAAGGAGGAAATTTAGAAATTTCGACTGTGGATTCGAAATTGTGGACAGCGTTTTAAATTCAAGCAGGTAAACTGGGAACGTTAAACTTGAAAATAAGAGGAAATGAAATTATAAAAACAAAAAAGGAATGTTTGAGTTCGAATTAAGAAGGAAAAGAACAAAAAAGAGTGAAATAAGCCTAAAACTTGAACTGCGACGGTGGAAGACAAAAAGGAGGGGGGTGCAACACGAGGACTTCCCAGGAGGTCACCCATCCTAGTACTACTCTCGCCCAAGCACGCTTAACTTCGGAGTTCTGATGGGATCCGGTGCTTTAGTGCTGGTATGATCGCACCCGTCAGAAAGCATGTTGGAAAACTACTAATGCATGATTGGAAGAACGCATAGAACTGCAGAAGCTAACCGTAACAGCGTTTGAAATTCAAACAAAGAACATTGCATTGTTTTGAAAAAGAAAATCGAAAAAAATTTAAAAAAAAATATGCGCAGCGTTTGAATTTCAAGCAGACAATGTGGGAACATTAAATTTTAAAATATAAGGAAATGAAATTCAAAAATGAAAAAAAGGGCGTTTAAGTTCGAATTAAGAAGCAAACAAAACCAAAAAAGGAGGAAATTTAGAAATTTCGACTGTGGATTCGAAATTGTGGACAGCGTTTTAAATTCAAGCAGGTAAACTGGGAACGTTAAACTTGAAAATAAGAGGAAATGAAATTATAAAAACAAAAAAGGAATGTTTGAGTTCGAATTAAGAAGGAAAAGAACAAAAAAGAGTGAAATAAGCCTAAAACTTGAACTGCGACGGTGGAAGACAAAAAGGAGGGGGGTGCAACACGAGGACTTCCCAGGAGGTCACCCATCCTAGTACTACTCTCGCCCAAGCACGCTTAACTTCGGAGTTCTGATGGGATCCGGTGCTTTAGTGCTGGTATGATCGCACCCGTCAGAAAGCATGTTGGAAAACTACTAATGCATGATTGGAAGAACGCATAGAACTGCAGAAGCTAACCGTAACAGCGTTTGAAATTCAAACAAAGAACATTGCATTGTTTTGAAAAAGAAAATCGAAAAAAATTTAAAAAAAAATATGCGCAGCGTTTGAATTTCAAGCAGACAATGTGGGAACATTAAATTTTAAAATATAAGGAAATGAAATTCAAAAATGAAAAAAAGGGCGTTTAAGTTCGAATTAAGAAGCAAACAAAACCAAAAAAGGAGGAAATTTAGAAATTTCGACTGTGGATTCGAAATTGTGGACAGCGTTTTAAATTCAAGCAGGTAAACTGGGAACGTTAAACTTGAAAATAAGAGGAAATGAAATTATAAAAACAAAAAAGGAATGTTTGAGTTCGAATTAAGAAGGAAAAGAACAAAAAAGAGTGAAATAAGCCTAAAACTTGAACTGCGACGGTGGAAGACAAAAAGGAGGGGGGTGCAACACGAGGACTTCCCAGGAGGTCACCCATCCTAGTACTACTCTCGCCCAAGCACGCTTAACTTCGGAGTTCTGATGGGATCCGGTGCTTTAGTGCTGGTATGATCGCACCCGTCAGAAAGCATGTTGGAAAACTACTAATGCATGATTGGAAGAACGCATAGAACTGCAGAAGCTAACCGTAACAGCGTTTGAAATTCAAACAAAGAACATTGCATTGTTTTGAAAAAGAAAATCGAAAAAAATTTAAAAAAAAATATGCGCAGCGTTTGAATTTCAAGCAGACAATGTGGGAACATTAAATTTTAAAATATAAGGAAATGAAATTCAAAAATGAAAAAAAGGGCGTTTAAGTTCGAATTAAGAAGCAAACAAAACCAAAAAAGGAGGAAATTTAGAAATTTCGACTGTGGATTCGAAATTGTGGACAGCGTTTTAAATTCAAGCAGGTAAACTGGGAACGTTAAACTTGAAAATAAGAGGAAATGAAATTATAAAAACAAAAAAGGAATGTTTGAGTTCGAATTAAGAAGGAAAAGAACAAAAAAGAGTGAAATAAGCCTAAAACTTGAACTGCGACGGTGGAAGACAAAAAGGAGGGGGGTGCAACACGAGGACTTCCCAGGAGGTCACCCATCCTAGTACTACTCTCGCCCAAGCACGCTTAACTTCGGAGTTCTGATGGGATCCGGTGCTTTAGTGCTGGTATGATCGCACCCGTCAGAAAGCATGTTGGAAAACTACTAATGCATGATTGGAAGAACGCATAGAACTGCAGAAGCTAACCGTAACAGCGTTTGAAATTCAAACAAAGAACATTGCATTGTTTTGAAAAAGAAAATCGAAAAAAATTTAAAAAAAAATATGCGCAGCGTTTGAATTTCAAGCAGACAATGTGGGAACATTAAATTTTAAAATATAAGGAAATGAAATTCAAAAATGAAAAAAAGGGCGTTTAAGTTCGAATTAAGAAGCAAACAAAACCAAAAAAGGAGGAAATTTAGAAATTTCGACTGTGGATTCGAAATTGTGGACAGCGTTTTAAATTCAAGCAGGTAAACTGGGAACGTTAAACTTGAAAATAAGAGGAAATGAAATTATAAAAACAAAAAAGGAATGTTTGAGTTCGAATTAAGAAGGAAAAGAACAAAAAAGAGTGAAATAAGCCTAAAACTTGAACTGCGACGGTGGAAGACAAAAAGGAGGGGGGTGCAACACGAGGACTTCCCAGGAGGTCACCCATCCTAGTACTACTCTCGCCCAAGCACGCTTAACTTCGGAGTTCTGATGGGATCCGGTGCTTTAGTGCTGGTATGATCGCACCCGTCAGAAAGCATGTTGGAAAACTACTAATGCATGATTGGAAGAACGCATAGAACTGCAGAAGCTAACCGTAACAGCGTTTGAAATTCAAACAAAGAACATTGCATTGTTTTGAAAAAGAAAATCGAAAAAAATTTAAAAAAAAATATGCGTAGCGTTTGAATTTCAAGCAGACAATGTGGGAACATTAAATTTTAAAATATAAGGAAATGAAATTCAAAAATGAAAAAAAGGGCGTTTAAGTTCGAATTAAGAAGCAAACAAAACCAAAAAAGGAGGAAATTTAGAAATTTCGACTGTGGATTCGAAATTGTGGACAGCGTTTTAAATTCAAGCAGGTAAACTGGGAACGTTAAACTTGAAAATAAGAGGAAATGAAATTATAAAAACAAAAAAGGAATGTTTGAGTTCGAATTAAGAAGGAAAAGAACAAAAAAGAGTGAAATAAGCCTAAAACTTGAACTGCGACGGTGGAAGACAAAAAGGAGGGGGGTGCAACACGAGGACTTCCCAGGAGGTCACCCATCCTAGTACTACTCTCGCCCAAGCACGCTTAACTTCGGAGTTCTGATGGGATCCGGTGCTTTAGTGCTGGTATGATCGCACCCGTCAGAAAGCATGTTGGAAAACTACTAATGCATGATTGGAAGAACGCATAGAACTGCAGAAGCTAACCGTAACAGCGTTTGAAATTCAAACAAAGAACATTGCATTGTTTTGAAAAAGAAAATCGAAAAAAATTTAAAAAAAAATATGCGCAGCGTTTGAATTTCAAGCAGACAATGTGGGAACATTAAATTTTAAAATATAAGGAAATGAAATTCAAAAATGAAAAAAAGGGCGTTTAAGTTCGAATTAAGAAGCAAACAAAACCAAAAAAGGAGGAAATTTAGAAATTTCGACTGTGGATTCGAAATTGTGGACAGCGTTTTAAATTCAAGCAGGTAAACTGGGAACGTTAAACTTGAAAATAAGAGGAAATGAAATTATAAAAACAAAAAAGGAATGTTTGAGTTCGAATTAAGAAGGAAAAGAACAAAAAAGAGTGAAATAAGCCTAAAACTTGAACTGCGACGGTGGAAGACAAAAAGGAGGGGGGTGCAACACGAGGACTTCCCAGGAGGTCACCCATCCTAGTACTACTCTCGCCCAAGCACGCTTAACTTCGGAGTTCTGATGGGATCCGGTGCTTTAGTGCTGGTATGATCGCACCCGTCAGAAAGCATGTTGGAAAACTACTAATGCATGATTGGAAGAACGCATAGAACTGCAGAAGCTAACCGTAACAGCGTTTGAAATTCAAACAAAGAACATTGCATTGTTTTGAAAAAGAAAATCGAAAAAAATTTAAAAAAAAATATGCGCAGCGTTTGAATTTCAAGCAGACAATGTGGGAACATTAAATTTTAAAATATAAGGAAATGAAATTCAAAAATGAAAAAAAGGGCGTTTAAGTTCGAATTAAGAAGCAAACAAAACCAAAAAAGGAGGAAATTTAGAAATTTCGACTGTGGATTCGAAATTGTGGACAGCGTTTTAAATTCAAGCAGGTAAACTGGGAACGTTAAACTTGAAAATAAGAGGAAATGAAATTATAAAAACAAAAAAGGAATGTTTGAGTTCGAATTAAGAAGGAAAAGAACAAAAAAGAGTGAAATAAGCCTAAAACTTGAACTGCGACGGTGGAAGACAAAAAGGAGGGGGGTGCAACACGAGGACTTCCCAGGAGGTCACCCATCCTAGTACTACTCTCGCCCAAGCACGCTTAACTTCGGAGTTCTGATGGGATCCGGTGCTTTAGTGCTGGTATGATCGCACCCGTCAGAAAGCATGTTGGAAAACTACTAATGCATGATTGGAAGAACGCATAGAACTGCAGAAGCTAACCGTAACAGCGTTTGAAATTCAAACAAAGAACATTGCATTGTTTTGAAAAAGAAAATCGAAAAAAATTTAAAAAAAAATATGCGCAGCGTTTGAATTTCAAGCAGACAATGTGGGAACATTAAATTTTAAAATATAAGGAAATGAAATTCAAAAATGAAAAAAAGGGCGTTTAAGTTCGAATTAAGAAGCAAACAAAACCAAAAAAGGAGGAAATTTAAAAATTTCGACTGTGGATTCGAAATTGTGGACAGCGTTTTAAATTCAAGCAGGTAAACTGGGAACGTTAAACTTGAAAATAAGAGGAAATGAAATTATAAAAACAAAAAAGGAATGTTTGAGTTCGAATTAAGAAGGAAAAGAACAAAAAAGAGTGAAATAAGCCTAAAACTTGAACTGCGACGGTGGAAGACAAAAAGGAGGGGGGTGCAACACGAGGACTTCCCAGGAGGTCACCCATCCTAGTACTACTCTCGCCCAAGCACGCTTAACTTCGGAGTTCTGATGGGATCCGGTGCTTTAGTGCTGGTATGATCGCACCCGTCAGAAAGCATGTTGGAAAACTACTAATGCATGATTGGAAGAACGCATAGAACTGCAGAAGCTAACCGTAACAGCGTTTGAAATTCAAACAAAGAACATTGCATTGTTTTGAAAAAGAAAATCGAAAAAAATTTAAAAAAAAATATGCGCAGCGTTTGAATTTCAAGCAGACAATGTGGGAACATTAAATTTTAAAATATAAGGAAATGAAATTCAAAAATGAAAAAAAGGGCGTTTAAGTTCGAATTAAGAAGCAAACAAAACCAAAAAAGGAGGAAATTTAGAAATTTCGACTGTGGATTCGAAATTGTGGACAGCGTTTTAAATTCAAGCAGGTAAACTGGGAACGTTAAACTTGAAAATAAGAGGAAATGAAATTATAAAAACAAAAAAGGAATGTTTGAGTTCGAATTAAGAAGGAAAAGAACAAAAAAGAGTGAAATAAGCCTAAAACTTGAACTGCGACGGTGGAAGACAAAAAGGAGGGGGGTGCAACACGAGGACTTCCCAGGAGGTCACCCATCCTAGTACTACTCTCGCCCAAGCACGCTTAACTTCGGAGTTCTGATGGGATCCGGTGCTTTAGTGCTGGTATGATCGCACCCGTCAGAAAGCATGTTGGAAAACTACTAATGCATGATTGGAAGAACGCATAGAACTGCAGAAGCTAACCGTAACAGCGTTTGAAATTCAAACAAAGAACATTGCATTGTTTTGAAAAAGAAAATCGAAAAAAATTTAAAAAAAAATATGCGCAGCGTTTGAATTTCAAGCAGACAATGTGGGAACATTAAATTTTAAAATATAAGGAAATGAAATTCAAAAATGAAAAAAAGGGCGTTTAAGTTCGAATTAAGAAGCAAACAAAACCAAAAAAGGAGGAAATTTAGAAATTTCGACTGTGGATTCGAAATTGTGGACAGCGTTTTAAATTCAAGCAGGTAAACTGGGAACGTTAAACTTGAAAATAAGAGGAAATGAAATTATAAAAACAAAAAAGGAATGTTTGAGTTCGAATTAAGAAGGAAAAGAACAAAAAAGAGTGAAATAAGCCTAAAACTTGAACTGCGACGGTGGAAGACAAAAAGGAGGGGGGTGCAACACGAGGACTTCCCAGGAGGTCACCCATCCTAGTACTACTCTCGCCCAAGCACGCTTAACTTCGGAGTTCTGATGGGATCCGGTGCTTTAGTGCTGGTATGATCGCACCCGTCAGAAAGCATGTTGGAAAACTACTAATGCATGATTGGAAGAACGCATAGAACTGCAGAAGCTAACCGTAACAGCGTTTGAAATTCAAACAAAGAACATTGCATTGTTTTGAAAAAGAAAATCGAAAAAAATTTAAAAAAAAATATGCGCAGCGTTTGAATTTCAAGCAGACAATGTGGGAACATTAAATTTTAAAATATAAGGAAATGAAATTCAAAAATGAAAAAAAGGGCGTTTAAGTTCGAATTAAGAAGCAAACAAAACCAAAAAAGGAGGAAATTTAGAAATTTCGACTGTGGATTCGAAATTGTGGACAGCGTTTTAAATTCAAGCAGGTAAACTGGGAACGTTAAACTTGAAAATAAGAGGAAATGAAATTATAAAAACAAAAAAGGAATGTTTGAGTTCGAATTAAGAAGGAAAAGAACAAAAAAGAGTGAAATAAGCCTAAAACTTGAACTGCGACGGTGGAAGACAAAAAGGAGGGGGGTGCAACACGAGGACTTCCCAGGAGGTCACCCATCCTAGTACTACTCTCGCCCAAGCACGCTTAACTTCGGAGTTCTGAATGGATCCGGTGCTTTAGTGCTGGTATGATCACACCCGTCAGAAAGCATGTTGGAAAACTACTAATGCATGATTGGAAGAACGCATAGAACTGCAGAAGCTAACCGTAACAACGTTTGAAATTCAAACAAAGAACATTGCATTGTTTTGAAAAAGAAAATCGAAAAAAATTTAAAAAAAAATATGCGCAGCGTTTGAATTTCAAGCAGACAATGTGGGAACATTAAATTTTAAAATATAAGGAAATGAAATTCAAAAATGAAAAAAAGGGCGTTTAAGTTCGAATTAAGAAGCAAACAAAACCAAAAAAGGAGGAAATTTAGAAATTTCGACTGTGGATTCGAAATTGTGGACAGCGTTTTAAATTCATGCAGGTAAACTGGGAACGTTAAACTTGAAAATAAGAGGAAATGAAATTATAAAAACAAAAAAGGAATGTTTGAGTTCGAATTAAGAAGGAAAAGAACAAAAAAGAGTGAAATAAGCCTAAAACTTGAACTGCGACGGTGGAAGACAAAAAGGAGGGGGGTGCAACACGAGGACTTCCCAGGAGGTCACCCATCCTAGTACTACTCTCGCCCAAGCACGCTTAACTTCGGAGTTCTGATGGGATCTGGTGCTTTAGTGCTGGTATGATCGCACCCGTCAGAAAGCATGTTGGAAAACTACTAATGCATGATTGGAAGAACGCATAGAACTGCAGAAGCTAACCGTAACAGCGTTTGAAATTCAAACAAAGAACATTGCATTGTTTTGAAAAAGAAAATCGAAAAAAATTTAAAAAAAAATATGCGCAGCGTTTGAATTTCAAGCAGACAATGTGGGAACATTAAATTTTAAAATATAAGGAAATGAAATTCAAAAATGAAAAAAAGGGCGTTTAAGTTCGAATTAAGAAGCAAACAAAACCAAAAAAGGAGGAAATTTAGAAATTTCGACTGTGGATTCGAAATTGTGGACAGCGTTTTAAATTCAAGCAGGTAAACTGGGAACGTTAAACTTGAAAATAAGAGGAAATGAAATTATAAAAACAAAAAAGGAATGTTTGAGTTCGAATTAAGAAGGAAAAGAACAAAAAAGAGTGAAATAAGCCTAAAACTTGAACTGCGACGGTGGAAGACAAAAAGGAGGGGGGTGCAACACGAGGACTTCCCAGGAGGTCACCCATCCTAGTACTACTCTCGCCCAAGCACGCTTAACTTCGGAGTTCTGATGGGATCCGGTGCTTTAGTGCTGGTATGATCGCACCCGTCAGAAAGCATGTTGGAAAACTACTAATGCATGATTGGAAGAACGCATAGAACTGCAGAAGCTAACCGTAACAGCGTTTGAAATTCAAACAAAGAACATTGCATTGTTTTGAAAAAGAAAATCGAAAAAAATTTAAAAAAAAATATGCGCAGCGTTTGAATTTCAAGCAGACAATGTGGGAACATTAAATTTTAAAATATAAGGAAATGAAATTCAAAAATGAAAAAAAGGGCGTTTAAGTTCGAATTAAGAAGCAAACAAAACCAAAAAAGGAGGAAATTTAGAAATTTCGACTGTGGATTCGAAATTGTGGACAGCGTTTTAAATTCAAGCAGGTAAACTGGGAACGTTAAACTTGAAAATAAGAGGAAATGAAATTATAAAAACAAAAAAGGAATGTTTGAGTTCGAATTAAGAAGGAAAAGAACAAAAAAGAGTGAAATAAGCCTAAAACTTGAACTGCGACGGTGGAAGACAAAAAGGAGGGGGGTGCAACACGAGGACTTCCCAGGAGGTCACCCATCCTAGTACTACTCTCGCCCAAGCACGCTTAACTTCGGAGTTCTGATGGGATCCGGTGCTTTAGTGCTGGTATGATCGCACCCGTCAGAAAGCATGTTGGAAAACTACTAATGCATGATTGGAAGAACGCATAGAACTGCAGAAGCTAACCGTAACAGCGTTTGAAATTCAAACAAAGAACATTGCATTGTTTTGAAAAAGAAAATCGAAAAAAATTTAAAAAAAAATATGCGCAGCGTTTGAATTTCAAGCAGACAATGTGGGAACATTAAATTTTAAAATATAAGGAAATGAAATTCAAAAATGAAAAAAAGGGCGTTTAAGTTCGAATTAAGAAGCAAACAAAACCAAAAAAGGAGGAAATTTAGAAATTTCGACTGTGGATTCGAAATTGTGGACAGCGTTTTAAATTCAAGCAGGTAAACTGGGAACGTTAAACTTGAAAATAAGAGGAAATGAAATTATAAAAACAAAAAAGGAATGTTTGAGTTCGAATTAAGAAGGAAAAGAACAAAAAAGAGTGAAATAAGCCTAAAACTTGAACTGCGACGGTGGAAGACAAAAAGGAGGGGGGTGCAACACGAGGACTTCCCAGGAGGTCACCCATCCTAGTACTACTCTCGCCCAAGCACGCTTAACTTCGGAGTTCTGATGGGATCCGGTGCTTTAGTGCTGGTATGATCGCACCCGTCAGAAAGCATGTTGGAAAACTACTAATGCATGATTGGAAGAACGCATAGAACTGCAGAAGCTAACCGTAACAGCGTTTGAAATTCAAACAAAGAACATTGCATTGTTTTGAAAAAGAAAATCGAAAAAAATTAAAAAAAAAATATGCGCAGCGTTTGAATTTCAAGCAGACAATGTGGGAACATTAAATTTTAAAATATAAGGAAATGAAATTCAAAAATGAAAAAAAGGGCGTTTAAGTTCGAATTAAGAAGCAAACAAAACCAAAAAAGGAGGAAATTTAGAAATTTCGACTGTGGATTCGAAATTGTGGACAGCGTTTTAAATTCAAGCAGGTAAACTGGGAACGTTAAACTTGAAAATAAGAGGAAATGAAATTATAAAAACAAAAAAGGAATGTTTGAGTTCGAATTAAGAAGGAAAAGAACAAAAAAGAGTGAAATAAGCCTAAAACTTGAACTGCGACGGTGGAAGACAAAAAGGAGGGGGGTGCAACACGAGGACTTCCCAAGAGGTCACCCATCCTAGTACTACTCTCGCCCAAGCACGCTTAACTTCGGAGTTCTGATGGGATCCGGTGCTTTAGTGCTGGTATGATCGCACCCGTCAGAAAGCATGTTGGAAAACTACTAATGCATGATTGGAAGAACGCATAGAACTGCAGAAGCTAACCGTAACAGCGTTTGAAATTCAAACAAAGAACATTGCATTGTTTTGAAAAAGAAAATCGAAAAAAATTTAAAAAAAAATATGCGCAGCGTTTGAATTTCAAGCAGACAATGTGGGAACATTAAATTTTAAAATATAAGGAAATGAAATTCAAAAATGAAAAAAAGGGCGTTTAAGTTCGAATTAAGAAGCAAACAAAACCAAAAAAGGAGGAAATTTAGAAATTTCGACTGTGGATTCGAAATTGTGGACAGCGTTTTAAATTCAAGCAGGTAAACTGGGAACGTTAAACTTGAAAATAAGAGGAAATGAAATTATAAAAACAAAAAAGGAATGTTTGAGTTCGAATTAAGAAGGAAAAGAACAAAAAAGAGTGAAATAAGCCTAAAACTTGAACTGCGACGGTGGAAGACAAAAAGGAGGGGGGTGCAACACGAGGACTTCCCAGGAGGTCACCCATCCTAGTACTACTCTCGCCCAAGCACGCTTAACTTCGGAGTTCTGATGGGATCCGGTGCTTTAGTGCTGGTATGATCGCACCCGTCAGAAAGCATGTTGGAAAACTACTAATGCATGATTGGAAGAACGCATAGAACTGCAGAAGCTAACCGTAACAGCGTTTGAAATTCAAACAAAGAACATTGCATTGTTTTGAAAAAGAAAATCGAAAAAAATTAAAAAAAAAATATGCGCAGCGTTTGAATTTCAAGCAGACAATGTGGGAACATTAAATTTTAAAATATAAGGAAATGAAATTCAAAAATGAAAAAAAGGGCGTTTAAGTTCGAATTAAGAAGCAAACAAAACCAAAAAAGGAGGAAATTTAGAAATTTCGACTGTGGATTCGAAATTGTGGACAGCGTTTTAAATTCAAGCAGGTAAACTGGGAACGTTAAACTTGAAAATAAGAGGAAATGAAATTATAAAAACAAAAAAGGAATGTTTGAGTTCGAATTAAGAAGGAAAAGAACAAAAAAGAGTGAAATAAGCCTAAAACTTGAACTGCGACGGTGGAAGACAAAAAGGAGGGGGGTGCAACACGAGGACTTCCCAGGAGGTCACCCATCCTAGTACTACTCTCGCCCAAGCACGCTTAACTTCGGAGTTCTGATGGGATCCGGTGCTTTAGTGCTGGTATGATCGCACCCGTCAGAAAGCATGTTGGAAAACTACTAATGCATGATTGGAAGAACGCATAGAACTGCAGAAGCTAACCGTAACAGCGTTTGAAATTCAAACAAAGAACATTGCATTGTTTTGAAAAAGAAAATCGAAAAAAATTTAAAAAAAAATATGCGCAGCGTTTGAATTTCAAGCAGACAATGTGGGAACATTAAATTTTAAAATATAAGGAAATGAAATTCAAAAATGAAAAAAAGGGCGTTTAAGTTCGAATTAAGAAGCAAACAAAACCAAAAAAGGAGGAAATTTAGAAATTTCGACTGTGGATTCGAAATTGTGGACAGCGTTTTAAATTCAAGCAGGTAAACTGGGAACGTTAAACTTGAAAATAAGAGGAAATGAAATTATAAAAACAAAAAAGGAATGTTTGAGTTCGAATTAAGAAGGAAAAGAACAAAAAAGAGTGAAATAAGCCTAAAACTTGAACTGCGACGGTGGAAGACAAAAAGGAGGGGGGTGCAACACGAGGACTTCCCAGGAGGTCACCCATCCTAGTACTACTCTCGCCCAAGCACGCTTAACTTCGGAGTTCTGATGGGATCCGGTGCTTTAGTGCTGGTATGATCGCACCCGTCAGAAAGCATGTTGGAAAACTACTAATGCATGATTGGAAGAACGCATAGAACTGCAGAAGCTAACCGTAACAGCGTTTGAAATTCAAACAAAGAACATTGCATTGTTTTGAAAAAGAAAATCGAAAAAAATTAAAAAAAAAATATGCGCAGCGTTTGAATTTCAAGCAGACAATGTGGGAACATTAAATTTTAAAATATAAGGAAATGAAATTCAAAAATGAAAAAAAGGGCGTTTAAGTTCGAATTAAGAAGCAAACAAAACCAAAAAAGGAGGAAATTTAGAAATTTCGACTGTGGATTCGAAATTGTGGACAGCGTTTTAAATTCAAGCAGGTAAACTGGGAACGTTAAACTTGAAAATAAGAGGAAATGAAATTATAAAAACAAAAAAGGAATGTTTGAGTTCGAATTAAGAAGGAAAAGAACAAAAAAGAGTGAAATAAGCCTAAAACTTGAACTGCGACGGTGGAAGACAAAAAGGAGGGGGGTGCAACACGAGGACTTCCCAGGAGGTCACCCATCCTAGTACTACTCTCGCCCAAGCACGCTTAACTTCGGAGTTCTGATGGGATCCGGTGCTTTAGTGCTGGTATGATCGCACCCGTCAGAAAGCATGTTGGAAAACTACTAATGCATGATTGGAAGAACGCATAGAACTGCAGAAGCTAACCGTAACAGCGTTTGAAATTCAAACAAAGAACATTGCATTGTTTTGAAAAAGAAAATCGAAAAAAATTTAAAAAAAAATATGCGCAGCGTTTGAATTTCAAGCAGACAATGTGGGAACATTAAATTTTAAAATATAAGGAAATGAAATTCAAAAATGAAAAAAAGGGCGTTTAAGTTCGAATTAAGAAGCAAACAAAACCAAAAAAGGAGGAAATTTAGAAATTTCGACTGTGGATTCGAAATTGTGGACAGCGTTTTAAATTCAAGCAGGTAAACTGGGAACGTTAAACTTGAAAATAAGAGGAAATGAAATTATAAAAACAAAAAAGGAATGTTTGAGTTCGAATTAAGAAGGAAAAGAACAAAAAAGAGTGAAATAAGCCTAAAACTTGAACTGCGACGGTGGAAGACAAAAAGGAGGGGGGTGCAACACGAGGACTTCCCAGGAGGTCACCCATCCTAGTACTACTCTCGCCCAAGCACGCTTAACTTCGGAGTTCTGATGGGATCCGGTGCTTTAGTGCTGGTATGATCGCACCCGTCAGAAAGCATGTTGGAAAACTACTAATGCATGATTGGAAGAACGCATAGAACTGCAGAAGCTAACCGTAACAGCGTTTGAAATTCAAACAAAGAACATTGCATTGTTTTGAAAAAGAAAATCGAAAAAAATTTAAAAAAAAATATGCGCAGCGTTTGAATTTCAAGCAGACAATGTGGGAACATTAAATTTTAAAATATAAGGAAATGAAATTCAAAAATGAAAAAAAGGGCGTTTAAGTTCGAATTAAGAAGCAAACAAAACCAAAAAAGGTGGAAATTTAGAAATTTCGACTGTGGATTCGAAATTGTGGACAGCGTTTTAAATTCAAGCAGGTAAACTGGGAACGTTAAACTTGAAAATAAGAGGAAATGAAATTATAAAAACAAAAAAGGAATGTTTGAGTTCGAATTAAGAAGGAAAAGAACAAAAAAGAGTGAAATAAGCCTAAAACTTGAACTGCGACGGTGGAAGACAAAAAGGAGGGGGGTGCAACACGAGGACTTCCCAGGAGGTCACCCATCCTAGTACTACTCTCGCCCAAGCACGCTTAACTTCGGAGTTCTGATGGGATCCGGTGCTTTAGTGCTGGTATGATCGCACCCGTCAGAAAGCATGTTGGAAAACTACTAATGCATGATTGGAAGAACGCATAGAACTGCAGAAGCTAACCGTAACAGCGTTTGAAATTCAAACAAAGAACATTGCATTGTTTTGAAAAAGAAAATCGAAAAAAATTTAAAAAAAAATATGCGCAGCGTTTGAATTTCAAGCAGACAATGTGGGAACATTAAATTTTAAAATATAAGGAAATGAAATTCAAAAATGAAAAAAGGGCGTTTAAGTTCGAATTAAGAAGCAAACAAAACCAAAAAAGGAGGAAATTTAGAAATTTCGACTGTGGATTCGAAATTGTGGACAGCGTTTTAAATTCAAGCAGGTAAACTGGGAACGTTAAACTTGAAAATAAGAGGAAATGAAATTATAAAAACAAAAAAGGAATGTTTGAGTTCGAATTAAGAAGGAAAAGAACAAAAAAGAGTGAAATAAGCCTAAAACTTGAACTGCGACGGTGGAAGACAAAAAGGAGGGGGGTGCAACACGAGGACTTCCCAGGAGGTCACCCATCCTAGTACTACTCTCGCCCAAGCACGCTTAACTTCGGAGTTCTGATGGGATCCGGTGCTTTAGTGCTGGTATGATCGCACCCGTCAGAAAGCATGTTGGAAAACTACTAATGCATGATTGGAAGAACGCATAGAACTGCAGAAGCTAACCGTAACAGCGTTTGAAATTCAAACAAAGAACATTGCATTGTTTTGAAAAAGAAAATCGAAAAAAATTTAAAAATAAAATATGCGCAGCGTTTGAATTTCAAGCAGACAATGTGGGAACATTAAATTTTAAAATATAAGGAAATGAAATTCAAAAATGAAAAAAAGGGCGTTTAAGTTCGAATTAAGAAGCAAACAAAACCAAAAAAGGAGGAAATTTAGAAATTTCGACTGTGGATTCGAAATTGTGGACAGCGTTTTAAATTCAAGCAAGTAATCTGGGAACGTTAAACTTGAAAATAAGAGGAAATGAAATTATAAAAACAAAAAAGGAATGTTTGAGTTCGAATTAAGAAGGAAAAGAACAAAAAAGAGTGAAATAAGCCTAAAACTTGAACTGCGACGGTGGAAGACAAAAAGGAGGGGGGTGCAACACGAGGACTTCCCAGGAGGTCACCCATCCTAGTACTACTCTCGCCCAAGCACGCTTAACTTCGGAGTTCTGATGGGATCCGGTGCTTTAGTGCTGGTATGATCGCACCCGTCAGAAAGCATGTTGGAAAACTACTAATGCATGATTGGAAGAACGCATAGAACTGCAGAAGCTAACCGTAACAGCGTTTGAAATTCAAACAAAGAACATTGCATTGTTTTGAAAAAGAAAATCGAAAAAAATTTAAAAAAAAATATGCGCAGCGTTTGAATTTCAAGCAGACAATGTGGGAACATTAAATTTTAAAATATAAGGAAATGAAATTCAAAAATGAAAAAAAGGGCGTTTAAGTTCGAATTAAGAAGCAAACAAAACCAAAAAAGGAGGAAATTTAGAAATTTCGACTGTGGATTCGAAATTGTGGACAGCGTTTTAAATTCAAGCAGGTAAACTGGGAACGTTAAACTTGAAAATAAGAGGAAATGAAATTATAAAAACAAAAAAGGAATGTTTGAGTTCGAATTAAGAAGGAAAAGAACAAAAAAGAGTGAAATAAGCCTAAAACTTGAACTGCGACGGTGGAAGACAAAAAGGAGGGGGGTGCAACACGAGGACTTCCCAGGAGGTCACCCATCCTAGTACTACTCTCGCCCAAGCACGCTTAACTTCGGAGTTCTGATGGGATCCGGTGCTTTAGTGCTGGTATGATCGCACCCGTCAGAAAGCATGTTGGAAAACTACTAATGCATGATTGGAAGAACGCATAGAACTGCAGAAGCTAACCGTAACAGCGTTTGAAATTCAAACAAAGAACATTGCATTGTTTTGAAAAAGAAAATCGAAAAAAATTTAAAAAAAAATATGCGCAGCGTTTGAATTTCAAGCAGACAATGTGGGAACATTAAATTTTAAAATATAAGGAAATGAAATTCAAAAATGAAAAAAAGGGCGTTTAAGTTCGAATTAAGAAGCAAACAAAACCAAAAAAGGAGGAAATTTAGAAATTTCGACTGTGGATTCGAAATTGTGGACAGCGTTTTAAATTCAAGCAGGTAAACTGGGAACGTTAAACTTGAAAATAAGAGGAAATGAAATTATAAAAACAAAAAAGGAATGTTTGAGTTCGAATTAAGAAGGAAAAGAACAAAAAAGAGTGAAATAAGCCTAAAACTTGAACTGCGACGGTGGAAGACAAAAAGGAGGGGGGTGCAACACGAGGACTTCCCAGGAGGTCACCCATCCTAGTACTACTCTCGCCCAAGCACGCTTAACTTCGGAGTTCTGATGGGATCCGGTGCTTTAGTGCTGGTATGATCGCACCCGTCAGAAAGCATGTTGGAAAACTACTAATGCATGATTGGAAGAACGCATAGAACTGCAGAAGCTAACCGTAACAGCGTTTGAAATTCAAACAAAGAACATTGCATTGTTTTGAAAAAGAAAATCGAAAAAAATTTTAAAAAAAATATGCGCAGCGTTTGAATTTCAAGCAGACAATGTGGGAACATTAAATTTTAAAATATAAGGAAATGAAATTCAAAAATGAAAAAAAGGGCGTTTAAGTTCGAATTAAGAAGCAAACAAAACCAAAAAAGGAGGAAATTTAGAAATTTCGACTGTGGATTCGAAATTGTGGACAGCGTTTTAAATTCAAGCAGGTAAACTGGGAACGTTAAACTTGAAAATAAGAGGAAATGAAATTATAAAAACAAAAAAGGAATGTTTGAGTTCGAATTAAGAAGGAAAAGAACAAAAAAGAGTGAAATAAGCCTAAAACTTGAACTGCGACGGTGGAAGACAAAAAGGAGGGGGGTGCAACACGAGGACTTCCCAGGAGGTCACCCATCCTAGTACTACTCTCGCCCAAGCACGCTTAACTTCGGAGTTCTGATGGGATCCGGTGCTTTAGTGCTGGTATGATCGCACCCGTCAGAAAGCATGTTGGAAAACTACTAATGCATGATTGGAAGAACGCATAGAACTGCAGAAGCTAACCGTAACAGCGTTTGAAATTCAAACAAAGAACATTGCATTGTTTTGAAAAAGAAAATCGAAAAAAATTTAAAAAAAAATATGCGCAGCGTTTGAATTTCAAGCAGACAATGTGGGAACATTAAATTTTAAAATATAAGGAAATGAAATTCAAAAATGAAAAAAGGGCGTTTAAGTTCGAATTAAGAAGCAAACAAAACCAAAAAAGGAGGAAATTTAGAAATTTCGACTGTGGATTCGAAATTGTGGACAGCGTTTTAAATTCAAGCAGGTAAACTGGGAACGTTAAACTTGAAAATAAGAGGAAATGAAATTATAAAAACAAAAAAGGAATGTTTGAGTTCGAATTAAGAAGGAAAAGAACAAAAAAGAGTGAAATAAGCCTAAAACTTGAACTGCGACGGTGGAAGACAAAAAGGAGGGGGGTGCAACACGAGGACTTCCCAGGAGGTCACCCATCCTAGTACTACTCTCGCCCAAGCACGCTTAACTTCGGAGTTCTGATGGGATCCGGTGCTTTAGTGCTGGTATGATCGCACCCGTCAGAAAGCATGTTGGAAAACTACTAATGCATGATTGGAAGAACGCATAGAACTGCAGAAGCTAACCGTAACAGCGTTTGAAATTCAAACAAAGAACATTGCATTGTTTTGAAAAAGAAAATCGAAAAAAATTTAAAAAAAAATATGCGCAGCGTTTGAATTTCAAGCAGACAATGTGGGAACATTAAATTTTAAAATATAAGGAAATGAAATTCAAAAATGAAAAAAAGGGCGTTTAAGTTCGAATTAAGAAGCAAACAAAACCAAAAAAGGAGGAAATTTAGAAATTTCGACTGTGGATTCGAAATTGTGGACAGCGTTTTAAATTCAAGCAGGTAAACTGGGAACGTTAAACTTGAAAATAAGAGGAAATGAAATTATAAAAACAAAAAAGGAATGTTTGAGTTCGAATTAAGAAGGAAAAGAACAAAAAAGAGTGAAATAAGCCTAAAACTTGAACTGCGACGGTGGAAGACAAAAAGGAGGGGGGTGCAACACGAGGACTTCCCAGGAGGTCACCCATCCTAGTACTACTCTCGCCCAAGCACGCTTAACTTCGGAGTTCTGATGGGATCCGGTGCTTTAGTGCTGGTATGATCGCACCCGTCAGAAAGCATGTTGGAAAACTACTAATGCATGATTGGAAGAACGCATAGAACTGCAGAAGCTAACCGTAACAGCGTTTGAAATTCAAACAAAGAACATTGCATTGTTTTGAAAAAGAAAATCGAAAAAAATTTAAAAAAAAATATGCGCAGCGTTTGAATTTCAAGCAGACAATGTGGGAACATTAAATTTTAAAATATAAGGAAATGAAATTCAAAAATGAAAAAAAGGGCGTTTAAGTTCGAATTAAGAAGCAAACAAAACCAAAAAAGGAGGAAATTTAGAAATTTCGACTGTGGATTCGAAATTGTGGACAGCGTTTTAAATTCAAGCAGGTAAACTGGGAACGTTAAACTTGAAAATAAGAGGAAATGAAATTATAAAAACAAAAAAGGAATGTTTGAGTTCGAATTAAGAAGGAAAAGAACAAAAAAGAGTGAAATAAGCCTAAAACTTGAACTGCGACGGTGGAAGACAAAAAGGAGGGGGGTGCAACACGAGGACTTCCCAGGAGGTCACCCATCCTAGTACTACTCTCGCCCAAGCACGCTTAACTTCGGAGTTCTGATGGGATCCGGTGCTTTAGTGCTGGTATGATCGCACCCGTCAGAAAGCATGTTGGAAAACTACTAATGCATGATTGGAAGAACGCATAGAACTGCAGAAGCTAACCGTAACAACGTTTGAAATTCAAACAAAGAACATTGCATTGTTTTGAAAAAGAAAATCGAAAAAAATTTAAAAAAAAATATGCGCAGCGTTTGAATTTCAAGCAGACAATGTGGGAACATTAAATTTTAAAATATAAGGAAATGAAATTCAAAAATGAAAAAAAGGGCGTTTAAGTTCGAATTAAGAAGCAAACAAAACCAAAAAAGGAGGAAATTTAGAAATTTCGACTGTGGATTCGAAATTGTGGACAGCGTTTTAAATTCAAGCAGGTAAACTGGGAACGTTAAACTTGAAAATAAGAGGAAATGAAATTATAAAAACAAAAAAGGAATGTTTGAGTTCGAATTAAGAAGGAAAAGAACAAAAAAGAGTGAAATAAGCCTAAAACTTGAACTGCGACGGTGGAAGACAAAAAGGAGGGGGGTGCAACACGAGGACTTCCCAGGAGGTCACCCATCCTAGTACTACTCTCGCCCAAGCACGCTTAACTTCGGAGTTCTGATGGGATCCGGTGCTTTAGTGCTGGTATGATCGCACCCGTCAGAAAGCATGTTGGAAAACTACTAATGCATGATTGGAAGAACGCATAGAACTGCAGAAGCTAACCGTAACAGCGTTTGAAATTCAAACAAAGAACATTGCATTGTTTTGAAAAAGAAAATCGAAAAAAATTTAAAAAAAAATATGCGCAGCGTTTGAATTTCAAGCAGACAATGTGGGAACATTAAATTTTAAAATATAAGGAAATGAAATTCAAAAATGAAAAAAAGGGCGTTTAAGTTCGAATTAAGAAGCAAACAAAACCAAAAAAGGAGGAAATTTAGAAATTTCGACTGTGGATTCGAAATTGTGGACAGCGTTTTAAATTCAAGCAGGTAAACTGGGAACGTTAAACTTGAAAATAAGAGGAAATGAAATTATAAAAACAAAAAAGGAATGTTTGAGTTCGAATTAAGAAGGAAAAGAACAAAAAAGAGTGAAATAAGCCTAAAACTTGAACTGCGACGGTGGAAGACAAAAAGGAGGGGGGTGCAACACGAGGACTTCCCAGGAGGTCACCCATCCTAGTACTACTCTCGCCCAAGCACGCTTAACTTCGGAGTTCTGATGGGATCCGGTGCTTTAGTGCTGGTATGATCGCACCCGTCAGAAAGCATGTTGGAAAACTACTAATGCATGATTGGAAGAACGCATAGAACTGCAGAAGCTAACCGTAACAGCGTTTGAAATTCAAACAAAGAACATTGCATTGTTTTGAAAAAGAAAATCGAAAAAAATTTAAAAAAAAATATGCGCAGCGTTTGAATTTCAAGCAGACAATGTGGGAACATTAAATTTTAAAATATAAGGAAATGAAATTCAAAAATGAAAAAAAGGGCGTTTAAGTTCGAATTAAGAAGCAAACAAAACCAAAAAAGGAGGAAATTTAGAAATTTCGACTGTGGATTCGAAATTGTGGACAGCGTTTTAAATTCAAGCAGGTAATCTGGGAACGTTAAACTTGAAAATAAGAGGAAATGAAATTATAAAAACAAAAAAGGAATGTTTGAGTTCGAATTAAGAAGGAAAAGAACAAAAAAGAGTGAAATAAGCCTAAAACTTGAACTGCGACGGTGGAAGACAAAAAGGAGGGGGGTGCAACACGAGGACTTCCCAGGAGGTCACCCATCCTAGTACTACTCTCGCCCAAGCACGCTTAACTTCGGAGTTCTGATGGGATCCGGTGCTTTAGTGCTGGTATGATCGCACCCGTCAGAAAGCATGTTGGAAAACTACTAATGCATGATTGGAAGAACGCATAGAACTGCAGAAGCTAACCGTAACAGCGTTTGAAATTCAAACAAAGAACATTGCATTGTTTTGAAAAAGAAAATCGAAAAAAATTTAAAAAAAAAATATGCGCAGCGTTTGAATTTCAAGCAGACAATGTGGGAACATTAAATTTTAAAATATAAGGAAATGAAATTCAAAAATGAAAAAAAGGGCGTTTAAGTTCGAATTAAGAAGCAAACAAAACCAAAAAAGGAGGAAATTTAGAAATTTCGACTGTGGATTCGAAATTGTGGACAGCGTTTTAAATTCAAGCAGGTAAACTGGGAACGTTAAACTTGAAAATAAGAGGAAATGAAATTATAAAAACAAAAAAGGAATGTTTGAGTTCGAATTAAGAAGGAAAAGAACA
Source organism: Allium sativum (assembly GCA_030737875.1). Taxonomy (NCBI): domain Eukaryota; kingdom Viridiplantae; phylum Streptophyta; class Magnoliopsida; order Asparagales; family Amaryllidaceae; genus Allium; species Allium sativum. The sequence continues at coordinate 123,762,179 of CM060925.1, read as the reverse complement.
AAAAAGAGTGAAATAAGCCTAAAACTTGAACTGCGACGGTGGAAGACAAAAAGGAGGGGGGTGCAACACGAGGACTTCCCAGGAGGTCACCCATCCTAGTACTACTCTCGCCCAAGCACGCTTAACTTCGGAGTTCTGATGGGATCCGGTGCTTTAGTGCTGGTATGATCGCACCCGTCAGAAAGCATGTTGGAAAACTACTAATGCATGATTGGAAGAACGCATAGAACTGCAGAAGCTAACCGTAACAGCGTTTGAAATTCAAACAAAGAACATTGCATTGTTTTGAAAAAGAAAATCGAAAAAAATTTAAAAAAAAATATGCGCAGCGTTTGAATTTCAAGCAGACAATGTGGGAACATTAAATTTTAAAATATAAGGAAATGAAATTCAAAAATGAAAAAAAGGGCGTTTAAGTTCGAATTAAGAAGCAAACAAAACCAAAAAAGGAGGAAATTTAGAAATTTCGACTGTGGATTCGAAATTGTGGACAGCGTTTTAAATTCAAGCAGGTAAACTGGGAACGTTAAACTTGAAAATAAGAGGAAATGAAATTATAAAAACAAAAAAGGAATGTTTGAGTTCGAATTAAGAAGGAAAAGAACAAAAAAGAGTGAAATAAGCCTAAAACTTGAACTGCGACGGTGGAAGACAAAAAGGAGGGGGGTGCAACACGAGGACTTCCCAGGAGGTCACCCATCCTAGTACTACTCTCGCCCAAGCACGCTTAACTTCGGAGTTCTGATGGGATCCGGTGCTTTAGTGCTGGTATGATCGCACCCGTCAGAAAGCATGTTGGAAAACTACTAATGCATGATTGGAAGAACGCATAGAACTGCAGAAGCTAACCGTAACAGCGTTTGAAATTCAAACAAAGAACATTGCATTGTTTTGAAAAAGAAAATCGAAAAAAATTTAAAAAAAAATATGCGCAGCGTTTGAATTTCAAGCAGACAATGTGGGAACATTAAATTTTAAAATATAAGGAAATGAAATTCAAAAATGAAAAAAAGGGCGTTTAAGTTCGAATTAAGAAGCAAACAAAACCAAAAAAGGAGGAAATTTAGAAATTTCGACTGTGGATTCGAAATTGTGGACAGCGTTTTAAATTCAAGCAGGTAAACTGGGAACGTTAAACTTGAAAATAAGAGGAAATGAAATTATAAAAACAAAAAAGGAATGTTTGAGTTCGAATTAAGAAGGAAAAGAACAAAAAAGAGTGAAATAAGCCTAAAACTTGAACTGCGACGGTGGAAGACAAAAAGGAGGGGGGTGCAACACGAGGACTTCCCAGGAGGTCACCCATCCTAGTACTACTCTCGCCCAAGCACGCTTAACTTCGGAGTTCTGATGGGATCCGGTGCTTTAGTGCTGGTATGATCGCACCCGTCAGAAAGCATGTTGGAAAACTACTAATGCATGATTGGAAGAACGCATAGAACTGCAGAAGCTAACCGTAACAGCGTTTGAAATTCAAACAAAGAACATTGCATTGTTTTGAAAAAGAAAATCGAAAAAAATTTAAAAAAAAATATGCGCAGCGTTTGAATTTCAAGCAGACAATGTGGGAACATTAAATTTTAAAATATAACGAAATGAAATTCAAAAATGAAAAAAAGGGCGTTTAAGTTCGAATTAAGAAGCAAACAAAACCAAAAAAGGAGGAAATTTAGAAATTTCGACTGTGGATTCGAAATTGTGGACAGCGTTTTAAATTCAAGCAGGTAAACTGGGAACGTTAAACTTGAAAATAAGAGGAAATGAAATTATAAAAACAAAAAAGGAATGTTTGAGTTCGAATTAAGAAGGAAAAGAACAAAAAAGAGTGAAATAAGCCTAAAACTTGAACTGCGACGGTGGAAGACAAAAAGGAGGGGGGTGCAACACGAGGACTTCCCAGGAGGTCACCCATCCTAGTACTACTCTCGCCCAAGCACGCTTAACTTCGGAGTTCTGATGGGATCCGGTGCTTTAGTGCTGGTATGATCGCACCCGTCAGAAAGCATGTTGGAAAACTACTAATGCATGATTGGAAGAACGCATAGAACTGCAGAAGCTAACCGTAACAGCGTTTGAAATTCAAACAAAGAACATTGCATTGTTTTGAAAAAGAAAATCGAAAAAATTTTAAAAAAAAATATGCGCAGCGTTTGAATTTCAAGCAGACAATGTGGGAACATTAAATTTTAAAATATAAGGAAATGAAATTCAAAAATGAAAAAAAGGGCGTTTAAGTTCGAATTAAGAAGCAATCAAAACCAAAAAAGGAGGAAATTTAGAAATTTCGACTGTGGATTCGAAATTGTGGACAGCGTTTTAAATTCAAGCAGGTAAACTGGGAACGTTAAACTTGAAAATAAGAGGAAATGAAATTATAAAAACAAAAAAGGAATGTTTGAGTTCGAATTAAGAAGGAAAAGAACAAAAAAGAGTGAAATAAGCCTAAAACTTGAACTGCGACGGTGGAAGACAAAAAGGAGGGGGGGTGCAACACGAGGACTTCCCAGGAGGTCACCCATCCTAGTACTACTCTCGCCCAAGCACGCTTAACTTCGGAGTTCTGATGGGATCTGGTGCTTTAGTGCTGGTATGATCGCACCCGTCAGAAAGCATGTTGGAAAACTACTAATGCATGATTGGAAGAACGCATAGAACTGCAGAAGCTAACCGTAACAGCGTTTGAAATTCAAACAAAGAACATTGCATTGTTTTGAAAAAGAAAATCGAAAAAAATTTAAAAAAAAATATGCGCAGCGTTTGAATTTCAAGCAGACAATGTGGGAACATTAAATTTTAAAATATAAGGAAATGAAATTCAAAAATGAAAAAAAGGGCGTTTAAGTTCGAATTAAGAAGCAAACAAAACCAAAAAAGGAGGAAATTTAGAAATTTCGACTGTGGATTCGAAATTGTGGACAGCGTTTTAAATTCAAGCAGGTAAACTGGGAACGTTAAACTTGAAAATAAGAGGAAATGAAATTATAAAAACAAAAAAGGAATGTTTGAGTTCGAATTAAGAAGGAAAAGAACAAAAAAGAGTGAAATAAGCCTAAAACTTGAACTGCGACGGTGGAAGACAAAAAGGAGGGGGGTGCAACACGAGGACTTCCCAGGAGGTCACCCATCCTAGTACTACTCTCGCCCAAGCACGCTTAACTTCGGAGTTCTGATGGGATCCGGTGCTTTAGTGCTGGTATGATCGCACCCGTCAGAAAGCATGTTGGAAAACTACTAATGCATGATTGGAAGAACGCATAGAACTGCAGAAGCTAACCGTAACAGCGTTTGAAATTCAAACAAAGAACATTGCATTGTTTTGAAAAAGAAAATCGAAAAAAATTTAAAAAAAAAATATGCGCAGCGTTTGAATTTCAAGCAGACAATGTGGGAACATTAAATTTTAAAATATAAGGAAATGAAATTCAAAAATGAAAAAAAGGGCGTTTAAGTTCGAATTAAGAAGCAAACAAAACCAAAAAAGGAGGAAATTTAGAAATTTCGACTGTGGATTCGAAATTGTGGACAGCGTTTTAAATTCAAGCAGGTAAACTGGGAACGTTAAACTTGAAAATAAGAGGAAATGAAATTATAAAAACAAAAAAGGAATGTTTGAGTTCGAATTAAGAAGGAAAAGAACAAAAAAGAGTGAAATAAGCCTAAAACTTGAACTGCGACGGTGGAAGACAAAAAGGAGGGGGGTGCAACACGAGGACTTCCCAGGAGGTCACCCATCCTAGTACTACTCTCGCCCAAGCACGCTTAACTTCGGAGTTCTGATGGGATCCGGTGCTTTAGTGCTGGTATGATCGCACCCGTCAGAAAGCATGTTGGAAAACTACTAATGCATGATTGGAAGAACGCATAGAACCGCAGAAGCTAACCGTAACAGCGTTTGAAATTCAAACAAAGAACATTGCATTGTTTTGAAAAAGAAAATCGAAAAAAATTTAAAAAAAAATATGCGCAGCGTTTGAATTTCAAGCAGACAATGTGGGAACATTAAATTTTAAAATATAAGGAAATGAAATTCAAAAATGAAAAAAAGGGCGTTTAAGTTCGAATTAAGAAGCAAACAAAACCAAAAAAGGAGGAAATTTAGAAATTTCGACTGTGGATTCGAAATTGTGGACAGCGTTTTAAATTCAAGCAGGTAAACTGGGAACGTTAAACTTGAAAATAAGAGGAAATGAAATTATAAAAACAAAAAAGGAATGTTTGAGTTCGAATTAAGAAGGAAAAGAACAAAAAAGAGTGAAATAAGCCTAAAACTTGAACTGCGACGGTGGAAGACAAAAAGGAGGGGGGGTGCAACACGAGGACTTCCCAGGAGGTCACCCATCCTAGTACTACTCTCGCCCAAGCACGCTTAACTTCGGAGTTCTGATGGGATCTGGTGCTTTAGTGCTGGTATGATCGCACCCGTCAGAAAGCATGTTGGAAAACTACTAATGCATGATTGGAAGAACGCATAGAACTGCAGAAGCTAACCGTAACAGCGTTTGAAATTCAAACAAAGAACATTGCATTGTTTTGAAAAAGAAAATCGAAAAAAATTTAAAAAAAAATATGCGCAGCGTTTGAATTTCAAGCAGACAATGTGGGAACATTAAATTTTAAAATATAAGGAAATGAAATTCAAAAATGAAAAAAAGGGCGTTTAAGTTCGAATTAAGAAGCAAACAAAACCAAAAAAGGAGGAAATTTAGAAATTTCGACTGTGGATTCGAAATTGTGGACAGCGTTTTAAATTCAAGCAGGTAAACTGGGAACGTTAAACTTGAAAATAAGAGGAAATGAAATTATAAAAACAAAAAAGGAATGTTTGAGTTCGAATTAAGAAGGAAAAGAACAAAAAAGAGTGAAATAAGCCTAAAACTTGAACTGCGACGGTGGAAGACAAAAAGGAGGGGGGTGCAACACGAGGACTTCCCAGGAGGTCACCCATCCTAGTACTACTCTCGCCCAAGCACGCTTAACTTCGGAGTTCTGATGGGATCCGGTGCTTTAGTGCTGGTATGATCGCACCCGTCAGAAAGCATGTTGGAAAACTACTAATGCATGATTGGAAGAACGCATAGAACTGCAGAAGCTAACCGTAACAGCGTTTGAAATTCAAACAAAGAACATTGCATTGTTTTGAAAAAGAAAATCGAAAAAAATTTTAAAAAAAAATATGCGCAGCGTTTGAATTTCAAGCAGACAATGTGGGAACATTAAATTTTAAAATATAAGGAAATGAAATTCAAAAATGAAAAAAAGGGCGTTTAAGTTCGAATTAAGAAGCAAACAAAACCAAAAAAGGAGGAAATTTAGAAATTTCGACTGTGGATTCGAAATTGTGGACAGCGTTTTAAATTCAAGCAGGTAAACTGGGAACGTTAAACTTGAAAATAAGAGGAAATGAAATTATAAAAACAAAAAAGGAATGTTTGAGTTCGAATTAAGAAGGAAAAGAACAAAAAAGAGTGAAATAAGCCTAAAACTTGAACTGCGACGGTGGAAGACAAAAAGGAGGGGGGTGCAACACGAGGACTTCCCAGGAGGTCACCCATCCTAGTACTACTCTCGCCCAAGCACGCTTAACTTCGGAGTTCTGATGGGATCCGGTGCTTTAGTGCTGGTATGATCGCACCCGTCAGAAAGCATGTTGGAAAACTACTAATGCATGATTGGAAGAACGCATAGAACCGCAGAAGCTAACCGTAACAGCGTTTGAAATTCAAACAAAGAACATTGCATTGTTTTGAAAAAGAAAATCGAAAAAAATTTAAAAAAAAATATGCGCAGCGTTTGAATTTCAAGCAGACAATGTGGGAACATTAAATTTTAAAATATAAGGAAATGAAATTCAAAAATGAAAAAAAGGGCGTTTAAGTTCGAATTAAGAAGCAAACAAAACCAAAAAAGGAGGAAATTTAGAAATTTCGACTGTGGATTCGAAATTGTGGACAGCGTTTTAAATTCAAGCAGGTAAACTGGGAACGTTAAACTTGAAAATAAGAGGAAATGAAATTATAAAAACAAAAAAGGAATGTTTGAGTTCGAATTAAGAAGGAAAAGAACAAAAAAGAGTGAAATAAGCCTAAAACTTGAACTGCGACGGTGGAAGACAAAAAGGAGGGGGGTGCAACACGAGGACTTCCCAGGAGGTCACCCATCCTAGTACTACTCTCGCCCAAGCACGCTTAACTTCGGAGTTCTGATGGGATCCGGTGCTTTAGTGCTGGTATGATCGCACCCGTCAGAAAGCATGTTGGAAAACTACTAATGCATGATTGGAAGAACGCATAGAACTGCAGAAGCTAACCGTAACAGCGTTTGAAATTCAAACAAAGAACATTGCATTGTTTTGAAAAAGAAAATCGAAAAAAATTTAAAAAAAAAATATGCGCAGCGTTTGAATTTCAAGCAGACAATGTGGGAACATTAAATTTTAAAATATAAGGAAATGAAATTCAAAAATGAAAAAAAGGGCGTTTAAGTTCGAATTAAGAAGCAAACAAAACCAAAAAAGGAGGAAATTTAGAAATTTCGACTGTGGATTCGAAATTGTGGACAGCGTTTTAAATTCAAGCAGGTAAACTGGGAACGTTAAACTTGAAATAAGAGGAAATGAAATTATAAAAACAAAAAAGGAATGTTTGAGTTCGAATTAAGAAGGAAAAGAAAAAAAAAGAGTGAAATAAGCCTAAAACTTGAACTGCGACGGTGGAAGACAAAAAGGAGGGGGGTGCAACACGAGGACTTCCCAGGAGGTCACCCATCCTAGTACTACTCTCGCCCAAGCACGCTTAACTTCGGAGTTCTGATGGGATCCGGTGCTTTAGTGCTGGTATGATCGCACCCGTCAGAAAGCATGTTGGAAAACTACTAATGCATGATTGGAAGAACGCATAGAACCGCAGAAGCTAACCGTAACAGCGTTTGAAATTCAAACAAAGAACATTGCATTGTTTTGAAAAAGAAAATCGAAAAAAATTTAAAAAAAAATATGCGCAGCGTTTGAATTTCAAGCAGACAATGTGGGAACATTAAATTTTAAAATATAAGGAAATGAAATTCAAAAATGAAAAAAAGGGCGTTTAAGTTCGAATTAAGAAGCAAACAAAACCAAAAAAGGAGGAAATTTAGAAATTTCGACTGTGGATTCGAAATTGTGGACAACGTTTTAAATTCAAGCAGGTAAACTGGGAACGTTAAACTTGAAAATAAGAGGAAATGAAATTATAAAAACAAAAAAGGAATGTTTGAGTTCGAATTAAGAAGGAAAAGAACAAAAAAGAGTGAAATAAGCCTAAAACTTGAACTGCGACGGTGGAAGACAAAAAGGAGGGGGGTGCAACACGAGGACTTCCCAGGAGGTCACCCATCCTAGTACTACTCTCGCCCAAGCACGCTTAACTTCGGAGTTCGGATGGGATCCGGTGCTTTAGTGCTGGTATGATCGCACCCGTCAGAAAGCATGTTGGAAAACTACTAATGCATGATTGGAAGAACGCATAGAACTGCAGAAGCTAACCGTAACAGCGTTTGAAATTCAAACAAAGAACATTGCATTGTTTTGAAAAAGAAAATCGAAAAAAATTTAAAAAAAAATATGCGCAGCGTTTGAATTTCAACCAGACAATGTGGGAACATTAAATTTTAAAATATAAGGAAATGAAATTCAAAAATGAAAAAAAGGGCGTTTAAGTTCGAATTAAGAAGCAATCAAAACCAAAAAAGGAGGAAATTTAGAAATTTCGACTGTGGATTCGAAATTGTGGACAGCGTTTTAAATTCAAGCAGGTAAACTGGGAACGTTAAACTTGAAAATAAGAGGAAATGAAATTATAAAAACAAAAAAGGAATGTTTGAGTTCGAATTAAGAAGGAAAAGAACAAAAAAGAGTGAAATAAGCCTAAAACTTGAACTGCGACGGTGGAAGACAAAAAGGAGGGGGGTGCAACACGAGGACTTCCCAGGAGGTCACCCATCCTAGTACTACTCTCGCCCAAGCACGCTTAACTTCGGAGTTCTGATGGGATCCGGTGCTTTAGTGCTGGTATGATCGCACCCGTCAGAAAGCATGTTGGAAAACTACTAATGCATGATTGGAAGAACGCATAGAACTGCAGAAGCTAACCGTAACAGCGTTTGAAATTCAAACAAAGAACATTGCATTGTTTTGAAAAAGAAAATCGAAAAAAATTTAAAAAAAAATATGCGCAGCGTTTGAATTTCAAGCAGACAATGTGGGAACATTAAATTTTAAAATATAAGGAAATGAAATTCAAAAATGAAAAAAAGGGCGTTTAAGTTCGAATTAAGAAGCAAACAAAACCAAAAAAGGAGGAAATTTAGAAATTTCGACTGTGGATTCGAAATTGTGGACAGCGTTTTAAATTCAAGCAGGTAAACTGGGAACGTTAAACTTGAAAATAAGAGGAAATGAAATTATAAAAACAAAAAAGGAATGTTTGAGTTCGAATTAAGAAGGAAAAGAACAAAAAAGAGTGAAATAAGCCTAAAACTTGAACTGCGACGGTGGAAGACAAAAAGGAGGGGGGTGTAACACGAGGACTTCCCAGGAGGTCACCCATCCTAGTACTACTCTCGCCCAAGCACGCTTAACTTCGGAGTTCGGATGGGATCCGGTGCTTTAGTGCTGGTATGATCGCACCCGTCAGAAAGCATGTTGGAAAACTACTAATGCATGATTGGAAGAACGCATAGAACTGCAGAAGCTAACCGTAACAGCGTTTGAAATTCAAACAAAGAACATTGCATTGTTTTGAAAAAGAAAATCGAAAAAAATTTAAAAAAAAATATGCGCAGCGTTTGAATTTCAAGCAGACAATGTGGGAACATTAAATTTTAAAATATAAGGAAATGAAATTCAAAAATGAAAAAAAGGGCGTTTAAGTTCGAATTAAGAAGCAATCAAAACCAAAAAAGGAGGAAATTTAGAAATTTCGACTGTGGATTCGAAATTGTGGACAGCGTTTTAAATTCAAGCAGGTAAACTGGGAACGTTAAACTTGAAAATAAGAGGAAATGAAATTATAAAAACAAGAAAAGGAATGTTTGAGTTCGAATTAAGAAGGAAAAGAACAAAAAAGAGTGAAATAAGCCTAAAACTTGAACTGCGACGGTGGAAGACAAAAAGGAGGGGGGTGCAACACGAGGACTTCCCAGGAGGTCACCCATCCTAGTACTACTCTCGCCCAAGCACGCTTAACTTCGGAGTTCGGATGGGATCCGGTGCTTTAGTGCTGGTATGATCGCACCCGTCAGAAAGCATGTTGGAAAACTACTAATGCATGATTGGAAGAACGCATAGAACTGCAGAAGCTAACCGTAACAGCGTTTGAAATTCAAACAAAGAACATTGCATTGTTTTGAAAAAGAAAATCGAAAAAAATTTAAAAAAAAATATGCGCAGCGTTTGAATTTCAAGCAGACAATGTGGGAACATTAAATTTTAAAATATAAGGAAATGAAATTCAAAAATGAAAAAAAGGGCGTTTAAGTTCGAATTAAGAAGCAATCAAAACCAAAAAAGGAGGAAATTTAGAAATTTCGACTGTGGATTCGAAATTGTGGACAGCGTTTTAAATTCAAGCAGGTAAACTGGGAACGTTAAACTTGAAAATAAGAGGAAATGAAATTATAAAAACAAAAAAGGAATGTTTGAGTTCGAATTAAGAAGGAAAAGAACAAAAAAGAGTGAAATAAGCCTAAAACTTGAACTGCGACGGTGGAAGACAAAAAGGAGGGGGGTGCAACACGAGGACTTCCCAGGAGGTCACCCATCCTAGTACTACTCTCGCCCAAGCACGCTTAACTTCGAAGTTCTGATGGGATCCGGTGCTTTAGTGCTGGTATGATCGCACCCGTCAGAAAGCATGTTGGAAAACTACTAATGCATGATTGGAAGAACGCATAGAACTGCAGAAGCTAACCGTAACAGCGTTTGAAATTCAAACAAAGAACATTGCATTGTTTTGAAAAAGAAAATCGAAAAAAATTTAAAAAAAAATATGCGCAGCGTTTGAATTTCAAGCAGACAATGTGGGAACATTAAATTTTAAAATATAAGGAAATGAAATTCAAAAATGAAAAAAAGGGCGTTTAAGTTCGAATTAAGAAGCAAACAAAACCAAAAAAGGAGGAAATTTAGAAATTTCGACTGTGGATTCGAAATTGTGGACAGCGTTTTAAATTCAAGCAGGTAAACTGGGAACGTTAAACTTGAAAATAAGAGGAAATGAAATTATAAAAACAAAAAAAGGAATGTTTGAGTTCGAATTAAGAAGGAAAAGAACAAAAAAGAGTGAAATAAGCCTAAAACTTGAACTGCGACGGTGGAAGACAAAAAGGAGGGGGGTGCAACACGAGGACTTCCCAGGAGGTCACCCATCCTAGTACTACTCTCGCCCAAGCACGCTTAACTTCGGAGTTCGGATGGGATCCGGTGCTTTAGTGCTGGTATGATCGCACCCGTCAGAAAGCATGATGGAAAACTACTAATGCATGATTGGAAGAACGCATAGAACTGCAGAAGCTAACCGTAACAGCGTTTGAAATTCAAACAAAGAACATTGCATTGTTTTGAAAAAGAAAATCGAAAAAAATTTAAAAAAAAATATGCGCAGCGTTTGAATTTCAAGCAGACAATGTGGGAACATTAAATTTTAAAATATAAGGAAATGAAATTCAAAAATGAAAAAAAGGGCGTTTAAGTTCGAATTAAGAAGCAATCAAAACCAAAAAAGGAGGAAATTTAGAAATTTCGACTGTGGATTCGAAATTGTGGACAGCGTTTTAAATTCAAGCAGGTAAACTGGGAACGTTAAACTTGAAAATAAGAGGAAATGAAATTATAAAAACAAAAAAGGAATGTTTGAGTTCGAATTAAGAAGGAAAAGAACAAAAAAGAGTGAAATAAGCCTAAAACTTGAACTGCGACGGTGGAAGACAAAAAGGAGGGGGGTGCAACACGAGGACTTCCCAGGAGGTCACCCATCCTAGTACTACTCTCGCCCAAGCACGCTTAACTTCGGAGTTCTGATGGGATCCGGTGCTTTAGTGCTGGTATGATCGCACCCGTCAGAAAGCATGTTGGAAAACTACTAATGCATGATTGGAAGAACGCATAGAACTGCAGAAGCTAACCGTAACAGCGTTTGAAATTCAAACAAAGAACATTGCATTGTTTTGAAAAAGAAAATCGAAAAAAATTTAAAAAAAAATATGCGCAGCGTTTGAATTTCAAGCAGACAATGTGGGAACATTAAATTTTAAAATATAAGGAAATGAAATTCAAAAATGAAAAAAAGGGCGTTTAAGTTCGAATTAAGAAGCAAACAAAACCAAAAAAGGAGGAAATTTAGAAATTTCGACTGTGGATTCGAAATTGTGGACAGCGTTTTAAATTCAAGCAGGTAAACTGGGAACGTTAAACTTGAAAATAAGAGGAAATGAAATTATAAAAACAAAAAAAGGAATGTTTGAGTTCGAATTAAGAAGGAAAAGAACAAAAAAGAGTGAAATAAGCCTAAAACTTGAACTGCGACGGTGGAAGACAAAAAGGAGGGGGGTGCAACACGAGGACTTCCCAGGAGGTCACCCATCCTAGTACTACTCTCGCCCAAGCACGCTTAACTTCGGAGTTCTGATGGGATCCGGTGCTTTAGTGCTGGTATGATCGCACCCGTCAGAAAGCATGTTGGAAAACTACTAATGCATGATTGGAAGAACGCATAGAACTGCAGAAGCTAACCGTAACAGCGTTTGAAATTCAAACAAAGAACATTGCATTGTTTTGAAAAAGAAAATCGAAAAAAATTTAAAAAAAAATATGCGCAGCGTTTGAATTTCAAGCAGACAATGTGGGAACATTAAATTTTAAAATATAAGGAAATGAAATTCAAAAATGAAAAAAAGGGCGTTTAAGTTCGAATTAAGAAGCAATCAAAACCAAAAAAGGAGGAAATTTAGAAATTTCGACTGTGGATTCGAAATTGTGGACAGCGTTTTAAATTCAAGCAGGTAAACTGGGAACGTTAAACTTGAAAATAAGAGGAAATGAAATTATAAAAACAAAAAAGGAATGTTTGAGTTCGAATTAAGAAGGAAAAGAACAAAAAAGAGTGAAATAAGCCTAAAACTTGAACTGCGACGGTGGAAGACAAAAAGGAGGGGGGTGCAACACGAGGACTTCCCAGGAGGTCACCCATCCTAGTACTACTCTCGCCCAAGCACGCTTAACTTCGGAGTTCTGATGGGATCCGGTGCTTTAGTGCTGGTATGATCGCACCCGTCAGAAAGCATGTTGGAAAACTACTAATGCATCATTGGAAGAACGCATAGAACTGCAGAAGCTAACCGTAACAGCGTTTGAAATTCAAACAAAGAACATTGCATTGTTTTGAAAAAGAAAATCGAAAAAAATTTAAAAAAAAATATGCGCAGCGTTTGAATTTCAAGCAGACAATGTGGGAACATTAAATTTTAAAATATAAGGAAATGAAATTCAAAAATGAAAAAAAGGGCGTTTAAGTTCGAATTAAGAAGCAATCAAAACCAAAAAAGGAGGAAATTTAGAAATTTCGACTGTGGATTCGAAATTGTGGACAGCGTTTTAAATTCAAGCAGGTAAACTGGGAACGTTAAACTTGAAAATAAGAGGAAATGAAATTATAAAAACAAAAAAGGAATGTTTGAGTTCGAATTAAGAAGGAAAAGAACAAAAAAGAGTGAAATAAGCCTAAAACTTGAACTGCGACGGTGGAAGACAAAAAGGAGGGGGGTGCAACACGAGGACTTCCCAGGAGGTCACCCATCCTAGTACTACTCTCGCCCAAGCACGCTTAACTTCGGAGTTCTGATGGGATCCGGTGCTTTAGTGCTGGTATGATCGCACCCGTCAGAAAGCATGTTGGAAAACTACTAATGCATGATTGGAAGAACGCATAGAACTGCAGAAGCTAACCGTAACAGCGTTTGAAATTCAAACAAAGAACATTGCATTGTTTTGAAAAAGAAAATCGAAAAAAATTTAAAAAAAAATATGCGCAGCGTTTGAATTTCAAGCAGACAATGTGGGAACATTAAATTTTAAAATATAAGGAAATGAAATTCAAAAATGAAAAAAAGGGCGTTTAAGTTCGAATTAAGAAGCAAACAAAACCAAAAAAGGAGGAAATTTAGAAATTTCGACTGTGGATTCGAAATTGTGGACAGCGTTTTAAATTCAAGCAGGTAAACTGGGAACGTTAAACTTGAAAATAAGAGGAAATGAAATTATAAAAACAAAAAAAGGAATGTTTGAGTTCGAATTAAGAAGGAAAAGAACAAAAAAGAGTGAAATAAGCCTAAAACTTGAACTGCGACGGTGGAAGACAAAAAGGAGGGGGGTGCAACACGAGAACTTCCCAGGAGGTCACCCATCCTAGTACTACTCTCGCCCAAGCACGCTTAACTTCGGAGTTCTGATGGGATCCGGTGCTTTAGTGCTGGTATGATCGCACCCGTCAGAAAGCATGTTGGAAAACTACTAATGCATGATTGGAAGAACGCATAGAACTGCAGAAGCTAACCGTAACAGCGTTTGAAATTCAAACAAAGAACATTGCATTGTTTTGAAAAAGAAAATCGAAAAAAATTTAAAAAAAAATATGCGCAGCGTTTGAATTTCAAGCAGACAATGTGGGAACATTAAATTTTAAAATATAAGGAAATGAAATTCAAAAATGAAAAAAAGGGCGTTTAAGTTCGAATTAAGAAGCAAACAAAACCAAAAAAGGAGGAAATTTAGAAATTTCGACTGTGGATTCGAAATTGTGGACAGCGTTTTAAATTCAAGCAGGTAAACTGGGAACGTTAAACTTGAAAATAAGAGGAAATGAAATTATAAAAACAAAAAAGGAATGTTTGAGTTCGAATTAAGAAGGAAAAGAACAAAAAAGAGTGAAATAAGCCTAAAACTTGAACTGCGACGGTGGAAGACAAAAAGGAGGGGGGTGCAACACGAGGACTTCCCAGGAGGTCACCCATCCTAGTACTACTCTCGCCCAAGCACGCTTAACTTCGGAGTTCTGATGGGATCCGGTGCTTTAGTGCTGGTATGATCGCACCCGTCAGAAAGCATGTTGGAAAACTACTAATGCATGATTGGAAGAACGCATAGAACTGCAGAAGCTAACCGTAACAGCGTTTGAAATTCAAACAAAGAACATTGCATTGTTTTGAAAAAGAAAATCGAAAAAAATTTAAAAAAAAATATGCGCAGCGTTTGAATTTCAAGCAGACAATGTGGGAACATTAAATTTTAAAATATAAGGAAATGAAATTCAAAAATGAAAAAAAGGGCGTTTAAGTTCGAATTAAGAAGCAAACAAAACCAAAAAAGGAGGAAATTTAGAAATTTCGACTGTGGATTCGAAATTGTGGACAGCGTTTTAAATTCAAGCAGGTAAACTGGGAACGTTAAACTTGAAAATAAGAGGAAATGAAATTATAAAAACAAAAAAGGAATGTTTGAGTTCGAATTAAGAAGGAAAAGAACCAAAAAAGAGTGAAATAAGCCTAAAACTTGAACTGCGACGGTGGAAGACAAAAAGGAGGGGGGTGCAACACGAGGACTTCCCAGGAGGTCACCCATCCTAGTACTACTCTCGCCCAAGCACGCTTAACTTCGGAGTTCTGATGGGATCCGGTGCTTTAGTGCTGGTATGATCGCACCCGTCAGAAAGCATGTTGGAAAACTACTAATGCATGATTGGAAGAACGCATAGAACTGCAGAAGCTAACCGTAACAGCGTTTGAAATTCAAACAAAGAACATTGCATTGTTTTGAAAAAGAAAATCGAAAAAAATTTAAAAAAAAATATGCGCAGCGTTTGAATTTCAAGCAGACAATGTGGGAACATTAAATTTGAAAATATAAGGAAATGAAATTCAAAAATGAAAAAAAGGGCGTTTAAGTTCGAATTAAGAAGCAAACAAAACCAAAAAAGGAGGAAATTTAGAAATTTCGACTGTGGATTCGAAATTGTGGACAGCGTTTTAAATTCAAGCAGGTAAACTGGGAACGTTAAACTTGAAAATAAGAGGAAATGAAATTATAAAAACAAAAAAGGAATGTTTGAGTTCGAATTAAGAAGGAAAAGAACAAAAAAGAGTGAAATAAGCCTAAAACTTGAACTGCGACGGTGGAAGACAAAAAGGAGGGGGGTGCAACACGAGGACTTCCCAGGAGGTCACCCATCCTAGTACTACTCTCGCCCAAGCACGCTTAACTTCGGAGTTCTGATGGGATCCGGTGCTTTAGTGCTGGTATGATCGCACCCGTCAGAAAGCATGTTGGAAAACTACTAATGCATGATTGGAAGAACGCATAGAACTGCAGAAGCTAACCGTAACAGCGTTTGAAATTCAAACAAAGAACATTGCATTGTTTTGAAAAAGAAAATCGAAAAAAATTTAAAAAAAAATATGCGCAGCGTTTGAATTTCAAGCAGACAATGTGGGAACATTAAATTTTAAAATATAAGGAAATGAAATTCAAAAATGAAAAAAAGGGCGTTTAAGTTCGAATTAAGAAGCAAACAAAACCAAAAAAGGAGGAAATTTAGAAATTTCGACTGTGGATTCGAAATTGTGGACAGCGTTTTAAATTCAAGCAGGTAAACTGGGAACGTTAAACTTGAAAATAAGAGGAAATGAAATTATAAAAACAAAAAAGGAATGTTTGAGTTCGAATTAAGAAGGAAAAGAACCAAAAAAGAGTGAAATAAGCCTAAAACTTGAACTGCGACGGTGGAAGACAAAAAGGAGGGGGGTGCAACACGAGGACTTCCCAGGAGGTCACCCATCCTAGTACTACTCTCGCCCAAGCACGCTTAACTTCGGAGTTCTGATGGGATCCGGTGCTTTAGTGCTGGTATGATCGCACCCGTCAGGAAGCATGTTGGAAAACTACTAATGCATGATTGGAAGAACGCATAGAACTGCAGAAGCTAACCGTAACAGCGTTTGAAATTCAAACAAAGAACATTGCATTGTTTTGAAAAAGAAAATCGAAAAAAATTTAAAAAAAAATATGCGCAGCGTTTGAATTTCAAGCAGACAATGTGGGAACATTAAATTTTAAAATATAAGGAAATGAAATTCAAAAATGAAAAAAAGGGCGTTTAAGTTCGAATTAAGAAGCAAACAAAACCAAAAAAGGAGGAAATTTAGAAATTTCGACTGTGGATTCGAAATTGTGGACAGCGTTTTAAATTCAAGCAGGTAAACTGGGAACGTTAAACTTGAAAATAAGAGGAAATGAAATTATAAAAACAAAAAAGGAATGTTTGAGTTCGAATTAAGAAGGAAAAGAACAAAAAAGAGTGAAATAAGCCTAAAACTTGAACTGCGACGGTGGAAGACAAAAAGGAGGGGGGTGCAACACGAGGACTTCCCAGGAGGTCACCCATCCTAGTACTACTCTCGCCCAAGCACGCTTAACTTCGGAGTTCTGATGGGATCCGGTGCTTTAGTGCTGGTATGATCGCACCCGTCAGAAAGCATGTTGGAAAACTACTAATGCATGATTGGAAGAACGCATAGAACTGCAGAAGCTAACCGTAACAGCGTTTGAAATTCAAACAAAGAACATTGCATTGTTTTGAAAAAGAAAATCGAAAAAAATTTAAAAAAAAATATGCGCAGCGTTTGAATTTCAAGCAGACAATGTGGGAACATTAAATTTTAAAATATAAGGAAATGAAATTCAAAAATGAAAAAAAGGGCGTTTAAGTTCGAATTAAGAAGCAAACAAAACCAAAAAAGGAGGAAATTTAGAAATTTCGACTGTGGATTCGAAATTGTGGACAGCGTTTTAAATTCAAGCAGGTAAACTGGGAACGTTAAACTTGAAAATAAGAGGAAATGAAATTATAAAAACAAAAAAGGAATGTTTGAGTTCGAATTAAGAAGGAAAAGAACAAAAAAGAGTGAAATAAGCCTAAAACTTGAACTGCGACGGTGGAAGACAAAAAGGAGGGGGGTGCAACACGAGGACTTCCCAGGAGGTCACCCATCCTAGTACTACTCTCGCCCAAGCACGCTTAACTTCGGAGTTCTGATGGGATCCGGTGCTTTAGTGCTGGTATGATCGCACCCGTCAGAAAGCATGTTGGAAAACTACTAATGCATGATTGGAAGAACGCATAGAACTGCAGAAGCTAACCGTAACAGCGTTTGAAATTCAAACAAAGAACATTGCATTGTTTTGAAAAAGAAAATCGAAAAAAATTTTAAAAAAAATATGCGCAGCGTTTGAATTTCAAGCAGACAATGTGGGAACATTAAATTTTAAAATATAAGGAAATGAAATTCAAAAATGAAAAAAAGGGCGTTTAAGTTCGAATTAAGAAGCAAACAAAACCAAAAAAGGAGGAAATTTAGAAATTTCGACTGTGGATTCGAAATTGTGGACAGCGTTTTAAATTCAAGCAGGTAAACTGGGAACGTTAAACTTGAAAATAAGAGGAAATGAAATTATAAAAACAAAAAAGGAATGTTTGAGTTCGAATTAAGAAGGAAAAGAAACAAAAAAGAGTGAAATAAGCCTAAAACTTGAACTGCGACGGTGGAAGACAAAAAGGAGGGGGGTGCAACACGAGGACTTCCCAGGAGGTCACCCATCCTAGTACTACTCTCGCCCAAGCACGCTTAACTTCGGAGTTCTGATGGGATCCGGTGCTTTAGTGCTGGTATGATCGCACCCGTCAAAAAGCATATTGGAAAACTACTAATGCATGATTGGAAGAACGCATAGAACTGCAGAAGCTAACCGTAACAGCGTTTGAAATTCAAACAAAGAACATTGCATTGTTTTGAAAAAGAAAATCGAAAAAAATTTAAAAATAAATATGCGCAGCGTTTGAATTTCAAGCAGACAATGTGGGAACATTAAATTTTAAAATATAAGGAAATGAAATTCAAAAATGAAAAAAAGGGCGTTTAAGTTCGAATTAAGAAGCAAACAAAACCAAAAAAGGAGGAAATTTAGAAATTTCGACTGTGGATTCGAAATTGTGGACAGCGTTTTAAATTCAAGCAGGTAAACTGGGAACGTTAAACTTGAAAATAAGAGGAAATGAAATTATAAAAACAAAAAAGGAATGTTTGAGTTCGAATTAAGAAGGAAAAGAACAAAAAAGAGTGAAATAAGCCTAAAACTTGAACTGCGACGGTGGAAGACAAAAAGGAGGGGGGTGCAACACGAGGACTTCCCAGGAGGTCACCCATCCTAGTACTACTCTCGCCCAAGCACGCTTAACTTCGGAGTTCTGATGGGATCCGGTGCTTTAGTGCTGGTATGATCGCACCCGTCAGAAAGCATGTTGGAAAACTACTAATGCATGATTGGAAGAACGCATAGAACTGCAGAAGCTAACCGTAACAGCGTTTGAAATTCAAACAAAGAACATTGCATTGTTTTGAAAAAGAAAATCGAAAAAAATTTAAAAAAAAATATGCGCAGCGTTTGAATTTCAAGCAGACAATGTGGGAACATTAAATTTTAAAATATAAGGAAATGAAATTCAAAAATGAAAAAAAGGGCGTTTAAGTTCGAATTAAGAAGCAAACAAAACCAAAAAAGGAGGAAATTTAGAAATTTCGACTGTGGATTCGAAATTGTGGACAGCGTTTTAAATTCAAGCAGGTAAACTGGGAACGTTAAACTTGAAAATAAGAGGAAATGAAATTATAAAAACAAAAAAGGAATGTTTGAGTTCGAATTAAGAAGGAAAAGAAACAAAAAAGAGTGAAATAAGCCTAAAACTTGAACTGCGACGGTGGAAGACAAAAAGGAGGGGGGTGCAACACGAGGACTTCCCAGGAGGTCACCCATCCTAGTACTACTCTCGCCCAAGCACGCTTAACTTCGGAGTTCTGATGGGATCCGGTGCTTTAGTGCTGGTATGATCGCACCCGTCAGAAAGCATGTTGGAAAACTACTAATGCATGATTGGAAGAACGCATAGAACTGCAGAAGCTAACCGTAACAGCGTTTGAAATTCAAACAAAGAACATTGCATTGTTTTGAAAAAGAAAATCGAAAAAAATTTAAAAAAAAATATGCGCAGCGTTTGAATTTCAAGCAGACAATGTGGGAACATTAAATTTTAAAATATAAGGAAATGAAATTCAAAAATGAAAAAAAGGGCGTTTAAGTTCGAATTAAGAAGCAAACAAAACCAAAAAAGGAGGAAATTTAGAAATTTCGACTGTGGATTCGAAATTGTGGACAGCGTTTTAAATTCAAGCAGGTAAACTGGGAACGTTAAACTTGAAAATAAGAGGAAATGAAATTATAAAAACAAAAAAGGAATGTTTGAGTTCGAATTAAGAAGGAAAAGAACAAAAAAGAGTGAAATAAGCCTAAAACTTGAACTGCGACGGTGGAAGACAAAAAGGAGGGGGGGTGCAACACGAGGACTTCCCAGGAGGTCACCCATCCTAGTACTACTCTCGCCCAAGCACGCTTAACTTCGGAGTTCTGATGGGATCCGGTGCTTTAGTGCTGGTATGATCGCACCCGTCAGAAAGCATGTTGGAAAACTACTAATGCATGATTGGAAGAACGCATAGAACTGCAGAAGCTAACCGTAACAGCGTTTGAAATTCAAACAAAGAACATTGCATTGTTTTGAAAAAGAAAATCGAAAAAAATTTAAAAAAAAATATGCGCAGCGTTTGAATTTCAAGCAGACAATGTGGGAACATTAAATTTTAAAATATAAGGAAATGAAATTCAAAAATGAAAAAAAGGGCGTTTAAGTTCGAATTAAGAAGCAAACAAAACCAAAAAAGGAGGAAATTTAGAAATTTCGACTGTGGATTCGAAATTGTGGACAGCGTTTTAAATTCAAGCAGGTAAACTGGGAACGTTAAACTTGAAAATAAGAGGAAATGAAATTATAAAAACAAAAAAGGAATGTTTGAGTTCGAATTAAGAAGGAAAAGAACAAAAAAGAGTGAAATAAGCCTAAAACTTGAACTGCGACGGTGGAAGACAAAAAGGAGGGGGGTGCAACACGAGGACTTCCCAGGAGGTCACCCATCCTAGTACTACTCTCGCCCAAGCACGCTTAACTTCGGAGTTCTGATGGGATCCGGTGCTTTAGTGCTGGTATGATCGCACCCGTCAGAAAGCATGTTGGAAAACTACTAATGCATGATTGGAAGAACGCATAGAACTGCAGAAGCTAACCGTAACAGCGTTTGAAATTCAAACAAAGAACATTGCATTGTTTTGAAAAAGAAAATCGAAAAAAATTTAAAAAAAAATATGCGCAGCGTTTGAATTTCAAGCAGACAACGTGGGAACATTAAATTTTAAAATATAAGGAAATGAAATTCAAAAATGAAAAAAAGGGCGTTTAAGTTCGAATTAAGAAGCAAACAAAACCAAAAAAGGAGGAAATTTAGAAATTTCGACTATGGATTCGAAATTGTGGACAGCGTTTTAAATTCAAGCAGGTAAACTGGGAACGTTAAACTTGAAAATAAGAGGAAATGAAATTATAAAAACAAAAATGGAATGTTTGAGTTCGAATTAAGAAGGAAAAGAACAAAAAAGAGTGAAATAAGCCTAAAACTTGAACTGCGACGGTGGAAGACAAAAAGGAGGGGGTGCAACACGAGGACTTCCCAGGAGGTCACCCATCCTAGTACTACTCTCGCCCAAGCACGCTTAACTTCGGAGTTCTGATGGGATCCGGTGCTTTAGTGCTGGTATGATCGCACCCGTCAGAAAGCATGTTGGAAAACTACTAATGCATGATTGGAAGAACGCATAGAACTGCAGAAGCTAACCGTAACAGCGTTTGAAATTCAAACAAAGAACATTGCATTGTTTTGAAAAAGAAAATCGAAAAAAATTTAAAAAAAAATATGCGCAGCGTTTGAATTTCAAGCAGACAATGTGGGAACATTAAATTTTAAAATATAAGGAAATGAAATTCAAAAATGAAAAAAAGGGCGTTTAAGTTCGAATTAAGAAGCAAACAAAACCAAAAAAGGAGGAAATTTAGAAATTTCGACTGTGGATTCGAAATTGTGGACAGCGTTTTAAATTCAAGCAGGTAAACTGGGAACGTTAAACTTGAAAATAAGAGGAAATGAAATTATAAAAACAAAAAAGGAATGTTTGAGTTCGAATTAAGAAGGAAAAGAACAAAAAAGAGTGAAATAAGCCTAAAACTTGAACTGCGACGGTGGAAGACAAAAAGGAGGGGGGTGCAACACGAGGACTTCCCAGGAGGTCACCCATCCTAGTACTACTCTCGCCCAAGCACGCTTAACTTCGGAGTTCTGATGGGATCCGGTGCTTTAGTGCTGGTATGATCGCACCCGTCAGAAAGCATGTTGGAAAACTACTAATGCATGATTGGAAGAACGCATAGAACTGCAGAAGCTAACCGTAACAGCGTTTGAAATTCAAACAAAGAACATTGCATTGTTTTGAAAAAGAAAATCGAAAAAAATTTAATAAAAAATATGCGCAGCGTTTGAATTTCAAGCAGACAATGTGGGAACATTAAATTTTAAAATATAAGGAAATGAAATTCAAAAATGAAAAAAAGGGCGTTTAAGTTCGAATTAAGAAGCAAACAAAACCAAAAAAGGAGGAAATTTAGAAATTTCGACTGTGGATTCGAAATTGTGGACAGCGTTTTAAATTCAAGCAGGTAAACTGGGAACGTTAAACTTGAAAATAAGAGGAAATGAAATTATAAAAACAAAAAAGGAATGTTTGAGTTCGAATTAAGAAGGAAAAGAACAAAAAAGAGTGAAATAAGCCTAAAACTTGAACTGCGACGGTGGAAGACAAAAAGGAGGGGGGTGCAACACGAGGACTTCCCAGGAGGTCACCCATCCTAGTACTACTCTCGCCCAAGCACGCTTAACTTCGGAGTTCTGATGGGATCCGGTGCTTTAGTGCTGGTATGATCGCACCCGTCAGAAAGCATGTTGGAAAACTACTAATGCATGATTGGAAGAACGCATAGAACTGCAGAAGCTAACCGTAACAGCGTTTGAAATTCAAACAAAGAACATTGCATTGTTTTGAAAAAGAAAATCGAAAAAAATTTAAAAAAAAATATGCGCAGCGTTTGAATTTCAAGCAGACAATGTGGGAACATTGAATTTTAAAATATAAGGAAATGAAATTCAAAAATGAAAAAAAGGGCGTTTAAGTTCGAATTAAGAAGCAAACAAAACCAAAAAAGGAGGAAATTTAGAAATTTCGACTGTGGATTCGAAATTGTGGACAGCGTTTTAAATTCAAGCAGGTAAACTGGGAACGTTAAACTTGAAAATAAGAGGAAATGAAATTATAAAAACAAAAAAGGAATGTTTGAGTTCGAATTAAGAAGGAAAAGAACAAAAAAGAGTGAAATAAGCCTAAAACTTGAACTGCGACGGTGGAAGACAAAAAGGAGGGGGGTGCAACACGAGGACTTCCCAGGAGGTCACCCATCCTAGTACTACTCTCGCCCAAGCACGCTTAACTTCGGAGTTCTGATGGGATCCGGTGCTTTAGTGCTGGTATGATCGCACCCGTCAGAAAGCATGTTGGAAAACTACTAATGCATGATTGGAAGAACGCATAGAACTGCAGAAGCTAACCGTAACAGCGTTTGAAATTCAAACAAAGAACATTGCATTGTTTTGAAAAAGAAAATCGAAAAAAATTTAAAAAAAAATATGCGCAGCGTTTGAATTTCAAGCAGACAATGTGGGAACATTAAATTTTAAAATATAAGGAAATGAAATTCAAAAATGAAAAAAAGGGCGTTTAAGTTCGAATTAAGAAGCAAACAAAACCAAAAAAGGAGGAAATTTAGAAATTTCGACTGTGGATTCGAAATTGTGGACAGCGTTTTAAATTCAAGCAGGTAAACTGGGAACGTTAAACTTGAAAATAAGAGGAAATGAAATTATAAAAACAAAAAAGGAATGTTTGAGTTCGAATTAAGAAGGAAATGAACAAAAAAGAGTGAAATAAGCCTAAAACTTGAACTGCGACGGTGGAAGACAAAAAGGAGGGGGGTGCAACACGAGGACTTCCCAGGAGGTCACCCATCCTAGTACTACTCTCGCCCAAGCACGCTTAACTTCGGAGTTCTGATGGGATCCGGTGCTTTAGTGCTGGTATGATCGCACCCGTCAGAAAGCATGTTGGAAAACTACTAATGCATGATTGGAAGAACGCATAGAACTGCAGAAGCTAACCGTAACAGCGTTTGAAATTCAAACAAAGAACATTGCATTGTTTTGAAAAAGAAAATCGAAAAAAATTTAAAAAAAAATATGCGCAGCGTTTGAATTTCAAGCAGACAATGTGGGAACATTAAATTTTAAAATATAAGGAAATGAAATTCAAAAATGAAAAAAAGGCGTTTAAGTTCGAATTAAGAAGCAAACAAAACCAAAAAAGGAGGAAATTTAGAAATTTCGACTGTGGATTCGAAATTGTGGACAGCGTTTTAAATTCAAGCAGGTAAACTGGGAACGTTAAACTTGAAAATAAGAGGAAATGAAATTATAAAAACAAAAAAGGAATGTTTGAGTTCGAATTAAGAAGGAAAAGAACAAAAAAGAGTGAAATAAGCCT
Organism: Allium sativum; assembly: GCA_030737875.1. Taxonomy (NCBI): domain Eukaryota; kingdom Viridiplantae; phylum Streptophyta; class Magnoliopsida; order Asparagales; family Amaryllidaceae; genus Allium; species Allium sativum. The sequence continues at coordinate 123,738,514 of CM060925.1, read as the reverse complement.
AAAACTTGAACTGCGACGGTGGAAGACAAAAAGGAGGGGGGTGCAACACGAGGACTTCCCAGGAGGTCACCCATCCTAGTACTACTCTCGCCCAAGCACGCTTAACTTCGGAGTTCTGATGGGATCCGGTGCTTTAGTGCTGGTATGATCGCACCCGTCAGAAAGCATGTTGGAAAACTACTAATGCATGATTGGAAGAACGCATAGAACTGCAGAAGCTAACCGTAACAGCGTTTGAAATTCAAACAAAGAACATTGCATTGTTTTGAAAAAGAAAATCGAAAAAAATTTAAAAAAAAATATGCGCAGCGTTTGAATTTCAAGCAGACAATGTGGGAACATTAAATTTTAAAATATAAGGAAATGAAATTCAAAAATGAAAAAAAGGGCGTTTAAGTTCGAATTAAGAAGCAAACAAAACCAAAAAAGGAGGAAATTTAGAAATTTCGACTGTGGATTCGAAATTGTGGACAGCGTTTTAAATTCAAGCAGGTAAACTGGGAACGTTAAACTTGAAAATAAGAGGAAATGAAATTATAAAAACAAAAAAGGAATGTTTGAGTTCGAATTAAGAAGGAAAAGAACAAAAAAGAGTGAAATAAGCCTAAAACTTGAACTGCGACGGTGGAAGACAAAAAGGAGGGGGGTGCAACACGAGGACTTCCCAGGAGGTCACCCATCCTAGTACTACTCTCGCCCAAGCACGCTTAACTTCGGAGTTCTGATGGGATCCGGTGCTTTAGTGCTGGTATGATCGCACCCGTCAGAAAGCATGTTGGAAAACTACTAATGCATGATTGGAAGAACGCATAGAACTGCAGAAGCTAACCGTAACAGCGTTTGAAATTCAAACAAAGAACATTGCATTGTTTTGAAAAAGAAAATCGAAAAAAATTTAAAAAAAAATATGCGCAGCGTTTGAATTTCAAGCAGACAATGTGGGAACATTAAATTTTAAAATATAAGGAAATGAAATTCAAAAATGAAAAAAAGGGCGTTTAAGTTCGAATTAAGAAGCAAACAAAACCAAAAAAGGAGGAAATTTAGAAATTTCGACTGTGGATTCGAAATTGTGGACAGCGTTTTAAATTCAAGCAGGTAAACTGGGAACGTTAAACTTGAAAATAAGAGGAAATGAAATTATAAAAACAAAAAAGGAATGTTTGAGTTCGAATTAAGAAGGAAAAGAACAAAAAAGAGTGAAATAAGCCTAAAACTTGAACTGCGACGGTGGAAGACAAAAAGGAGGGGGGTGCAACACGAGGACTTCCCAGGAGGTCACCCATCCTAGTACTACTCTCGCCCAAGCACGCTTAACTTCGGAGTTCTGATGGGATCCGGTGCTTTAGTGCTGGTATGATCGCACCCGTCAGAAAGCATGTTGGAAAACTACTAATGCATGATTGGAAGAACGCATAGAACTGCAGAAGCTAACCGTAACAGCGTTTGAAATTCAAACAAAGAACATTGCATTGTTTTGAAAAAGAAAATCGAAAAAAATTTAAAAAAAAATATGCGCAGCGTTTGAATTTCAAGCAGACAATGTGGGAACATTAAATTTTAAAATATAAGGAAATGAAATTCAAAAATGAAAAAAAGGGCGTTTAAGTTCGAATTAAGAAGCAAACAAAACCAAAAAAGGAGGAAATTTAGAAATTTCGACTGTGGATTCGAAATTGTGGACAGCGTTTTAAATTCAAGCAGGTAAACTGGGAACGTTAAACTTGAAAATAAGAGGAAATGAAATTATAAAAACAAAAAAGGAATGTTTGAGTTCGAATTAAGAAGGAAAAGAACAAAAAAGAGTGAAATAAGCCTAAAACTTGAACTGCGACGGTGGAAGACAAAAAGGAGGGGGGTGCAACACGAGGACTTCCCAGGAGGTCACCCATCCTAGTACTACTCTCGCCCAAGCACGCTTAACTTTGGAGTTCTGATGGGATCCGGTGCTTTAGTGCTGGTATGATCGCACCCGTCAGAAAGCATGTTGGAAAACTACTAATGCATGATTGGAAGAACGCATAGAACTGCAGAAGATAACCGTAACAGCGTTTGAAATTCAAACAAAGAACATTGCATTGTTTTGAAAAAGAAAATCGAAAAAAATTCAAAAAAAAATATGCGCAGCGTTCGAATTTCAAGCAGACAATGTGGGAACATTAAATTTTAAAATATAAGGAAATGAAATTCAAAAATGAAAAAAAGGGCGTTTAAGTTCGAATTAAGAAGCAAACAAAACCAAAAAAGGAGGAAATTTAGAAATTTCGACTGTGGATTCGAAATTGTGGACAGCGTTTTAAATTCAAGCAGGTAAACTGGGAACGTTAAACTTGAAAATAAGAGGAAATGAAATTATAAAAACAAAAAAGGAATGTTTGAGTTCGAATTAAGAAGGAAAAGAACAAAAAAGAGTGAAATAAGCCTAAAACTTGAACTGCGACGGTGGAAGACAAAAAGGAGGGGGGTGCAACACGAGGACTTCCCAGGAGGTCACCCATCCTAGTACTACTCTCGCCCAAGCACGCTTAACTTCGGAGTTCTGATGGGATCCGGTGCTTTAGTGCTGGTATGATCGCACCCGTCAGAAAGCATGTTGGAAAACTACTAATGCATGATTGGAAGAACGCATAGAACTGCACAAGCTAACCGTAACAGCGTTTGAAATTCAAACAAAGAACATTGCATTGTTTTGAAAAAGAAAATCGAAAAAAATTTAAAAAAAAATATGCGCAGCGTTTGAATTTCAAGCAGACAATGTGGGAACATTAAATTTTAAAATATAAGGAAATGAAATTCAAAAATGAAAAAAAGGGCGTTTAAGTTCGAATTAAGAAGCAAACAAAACCAAAAAAGGAGGAAATTTAGAAATTTCGACTGTGGATTCGAAATTGTGGACAGCGTTTTAAATTCAAGCAGGTAAACTGGGAACGTTAAACTTGAAAATAAGAGGAAATGAAATTATAAAAACAAAAAAGGAATGTTTGAGTTCGAATTAAGAAGGAAAAGAACAAAAAAGAGTGAAATAAGCCTAAAACTTGAACTGCGACGGTGGAAGACAAAAAGGAGGGGGGTGCAACACGAGGACTTCCCAGGAGGTCACCCATCCTAGTACTACTCTCGCCCAAGCACGCTTAACTTCGGAGTTCTGATGGGATCCGGTGCTTTAGTGCTGGTATGATCGCACCCGTCAGAAAGCATGTTGGAAAACTACTAATGCATGATTGGAAGAACGCATAGAACTGCAGAAGCTAACCGTAACAGCGTTTGAAATTCAAACAAAGAACATTGCATTGTTTTGAAAAAGAAAATCGAAAAAAATTTAAAAAAAAATATGCGCAGCGTTTGAATTTCAAGCAGACAATGTGGGAACATTAAATTTTAAAATATAAGGAAATGAAATTCAAAAATGAAAAAAAGGGCGTTTAAGTTCGAATTAAGAAGCAAACAAAACCAAAAAAGGAGGAAATTTAGAAATTTCGACTATGGATTCGAAATTGTGGACAGCGTTTTAAATTCAAGCAGGTAAACTGGGAACGTTAAACTTGAAAATAAGAGGAAATGAAATTATAAAAACAAAAAAGGAATGTTTGAGTTCGAATTAAGAAGGAAAAGAACAAAAAAGAGTGAAATAAGCCTAAAACTTGAACTGCGACGGTGGAAGACAAAAAGGAGGGGGGTGCAACACGAGGACTTCCCAGGAGGTCACCCATCCTAGTACTACTCTCGCCCAAGCACGCTTAACTTCGGAGTTCTGATGGGATCCGGTGCTTTAGTGCTGGTATGATCGCACCCGTCAGAAAGCATGTTGGAAAACTACTAATGCATGATTGGAAGAACGCATAGAACTGCAGAAGCTAACCGTAACAGCGTTTGAAATTCAAACAAAGAACATTGCATTGTTTTGAAAAAGAAAATCGAAAAAAATTTAAAAAAAAATATGCGCAGCGTTTGAATTTCAAGCAGACAATGTGGGAACATTAAATTTTAAAATATAAGGAAATGAAATTCAAAAATGAAAAAAAGGGCGTTTAAGTTCGAATTAAGAAGCAAACAAAACCAAAAAAAGGAGGAAATTTAGAAATTTCGACTGTGGATTCGAAATTGTGGACAGCGTTTTAAATTCAAGCAGGTAAACTGGGAACGTTAAACTTGAAAATAAGAGGAAATGAAATTATAAAAACAAAAAAGGAATGTTTGAGTTCGAATTAAGAAGGAAAAGAACAAAAAAGAGTGAAATAAGCCTAAAACTTGAACTGCGACGGTGGAAGACAAAAAGGAGGGGGGTGCAACACGAGGACTTCCCAGGAGGTCACCCATCCTAGTACTACTCTCGCCCAAGCACGCTTAACTTCGGAGTTCTGATGGGATCCGGTGCTTTAGTGCTGGTATGATCGCACCCGTCAGAAAGCATGTTGGAAAACTACTAATGCATGATTGGAAGAACGCATAGAACTGCAGAAGCTAACCGTAACAGCGTTTGAAATTCAAACAAAGAACATTGCATTGTTTTGAAAAAGAAAATCGAAAAAAATTTAAAAAAAAATATGCGCAGCGTTTGAATTTCAAGCAGACAATGTGGGAACATTAAATTTTAAAATATAAGGAAATGAAATTCAAAAATGAAAAAAAGGGCGTTTAAGTTCGAATTAAGAAGCAAACAAAACCAAAAAAGGAGGAAATTTAGAAATTTCGACTGTGGATTCGAAATTGTGGACAGCGTTTTAAATTCAAGCAGGTAAACTGGGAACGTTAAACTTGAAAATAAGAGGAAATGAAATTATAAAAACAAAAAAGGAATGTTTGAGTTCGAATTAAGAAGGAAAAGAACAAAAAAGAGTGAAATAAGCCTAAAACTTGAACTGCGACGGTGGAAGACAAAAAGGAGGGGGGTGCAACACGAGGACTTCCCAGGAGGTCACCCATCCTAGTACTACTCTCGCCCAAGCACGCTTAACTTCGGAGTTCTGATGGGATCCGGTGCTTTAGTGCTGGTATGATCGCACCCGTCAGAAAGCATGTTGGAAAACTACTAATGCATGATTGGAAGAACGCATAGAACTGCAGAAGCTAACCGTAACAGCGTTTGAAATTCAAACAAAGAACATTGCATTGTTTTGAAAAAGAAAATCGAAAAAAATTTAAAAAAAAATATGCGCAGCGTTTGAATTTCAAGCAGACAATGTGGGAACATTAAATTTTAAAATATAAGGAAATGAAATTCAAAAATGAAAAAAAGGGCGTTTAAGTTCGAATTAAGAAGCAAACAAAACCAAAAAAGGAGGAAATTTAGAAATTTCGACTGTGGATTCGAAATTGTGGACAGCGTTTTAAATTCAAGCAGGTAAACTGGGAACGTTAAACTTGAAAATAAGAGGAAATGAAATTATAAAAACAAAAAAGGAATGTTTGAGTTCGAATTAAGAAGGAAAAGAACAAAAAAGAGTGAAATAAGCCTAAAACTTGAACTGCGACGGTGGAAGACAAAAAGGAGGGGGGTGCAACACGAGGACTTCCCAGGAGGTCACCCATCCTAGTACTACTCTCGCCCAAGCACGCTTAACTTCGGAGTTCTGATGGGATCCGGTGCTTTAGTGCTGGTATGATCGCACCCGTCAGAAAGCATGTTGGAAAACTACTAATGCATGATTGGAAGAACGCATAGAACTGCAGAAGCTAACCGTAACAGCGTTTGAAATTCAAACAAAGAACATTGCATTGTTTTGAAAAAGAAAATCGAAAAAAATTTAAAAAAAAATATGCGCAGCGTTTGAATTTCAAGCAGACAATGTGGGAACATTAAATTTTAAAATATAAGGAAATGAAATTCAAAAATGAAAAAAAGGGCGTTTAAGTTCGAATTAAGAAGCAAACAAAACCAAAAAAGGAGGAAATTTAGAAATTTCGACTGTGGATTCGAAATTGTGGACAGCGTTTTAAATTCAAGCAGGTAAACTGGGAACGTTAAACTTGAAAATAAGAGGAAATGAAATTATAAAAACAAAAAAGGAATGTTTGAGTTCGAATTAAGAAGGAAAAGAACAAAAAAGAGTGAAATAAGCCTAAAACTTGAACTGCGACGGTGGAAGACAAAAAGGAGGGGGGTGCAACACGAGGACTTCCCAGGAGGTCACCCATCCTAGTACTACTCTCGCCCAAGCACGCTTAACTTCGGAGTTCTGATGGGATCCGGTGCTTTAGTGCTGGTATGATCGCACCCGTCAGAAAGCATGTTGGAAAACTACTAATGCATGATTGGAAGAACGCATAGAACTGCAAAAGCTAACCGTAACAGCGTTTGAAATTCAAACAAAGAACATTGCATTGTTTTGAAAAAGAAAATCGAAAAAAATTTAAAAAAAAATATGCGCAGCGTTTGAATTTCAAGCAGACAATGTGGGAACATTAAATTTTAAAATATAAGGAAATGAAATTCAAAAATGAAAAAAAGGGCGTTTAAGTTCGAATTAAGAAGCAAACAAAACCAAAAAAGGAGGAAATTTAGAAATTTCGACTGTGGATTCGAAATTGTGGACAGCGTTTTAAATTCAAGCAGGTAAACTGGGAACGTTAAACTTGAAAATAAGAGGAAATGAAATTATAAAAACAAAAAAGGAATGTTTGAGTTCGAATTAAGAAGGAAAAGAACAAAAAAGAGTGAAATAAGCCTAAAACTTGAACTGCGACGGTGGAAGACAAAAAGGAGGGGGGTGCAACACGAGGACTTCCCAGGAGGTCACCCATCCTAGTACTACTCTCGCCCAAGCACGCTTAACTTCGGAGTTCTGATGGGATCCGGTGCTTTAGTGCTGGTATGATCGCACCCGTCAGAAAGCATGTTGGAAAACTACTAATGCATGATTGGAAGAACGCATAGAACTGCAGAAGCTAACCGTAACGGCGTTTGAAATTCAAACAAAGAACATTGCATTGTTTTGAAAAAGAAAATCGAAAAAAATTTAAAAAAAAATATGCGCAGCGTTTGAATTTCAAGCAGACAATGTGGGAACATTAAATTTTAAAATATAAGGAAATGAAATTCAAAAATGAAAAAAAGGGCGTTTAAGTTCGAATTAAGAAGCAAACAAAACCAAAAAAGGAGGAAATTTAGAAATTTCGATTGTGGATTCGAAATTGTGGACAGCGTTTTAAATTCAAGCAGGTAAACTGGGAACGTTAAACTTGAAAATAAGAGGAAATGAAATTATAAAAACAAAAAAGGAATGTTTGAGTTCGAATTAAGAAGGAAAAGAACAAAAAAGAGTGAAATAAGCCTAAAACTTGAACTGCGACGGTGGAAGACAAAAAGGAGGGGGGTGCAACACGAGGACTTCCCAGGAGGTCACCCATCCTAGTACTACTCTCGCCCAAGCACGCTTAACTTCGGAGTTCTGATGGGATCCGGTGCTTTAGTGCTGGTATGATCGCACCCGTCAGAAAGCATGTTGGAAAACTACTAATGCATGATTGGAAGAACGCATAGAACTGCAGAAGCTAACCGTAACAGCGTTTGAAATTCAAACAAAGAACATTGCATTGTTTTGAAAAAGAAAATCGAAAAAAATTTAAAAAAAAATATGCGCAGCGTTTGAATTTCAAGCAGACAATGTGGGAACATTAAATTTTAAAATATAAGGAAATGAAATTCAAAAATGAAAAAAAGGGCGTTTAAGTTCGAATTAAGAAGCAAACAAAACCAAAAAAGGAGGAAATTCAGAAATTTCGACTGTGGATTCGAAATTGTGGACAGCGTTTTAAATTCAAGCAGGTAAACTGGGAACGTTAAACTTGAAAATAAGAGGAAATGAAATTATAAAAACAAAAAAGGAATGTTTGAGTTCGAATTAAGAAGGAAAAGAACAAAAAAGAGTGAAATAAGCCTAAAACTTGAACTGCGACGGTGGAAGACAAAAAGGAGGGGGGTGCAACACGAGGACTTCCCAGGAGGTCACCCATCCTAGTACTACTCTCGCCCAAGCACGCTTAACTTCGGAGTTCTGATGGGATCCGGTGCTTTAGTGCTGGTATGATCGCACCCGTCAGAAAGCATGTTGGAAAACTACTAATGCATGATTGGAAGAACGCATAGAACTGCAGAAGCTAACCGTAACGGCGTTTGAAATTCAAACAAAGAACATTGCATTGTTTTGAAAAAGAAAATCGAAAAAAATTTAAAAAAAAATATGCGCAGCGTTTGAATTTCAAGCAGACAATGTGGGAACATTAAATTTTAAAATATAAGGAAATGAAATTCAAAAATGAAAAAAAGGGCGTTTAAGTTCGAATTAAGAAGCAAACAAAACCAAAAAAGGAGGAAATTTAGAAATTTCGACTGTGGATTCGAAATTGTGGACAGCGTTTTAAATTCAAGCAGGTAAACTGGGAACGTTAAACTTGAAAATAAGAGGAAATGAAATTATAAAAACAAAAAAGGAATGTTTGAGTTCGAATTAAGAAGGAAAAGAACAAAAAAGAGTGAAATAAGCCTAAAACTTGAACTGCGACGGTGGAAGACAAAAAGGAGGGGGGTGCAACACGAGGACTTCCCAGAAGGTCACCCATCCTAGTACTACTCTCGCCCAAGCACGCTTAACTTCGGAGTTCTGATGGGATCCGGTGCTTTAGTGCTGGTATGATCGCACCCGTCAGAAAGCATGTTGGAAAACTACTAATGCATGATTGGAAGAACGCATAGAACTGCAGAAGCTAACCGTAACAGCGTTTGAAATTCAAACAAAGAACATTGCATTGTTTTGAAAAAGAAAATCGAAAAAAAATTAAAAAAAAATATGCGCAGCGTTTGAATTTCAAGCAGACAATGTGGGAACATTAAATTTTAAAATATAAGGAAATGAAATTCAAAAATGAAAAAAAGGGCGTTTATGTTCGAATTAAGAAGCAAACAAAACCAAAAAAGGAGGAAATTTAGAAATTTCGACTGTGGATTCGAAATTGTGGACAGCGTTTTAAATTCAAGCAGGTAAACTGGGAACGTTAAACTTGAAAATAAGAGGAAATGAAATTATAAAAACAAAAAAGGAATGTTTGAGTTCGAATTAAAAAGGAAAAGAACAAAAAAGAGTGAAATAAGCCTAAAACTTGAACTGCGACGGTGGAAGACAAAAAGGAGGGGGGTGCAACACGAGGACTTCCCAGGAGGTCACCCATCCTAGTACTACTCTCGCCCAAGCACGCTTAACTTCGGAGTTCTGATGGGATCCGGTGCTTTAGTGCTGGTATGATCGCACCCGTCAGAAAGCATGTTGGAAAACTACTAATGCATGATTGGAAGAACGCATAGAACTGCAGAAGCTAACCGTAACAGCGTTTGAAATTCAAACAAAGAACATTGCATTGTTTTGAAAAAGAAAATCGAAAAAAATTTAAAAAAAAATATGCGCAGCGTTTGAATTTCAAGCAGACAATGTGGGAACATTAAATTTTAAAATATAAGGAAATGAAATTCAAAAATGAAAAAAAGGGCGTTTAAGTTCGAATTAAGAAGCAAACAAAACCAAAAAAGGAGGAAATTTAGAAATTTCGACTGTGGATTCGAAATTGTGGACAGCGTTTTAAATTCAAGCAGGTAAACTGGGAACGTTAAACTTGAAAATAAGAGGAAATGAAATTATAAAAACAAAAAAGGAATGTTTGAGTTCGAATTAAGAAGGAAAAGAACAAAAAAGAGTGAAATAAGCCTAAAACTTGAACTGCGACGGTGGAAGACAAAAAGGAGGGGGGTGCAACACGAGGACTTCCCAGGAGGTCACCCATCCTAGTACTACTCTCGCCCAAGCACGCTTAACTTCGGAGTTCTGATGGGATCCGGTGCTTTAGTGCTGGTATGATCGCACCCGTCAGAAAGCATGTTGGAAAACTACTAATGCATGATTGGAAGAACGCATAGAACTGCAGAAGCTAACCGTAACAGCGTTTGAAATTCAAACAAAGAACATTGCATTGTTTTGAAAAAGAAAATCGAAAAAAATTTAAAAAAAAATATGCGCAGCGTTTGAATTTCAAGCAGACAATGTGGGACATTAAATTTTAAAATATAAGGAAATGAAATTCAAAAATGAAAAAAAGGGCGTTTAAGTTCGAATTAAGAAGCAAACAAAACCAAAAAAGGAGGAAATTTAGAAATTTCGACTGTGGATTCGAAATTGTGGACAGCGTTTTAAATTCAAGCAGGTAAACTGGGAACGTTAAACTTGAAAATAAGAGGAAATGAAATTATAAAAACAAAAAAAGGAATGTTTGAGTTCGAATTAAGAAGGAAAAGAACAAAAAAGAGTGAAATAAGCCTAAAACTTGAACTGCGACGGTGGAAGACAAAAAGGAGGGGGGTGCAACACGAGGACTTCCCAGGAGGTCACCCATCCTAGTACTACTCTCGCCCAAGCACGCTTAACTTCGGAGTTTTGATGGGATCCGGTGCTTTAGTGCTGGTATGATCGCACCCGTCAGAAAGCATGTTGGAAAACTACTAATGCATGATTGGAAGAACGCATAGAACTGCAGAAGCTAACCGTAACAGCGTTTGAAATTCAAACAAAGAACATTGCATTGTTTTGAAAAAGAAAATCGAAAAAAATTTAAAAAAAAATATGCGCAGCGTTTGAATTTCAAGCACACAATGTGGGAACATTAAATTTTAAAATATAAGGAAATGAAATTCAAAAATGAAAAAAAGGGCGTTTAAGTTCGAATTAAGAAGCAAACAAAACCAAAAAAGGAGGAAATTTAGAAATTTCGACTGTGGATTCGAAATTGTGGACAGCGTTTTAAATTCAAGCAGGTAAACTGGGAACGTTAAACTTGAAAATAAGAGGAAATGAAATTATAAAAACAAAAAAGGAATGTTTGAGTTCGAATTAAGAAGGAAAAGAACAAAAAAGAGTGAAATAAGCCTAAAACTTGAACTGCGACGGTGGAAGACAAAAAGGAGGGGGGTGCAACACGAGGACTTCCCAGGAGGTCACCCATCCTAGTACTACTCTCGCCCAAGCACGCTTAACTTCGGAGTTCTGATGGGATCCGGTGCTTTAGTGCTGGTATGATCGCACCCGTCAGAAAGCATGTTGGAAAACTACTAATGCATGATTGGAAGAACGCATAGAACTGCAGAAGCTAACCGTAACAGCGTTTGAAATTCAAACAAAGAACATTGCATTGTTTTGAAAAAGAAAATCGAAAAAAATTTAAAAAAAAATATGCGCAGCGTTTGAATTTCAAGCAGACAATGTGGGAACATTAAATTTTAAAATATAAGGAAATGAAATTCAAAAATGAAAAAAAGGGCGTTTAAGTTCGAATTAAGAAGCAAACAAAACCAAAAAAGGAGGAAATTTAGAAATTTCGACTGTGGATTCGAAATTGTGGACAGCGTTTTAAATTCAAGCAGGTAAACTGGGAACGTTAAACTTGAAAATAAGAGGAAATGAAATTATAAAAACAAAAAAGGAATGTTTGAGTTCGAATTAAGAAGGAAAAGAACAAAAAAGAGTGAAATAAGCCTAAAACTTGAACTGCGACGGTGGAAGACAGAAAGGAGGGGGGTGCAACACGAGGACTTCCCAGGAGGTCACCCATCCTAGTACTACTCTCGCCCAAGCACGCTTAACTTCGGAGTTCTGATGGGATCCGGTGCTTTAGTGCTGGTATGATCGCACCCGTCAGAAAGCATGTTGGAAAACTACTAATGCATGATTGGAAGAACGCATAGAACTGCAGAAGCTAACCGTAACAGCGTTTGAAATTCAAACAAAGAACATTGCATTGTTTTGAAAAAGAAAATCGAAAAAATTTTAAAAAAAAATATGCGCAGCGTTTGAATTTCAAGCAGACAATGTGGGAACATTAAATTTTAAAATATAAGGAAATGAAATTCAAAAATGAAAAAAAGGGCGTTTAAGTTCGAATTAAGAAGCAAACAAAACCAAAAAAGGAGGAAATTTAGAAATTTCGACTGTGGATTCGAAATTGTGGACAGCGTTTTAAATTCAAGCAGGTAAACTGGGAACGTTAAACTTGAAAATAAGAGGAAATGAAATTATAAAAACAAAAAAGGAATGTTTGAGTTCGAATTAAGAAGGAAAAGAACAAAAAAGAGTGAAATAAGCCTAAAACTTGAACTGCGACGGTGGAAGACAAAAAGGAGGGGGGTGCAACACGAGGACTTCCCAGGAGGTCACCCATCCTAGTACTACTCTCGCCCAAGCACGCTTAACTTCGGAGTTCTGATGGGATCCGGTGCTTTAGTGCTGGTATGATCGCACCCGTCAGAAAGCATGTTGGAAAACTACTAATGCATGATTGGAAGAACACATAGAACTGCAGAAGCTAACCGTAACAGCGTTTGAAATTCAAACAAAGAACATTGCATTGTTTTGAAAAAGAAAATCGAAAAAAAATTAAAAAAAAATATGCGCAGCGTTTGAATTTCAAGCAGACAATGTGGGAACATTAAATTTTAAAATATAAGGAAATGAAATTCAAAAATGAAAAAAAGGGCGTTTAAGTTCGAATTAAGAAGCAAACAAAACCAAAAAAGGAGGAAATTTAGAAATTTCGACTGTGGATTCGAAATTGTGGACAGCGTTTTAAATTCAAGCAGGTAAACTGGGAACGTTAAACTTGAAAATAAGAGGAAATGAAATTATAAAAACAAAAAAGGAATGTTTGAGTTCGAATTAAGAAGGAAAAGAACAAAAAAGAGTGAAATAAGCCTAAAACTTGAACTGCGACGGTGGAAGACAAAAAGGAGGGGGGTGCAACACGAGGACTTCCCAGGAGGTCACCCATCCTAGTACTACTCTCGCCCAAGCACGCTTAACTTCGGAGTTCTGATGGGATCCGGTGCTTTAGTGCTGGTATGATCGCACCCGTCAGAAAGCATGTTGGAAAACTACTAATGCATGATTGGAAGAACGCATAGAACTGCAGAAGCTAACCGTAACAGCGTTTGAAATTCAAACAAAGAACATTGCATTGTTTTGAAAAAGAAAATCGAAAAAAATTTAAAAAAAAATATGCGCAGCGTTTGAATTTCAAGCAGACAATGTGGGAACATTAAATTTTAAAATATAAGGAAATGAAATTCAAAAATGAAAAAAAGGGCGTTTAAGTTCGAATTAAGAAGCAAACAAAACCAAAAAAGGAGGAAATTTAGAAATTTCGACTGTGGATTCGAAATTGTGGACAGCGTTTTAAATTCAAGCAGCTAAACTGGGAACGTTAAACTTGAAAATAAGAGGAAATGAAATTATAAAAACAAAAAAGGAATGTTTGAGTTCGAATTAAGAAGGAAAAGAACAAAAAAGAGTGAAATAAGCCTAAAACTTGAACTGCGACGGTGGAAGACAAAAAGGAGGGGGGTGCAACACGAGGACTTCCCAGGAGGTCACCCATCCTAGTACTACTCTCGCCCAAGCACGCTTAACTTCGGAGTTCTGATGGGATCCGGTGCTTTAGTGCTGGTATGATCGCACCCGTCAGAAAGCATGTTGGAAAACTACTAATGCATGATTGGAAGAACGCATAGAACTGCAGAAGCTAACCGTAACAGCGTTTGAAATTCAAACAAAGAACATTGCATTGTTTTGAAAAAGAAAATCGAAAAATTTAAAAAAAAATATGCGCAGCGTTTGAATTTCAAGCACACAATGTGGGAACATTAAATTTTAAAATATAAGGAAATGAAATTCAAAAATGAAAAAAGGGCGTTTAAGTTCGAATTAAGAAGCAAACAAAACCAAAAAAGGAGGAAATTTAGAAATTTCGACTGTGGATTCGAAATTGTGGACAGCGTTTTAAATTCAAGCAGGTAAACTGGGAACGTTAAACTTGAAAATAAGAGGAAATGAAATTATAAAAACAAAAAAGGAATGTTTGAGTTCGAATTAAGAAGGAAAAGAACAAAAAAGAGTGAAATAAGCCTAAAACTTGAACTGCGACGGTGGAAGACAAAAAGGAGGGGGGTGCAACACGAGGACTTCCCAGGAGGTCACCCATCCTAGTACTACTCTCGCCCAAGCACGCTTAACTTCGGAGTTCTGATGGGATCCGGTGCTTTAGTGCTGGTATGATCGCACCCGTCAGAAAGCATGTTGGAAAACTACTAATGCATGATTGGAAGAACGCATAGAACTGCAGAAGCTAACCGTAACAGCGTTTGAAATTCAAACAAAGAACATTGCATTGTTTTGAAAAAGAAAATCGAAAAAAATTTAAAAAAAAATATGCGCAGCGTTTGAATTTCAAGCAGACAATGTGGGAACATTAAATTTTAAAATATAAGGAAATGAAATTCAAAAATGAAAAAAAGGGCGTTTAAGTTCGAATTAAGAAGCAAACAAAACCAAAAAAGGAGGAAATTTAGAAATTTCGACTGTGGATTCGAAATTGTGGACAGCGTTTTAAATTCAAGCAGGTAAACTGGGAACGTTAAACTTGAAAATAAGAGGAAATGAAATTATAAAAACAAAAAAGGAATGTTTGAGTTCGAATTAAGAAGGAAAAGAACAAAAAAGAGTGAAATAAGCCTAAAACTTGAACTGCGACGGTGGAAGACAGAAAGGAGGGGGGTGCAACACGAGGACTTCCCAGGAGGTCACCCATCCTAGTACTACTCTCGCCCAAGCACGCTTAACTTCGGAGTTCTGATGGGATCCGGTGCTTTAGTGCTGGTATGATCGCACCCGTCAGAAAGCATGTTGGAAAACTACTAATGCATGATTGGAAGAACGCATAGAACTGCAGAAGCTAACCGTAACAGCGTTTGAAATTCAAACAAAGAACATTGCATTGTTTTGAAAAAGAAAATCGAAAAAATTTTAAAAAAAAATATGCGCAGCGTTTGAATTTCAAGCAGACAATGTGGGAACATTAAATTTTAAAATATAAGGAAATGAAATTCAAAAATGAAAAAAAGGGCGTTTAAGTTCGAATTAAGAAGCAAACAAAACCAAAAAAGGAGGAAATTTAGAAATTTCGACTGTGGATTCGAAATTGTGGACAGCGTTTTAAATTCAAGCAGGTAAACTGGGAACGTTAAACTTGAAAATAAGAGGAAATGAAATTATAAAAACAAAAAGGAATGTTTGAGTTCGAATTAAGAAGGAAAAGAACAAAAAAGAGTGAAATAAGCCTAAAACTTGAACTGCGACGGTGGAAGACAAAAAGGAGGGGGGTGCAACACGAGGACTTCCCAGGAGGTCACCCATCCTAGTACTACTCTCGCCCAAGCACGCTTAACTTCGGAGTTCTGATGGGATCCGGTGCTTTAGTGCTGGTATGATCGCACCCGTCAGAAAGCATGTTGGAAAACTACTAATGCATGATTGGAAGAACGCATAGAACTGCAGAAGCTAACCGTAACAGCGTTTGAAATTCAAACAAAGAACATTGCATTGTTTTGAAAAAGAAAATCGAAAAAAATTTAAAAAAAAATATGCGCAGCGTTTGAATTTCAAGCAGACAATGTGGGAACATTAAATTTTAAAATATAAGGAAATGAAATTCAAAAATGAAAAAAAGGGCGTTTAAGTTCGAATTAAGAAGCAAACAAAACCAAAAAAGGAGGAAATTTAGAAATTTCGACTGTGGATTCGAAATTGTGGACAGCGTTTTAAATTCAAGCAGGTAAACTGGGAACGTTAAACTTGAAAATAAGAGGAAATGAAATTATAAAAACAAAAAAGGAATGTTTGAGTTCGAATTAAGAAGGAAAAGAACAAAAAAGAGTGAAATAAGCCTAAAACTTGAACTGCGACGGTGGAAGACAAAAAGGAGGGGGGTGCAACACGAGGACTTCCCAGGAGGTCACCCATCCTAGTACTACTCTCGCCCAAGCACGCTTAACTTCGGAGTTCTGATGGGATCCGGTGCTTTAGTGCTGGTATGATCGCACCCGTCAGAAAGCATGTTGGAAAACTACTAATGCATGATTGGAAGAACGCATAGAAGTGCAGAAGCTAACCGTAACAGCGTTTGAAATTCAAACAAAGAACATTGCATTGTTTTGAAAAAGAAAATCGAAAAATTTAAAAAAAAATATGCGCAGCGTTTGAATTTCAAGCACACAATGTGGGAACATTAAATTTTAAAATATAAGGAAATGAAATTCAAAAATGAAAAAAAGGGCGTTTAAGTTCGAATTAAGAAGCAAACAAAACCAAAAAAGGAGGAAATTTAGAAATTTCGACTGTGGATTCGAAATTGTGGACAGCGTTTTAAATTCAAGCAGGTAAACTGGGAACGTTAAACTTGAAAATAAGAGGAAATGAAATTATAAAAACAAAAAAGGAATGTTTGAGTTCGAATTAAGAAGGAAAAGAACAAAAAAGAGTGAAATAAGCCTAAAACTTGAACTGCGACGGTGGAAGACAAAAAGGAGCGGGGTGCAACACGAGGACTTCCCAGGAGGTCACCCATCCTAGTACTACTCTCGCCCAAGCACGCTTAACTTCGGAGTTCTGATGGGATCCGGTGCTTTAGTGCTGGTATGATCGCACCCGTCAGAAAGCATGTTGGAAAACTACTAATGCATGATTGGAAGAACGCATAGAACTGCAGAAGCTAACCGTAACAGCGTTTGAAATTCAAACAAAGAACATTGCATTGTTTTGAAAAAGAAAATCGAAAAAAATTTAAAAAAAAATATGCGCAGCGTTTGAATTTCAAGCAGACAATGTGGGAACATTAAATTTTAAAATATAAGGAAATGAAATTCAAAAATGAAAAAAAGGGCGTTTAAGTTCGAATTAAGAAGCAAACAAAACCAAAAAAGGAGGAAATTTAGAAATTTCGACTGTGGATTCGAAATTGTGGACAGCGTTTTAAATTCAAGCAGGTAAACTGGGAACGTTAAACTTGAAAATAAGAGGAAATGAAATTATAAAAGGAATGTTTGAGTTCGAATTAAGAAGGAAAAGAACAAAAAAGAGTGAAATAAGCCTAAAACTTGAACTGCGACGGTGGAAGACAAAAAGGAGGGGGGTGCAACACGAGGACTTCCCAGGAGGTCACCCATCCTAGTACTACTCTCGCCCAAGCACGCTTAACTTCGGAGTTCTGATGGGATCCGGTGCTTTAGTGCTGGTATGATCGCACCCGTCAGAAAGCATGTTGGAAAACTACTAATGCATGATTGGAAGAACGCATAGAACTGTAGAAGCTAACCGTAACAGCGTTTGAAATTCAAACAAAGAACATTGCATTGTTTTGAAAAAGAAAATCGAAAAAAATTTAAAAAAATATATGCGCAGCGTTTGAATTTCAAGCAGACAATGTGGGAACATTAAATTTTAAAATATAAGGAAATGAAATTCAAAAATGAAAAAAAGGGCGTTTAAGTTCGAATTAAGAAGCAAACAAAACCAAAAAAGGAGGAAATTTAGAAATTTCGACTGTGGATTCGAAATTGTGGACAGCGTTTTAAATTCAAGCAGGTAAACTGGGAACGTTAAACTTGAAAATAAGAGGAAATGAAATTATAAAAACAAAAAAGGAATGTTTGAGTTCGAATTAAGAAGGAAAAGAACAAAAAAGAGTGAAATAAGCCTAAAACTTGAACTGCGACGGTGGAAGACAAAAAGGAGGGGGGTGCAACACGAGGACTTCCCAGGAGGTCACCCATCCTAGTACTACTCTCGCCCAAGCACGCTTAACTTCGGAGTTCTGATGGGATCCGGTGCTTTAGTGCTGGTATGATCGCACCCGTCAGAAAGCATGTTGGAAAACTACTAATGCATGATTGGAAGAACGCATAGAACTGCAGAAGCTAACCGTAACAGCGTTTGAAATTCAAACAAAGAACATTGCATTGTTTTGAAAAAGAAAATCGAAAAAAATTTAAAAAAAAATATGCGCAGCGTTTGAATTTCAAGCAGACAATGTGGGAACATTAAATTTTAAAATATAAGGAAATGAAATTCAAAAATGAAAAAAAGGGCGTTTAAGTTCGAATTAAGAAGCAAACAAAACCAAAAAAGGAGGAAATTTAGAAATTTCGACTGTGGATTCGAAATTGTGGACAGCGTTTTAAATTCAAGCAGGTAAACTGGGAACGTTAAACTTGAAAATAAGAGGAAATGAAATTATAAAAACAAAAAAGGAATGTTTGAGTTCGAATTAAGAAGGAAAAGAACAAAAAAGAGTGAAATAAGCCTAAAACTTGAACTGCGACGGTGGAAGACAAAAAGGAGGGGGGTGCAACACGAGGACTTCCCAGGAGGTCACCCATCCTAGTACTACTCTCGCCCAAGCACGCTTAACTTCGGAGTTCTGATGGGATCCGGTGCTTTAGTGCTGGTATGATCGCACCCGTCAGAAAGCATGTTGGAAAACTACTAATGCATGATTGGAAGAACGCATAGAACTGCAGAAGCTAACCGTAACAGCGTTTGAAATTCAAACAAAGAACATTGCATTGTTTTGAAAAAGAAAATCGAAAAATTTAAAAAAAAATATGCGCAGCGTTTGAATTTCAAGCACACAATGTGGGAACATTAAATTTTAAAATATAAGGAAATGAAATTCAAAAATGAAAAAAAGGGCGTTTAAGTTCGAATTAAGAAGCAAACAAAACCAAAAAAGGAGGAAATTTAGAAATTTCGACTGTGGATTCGAAATTGTGGACAGCGTTTTAAATTCAAGCAGGTAAACTGGGAACGTTAAACTTGAAAATAAGAGGAAATGAAATTATAAAAACAAAAAAGGAATGTTTGAGTTCGAATTAAGAAGGAAAAGAACAAAAAAGAGTGAAATAAGCCTAAAACTTGAACTGCGACGGTGGAAGACAAAAAGGAGCGGGGTGCAACACGAGGACTTCCCAGGAGGTCACCCATCCTAGTACTACTCTCGCCCAAGCACGCTTAACTTCGGAGTTCTGATGGGATCCGGTGCTTTAGTGCTGGTATGATCGCACCCGTCAGAAAGCATGTTGGAAAACTACTAATGCATGATTGGAAGAACGCATAGAACTGCAGAAGCTAACCGTAACAGCGTTTGAAATTCAAACAAAGAACATTGCATTGTTTTGAAAAAGAAAATCGAAAAAAATTTAAAAAAAAATATGCGCAGCGTTTGAATTTCAAGCAGACAATGTGGGAACATTAAATTTTAAAATATAAGGAAATGAAATTCAAAAATGAAAAAAAGGGCGTTTAAGTTCGAATTAAGAAGCAAACAAAACCAAAAAAGGAGGAAATTTAGAAATTTCGACTGTGGATTCGAAATTGTGGACAGCGTTTTAAATTCAAGCAGGTAAACTGGGAACGTTAAACTTGAAAATAAGAGGAAATGAAATTATAAAAGGAATGTTTGAGTTCGAATTAAGAAGGAAAAGAACAAAAAAGAGTGAAATAAGCCTAAAACTTGAACTGCGACGGTGGAAGACAAAAAGGAGGGGGGTGCAACACGAGGACTTCCCAGGAGGTCACCCATCCTAGTACTACTCTCGCCCAAGCACGCTTAACTTCGGAGTTCTGATGGGATCCGGTGCTTTAGTGCTGGTATGATCGCACCCGTCAGAAAGCATGTTGGAAAACTACTAATGCATGATTGGAAGAACGCATAGAACTGTAGAAGCTAACCGTAACAGCGTTTGAAATTCAAACAAAGAACATTGCATTGTTTTGAAAAAGAAAATCGAAAAAAATTTAAAAAAATATATGCGCAGCGTTTGAATTTCAAGCAGACAATGTGGGAACATTAAATTTTAAAATATAAGGAAATGAAATTCAAAAATGAAAAAAAGGGCGTTTAAGTTCGAATTAAGAAGCAAACAAAACCAAAAAAGGAGGAAATTTAGAAATTTCGACTGTGGATTCGAAATTGTGGACAGCGTTTTAAATTCAAGCAGGTAAACTGGGAACGTTAAACTTGAAAATAAGAGGAAATGAAATTATAAAAACAAAAAAGGAATGTTTGAGTTCGAATTAAGAAGGAAAAGAACAAAAAAGAGTGAAATAAGCCTAAAACTTGAACTGCGACGGTGGAAGACAAAAAGGAGGGGGGTGCAACACGAGGACTTCCCAGGAGGTCACCCATCCTAGTACTACTCTCGCCCAAGCACGCTTAACTTCGGAGTTCTGATGGGATCCGGTGCTTTAGTGCTGGTATGATCGCACCCGTCAGAAAGCATGTTGGAAAACTACTAATGCATGATTGGAAGAACGCATAGAACTGCAGAAGCTAACCGTAACAGCGTTTGAAATTCAAACAAAGAACATTGCATTGTTTTGAAAAAGAAAATCGAAAAAAATTTAAAAAAAAATATGCGCAGCGTTTGAATTTCAAGCAGACAATGTGGGAACATTAAATTTTAAAATATAAGGAAATGAAATTCAAAAATGAAAAAAAGGGCGTTTAAGTTCGAATTAAGAAGCAAACAAAACCAAAAAAGGAGGAAATTTAGAAATTTCGACTGTGGATTCGAAATTGTGGACAGCGTTTTAAATTCAAGCAGGTAAACTGGGAACGTTAAACTTGAAAATAAGAGGAAATGAAATTATAAAAACAAAAAAGGAATGTTTGAGTTCGAATTAAGAAGGAAAAGAACAAAAAAGAGTGAAATAAGCCTAAAACTTGAACTGCGACGGTGGAAGACAAAAAGGAGGGGGGTGCAACACGAGGACTTCCCAGGAGGTCACCCATCCTAGTACTACTCTCGCCCAAGCACGCTTAACTTCGGAGTTCTGATGGGATCCGGTGCTTTAGTGCTGATATGATCGCACCCGTCAGAAAGCATGTTGGAAAACTACTAATGCATGATTGGAAGAACGCATAGAACTGCAGAAGCTAACCGTAACAGCGTTTGAAATTCAAACAAAGAACATTGCATTGTTTTGAAAAAGAAAATCGAAAAATTTAAAAAAAAATATGCGCAGCGTTTGAATTTCAAGCACACAATGTGGGAACATTAAATTTTAAAATATAAGGAAATGAAATTCAAAAATGAAAAAAAGGGCGTTTAAGTTCGAATTAAGAAGCAAACAAAACCAAAAAAGGAGGAAATTTAGAAATTTCGACTGTGGATTCGAAATTGTGGACAGCGTTTTAAATTCAAGCAGGTAAACTGGGAACGTTAAACTTGAAAATAAGAGGAAATGAAATTATAAAAACAAAAAAGGAATGTTTGAGTTCGAATTAAGAAGGAAAAGAACAAAAAAGAGTGAAATAAGCCTAAAACTTGAACTGCGACGGTGGAAGACAAAAAGGAGCGGGGTGCAACACGAGGACTTCCCAGGAGGTCACCCATCCTAGTACTACTCTCGCCCAAGCACGCTTAACTTCGGAGTTCTGATGGGATCCGGTGCTTTAGTGCTGGTATGATCGCACCCGTCAGAAAGCATGTTGGAAAAC
Source organism: Allium sativum (assembly GCA_030737875.1). Taxonomy (NCBI): domain Eukaryota; kingdom Viridiplantae; phylum Streptophyta; class Magnoliopsida; order Asparagales; family Amaryllidaceae; genus Allium; species Allium sativum. Next base: position 123,717,151 of record CM060925.1, on the reverse strand, counting down.
TACTAATGCATGATTGGAAGAACGCATAGAACTGCAGAAGCTAACCGTAACAGCGTTTGAAATTCAAACAAAGAACATTGCATTGTTTTGAAAAAGAAAATCGAAAAAAATTTAAAAAAAAAATATGCGCAGCGTTTGAATTTCAAGCAGACAATGTGGGAACATTAAATTTTAAAATATAAGGAAATGAAATTCAAAAATGAAAAAAAGGGCGTTTAAGTTCGAATTAAGAAGCAAACAAAACCAAAAAAGGAGGAAATTTAGAAATTTCGACTGTGGATTCGAAATTGTGGACAGCGTTTTAAATTCAAGCAGGTAAACTGGGAACGTTAAACTTGAAAATAAGAGGAAATGAAATTATAAAAGGAATGTTTGAGTTCGAATTAAGAAGGAAAAGAACAAAAAAGAGTGAAATAAGCCTAAAACTTGAACTGCGACGGTGGAAGACAAAAAGGAGGGGGGTGCAACACGAGGACTTCCCGGGAGGTCACCCATCCTAGTACTACTCTCGCCCAAGCACGCTTAACTTCGGAGTTCTGATGGGATCCGGTGCTTTAGTGCTGGTATGATCGCACCCGTCAGAAAGCATGTTGGAAAACTACTAATGCATGATTGGAAGAACGCATAGAACTGTAGAAGCTAACCGTAACAGCGTTTGAAATTCAAACAAAGAACATTGCATTGTTTTGAAAAAGAAAATCGAAAAAAATTTAAAAAAATATATGCGCAGCGTTTGAATTTCAAGCAGACAATGTGGGAACATTAAATTTTAAAATATAAGGAAATGAAATTCAAAAATGAAAAAAAGGGCGTTTAAGTTCGAATTAAGAAGCAAACAAAACCAAAAAAGGAGGAAATTTAGAAATTTCGACTGTGGATTCGAAATTGTGGACAGCGTTTTAAATTCAAGCAGGTAAACTGGGAACGTTAAACTTGAAAATAAGAGGAAATGAAATTATAAAAACAAAAAAGGAATGTTTGAGTTCGAATTAAGAAGGAAAAGAACAAAAAAGAGTGAAATAAGCCTAAAACTTGAACTGCGACGGTGGAAGACAAAAAGGAGGGGGGTGCAACACGAGGACTTCCCAGGAGGTCACCCATCCTAGTACTACTCTCGCCCAAGCACGCTTAACTTCGGAGTTCTGATGGGATCCGGTGCTTTAGTGCTGGTATGATCGCACCCGTCAGAAAGCATGTTGGAAAACTACTAATGCATGATTGGAAGAACGCATAGAACTGCAGAAGCTAACCGTAACAGCGTTTGAAATTCAAACAAAGAACATTGCATTGTTTTGAAAAAGAAAATCGAAAAAAATTTAAAAAAAAATATGCGCAGCGTTTGAATTTCAAGCAGACAATGTGGGAACATTAAATTTTAAAATATAAGGAAATGAAATTCAAAAATGAAAAAAAGGGCGTTTAAGTTCGAATTAAGAAGCAAACAAAACCAAAAAAGGAGGAAATTTAGAAATTTCGACTGTGGATTCGAAATTGTGGACAGCGTTTTAAATTCAAGCAGGTAAACTGGGAACGTTAAACTTGAAAATAAGAGGAAATGAAATTATAAAAACAAAAAAGGAATGTTTGAGTTCGAATTAAGAAGGAAAAGAACAAAAAAGAGTGAAATAAGCCTAAAACTTGAACTGCGACGGTGGAAGACAAAAAGGAGGGGGGTGCAACACGAGGACTTCCCAGGAGGTCACCCATCCTAGTACTACTCTCGCCCAAGCACGCTTAACTTCGGAGTTCTGATGGGATCCGGTGCTTTAGTGCTGGTATGATCGCACCCGTCAGAAAGCATGTTGGAAAACTACTAATGCATGATTGGAAGAACGCATAGAACTGCAGAAGCTAACCGTAACAGCGTTTGAAATTCAAACAAAGAACATTGCATTGTTTTGAAAAAGAAAATCGAAAAAAATTTAAAAAAATATATGCGCAGCGTTTGAATTTCAAGCAGACAATGTGGGAACATTAAATTTTAAAATATAAGGAAATGAAATTCAAAAATGAAAAAAAGGGCGTTTAAGTTCGAATTAAGAAGCAAACAAAACCAAAAAAGGAGGAAATTTAGAAATTTCGACTGTGGATTCGAAATTGTGGACAGCGTTTTAAATTCAAGCAGGTAAACTGGGAACGTTAAACTTGAAAATAAGAGGAAATGAAATTATAAAAACAAAAAAGGAATGTTTGAGTTCGAATTAAGAAGGAAAAGAACAAAAAAGAGTGAAATAAGCCTAAAACTTGAACTGCGACGGTGGAAGACAAAAAGGAGGGGGGTGCAACACGAGGACTTCCCAGGAGGTCACCCATCCTAGTACTACTCTCGCCCAAGCACGCTTAACTTCGGAGTTCTGATGGGATCCGGTGCTTTAGTGCTGGTATGATCGCACCCGTCAGAAAGCATGTTGGAAAACTACTAATGCATGATTGGAAGAACGCATAGAACTGCAGAAGCTAACCGTAACAGCGTTTGAAATTCAAACAAAGAACATTGCATTGTTTTGAAAAAGAAAATCGAAAAAAATTTAAAAAAAAATATGCGCAGCGTTTGAATTTCAAGCAGACAATGTGGGAACATTAAATTTTAAAATATAAGGAAATGAAATTCAAAAATGAAAAAAAGGGCGTTTAAGTTCGAATTAAGAAGCAAACAAAACCAAAAAAGGAGGAAATTTAGAAATTTCGACTGTGGATTCGAAATTGTGGACAGCGTTTTAAATTCAAGCAGGTAAACTGGGAACGTTAAACTTGAAAATAAGAGGAAATGAAATTATAAAAACAAAAAAGGAATGTTTGAGTTCGAATTAAGAAGGAAAAGAACAAAAAAGAGTGAAATAAGCCTAAAACTTGAACTGCGACGGTGGAAGACAAAAAGGAGGGGGGTGCAACACGAGGACTTCCCAGGAGGTCACCCATCCTAGTACTACTCTCGCCCAAGCACGCTTAACTTCGGAGTTCTGATGGGATCCGGTGCTTTAGTGCTGGTATGATCGCACCCGTCAGAAAGCATGTTGGAAAACTACTAATGCATGATTGGAAGAACGCATAGAACTGCAGAAGCTAACCGTAACAGCGTTTGAAATTCAAACAAAGAACATTGCATTGTTTTGAAAAAGAAAATCGAAAAAAAATTAAAAAAAAATATGCGCAGCGTTTGAATTTCAAGCAGACAATGTGGGAACATTAAATTTTAAAATATAAGGAAATGAAATTCAAAAATGAAAAAAAGGGCGTTTAAGTTCGAATTAAGAAGCAAACAAAACCAAAAAAGGAGGAAATTTAGAAATTTCGACTGTGGATTCGAAATTGTGGACAGCGTTTTAAATTCAAGCAGGTAAACTGGGAACGTTAAACTTGAAAATAAGAGGAAATGAAATTATAAAAACAAAAAAGGAATGTTTGAGTTCGAATTAAGAAGGAAAAGAACAAAAAAGAGTGAAATAAGCCTAAAACTTGAACTGCGACGGTGGAAGACAAAAAGGAGGGGGGTGCAACACGAGGACTTCCCAGGAGGTCACCCATCCTAGTACTACTCTCGCCCAAGCACGCTTAACTTCGGAGTTCTGATGGGATCCGGTGCTTTAGTGCTGGTATGATCGCACCCGTCAGAAAGCATGTTGGAAAACTACTAATGCATGATTGGAAGAACGCATAGAACTGCAGAAGCTAACCGTAACAGCGTTTGAAATTCAAACAAAGAACATTGCATTGTTTTGAAAAAGAAAATCGAAAAATTTTTAAAAAAAAATATGCGCAGCGTTTGAATTTCAAGCAGACAATGTGGGAACATTAAATTTTAAAATATAAGGAAATGAAATTCAAAAATGAAAAAAAGGGCGTTTAAGTTCGAATTAAGAAGCAAACAAAACCAAAAAAGGAGGAAATTTAGAAATTTCGACTGTGGATTCGAAATTGTGGACAGCGTTTTAAATTCAAGCAGGTAAACTGGGAACGTTAAACTTGAAAATAAGAGGAAATGAAATTATAAAAACAAAAAAGGAATGTTTGAGTTCGAATTAAGAAGGAAAAGAACAAAAAAGAGTGAAATAAGCCTAAAACTTGAACTGCGACGGTGGAAGACAAAAAGGAGGGGGGTGCAACACGAGGACTTCCCAGGAGGTCACCCATCCTAGTACTACTCTCGCCCAAGCACGCTTAACTTCGGAGTTCTGATGGGATCCGGTGCTTTAGTGCTGGTATGATCGCACCCGTCAGAAAGCATGTTGGAAAACTACTAATGCATGATTGGAAGAACGCATAGAACTGCAGAAGCTAACCGTAACAGCGTTTGAAATTCAAACAAAGAACATTGCATTGTTTTGAAAAAGAAAATCGAAAAAAAATTAAAAAAAAATATGCGCAGCGTTTGAATTTCAAGCAGACAATGTGGGAACATTAAATTTTAAAATATAAGGAAATGAAATTCAAAAATGAAAAAAAGGGCGTTTAAGTTCGAATTAAGAAGCAAACAAAACCAAAAAAGGAGGAAATTTAGAAATTTCGACTGTGGATTCGAAATTGTGGACAGCGTTTTAAATTCAAGCAGGTAAACTGGGAACGTTAAACTTGAAAATAAGAGGAAATGAAATTATAAAAACAAAAAAGGAATGTTTGAGTTCGAATTAAGAAGGAAAAGAACAAAAAAGAGTGAAATAAGCCTAAAACTTGAACTGCGACGGTGGAAGACAAAAAGGAGGGGGGTGCAACACGAGGACTTCCCAGGAGGTCACCCATCCTAGTACTACTCTCGCCCAAGCACGCTTAACTTCGGAGTTCTGATGGGATCCGGTGCTTTAGTGCTGGTATGATCGCACCCGTCAGAAAGCATGTTGGAAAACTACTAATGCATGATTGGAAGAACGCATAGAACTGCAGAAGCTAACCGTAACAGCGTTTGAAATTCAAACAAAGAACATTGCATTGTTTTGAAAAAGAAAATCGAAAAATTTTTAAAAAAAAATATGCGCAGCGTTTGAATTTCAAGCAGACAATGTGGGAACATTAAATTTTAAAATATAAGGAAATGAAATTCAAAAATGAAAAAAAGGGCGTTTAAGTTCGAATTAAGAAGCAAACAAAACCAAAAAAGGAGGAAATTTAGAAATTTCGACTGTGGATTCGAAATTGTGGACAGCGTTTTAAATTCAAGCAGGTAAACTGGGAACGTTAAACTTGAAAATAAGAGGAAATGAAATTATAAAAACAAAAAAGGAATGTTTGAGTTCGAATTAAGAAGGAAAAGAACAAAAAAGAGTGAAATAAGCCTAAAACTTGAACTGCGACGGTGGAAGATAAAAAGGAGGGGGGGTGCAACACGAGGACTTCCCAGGAGGTCACCCATCCTAGTACTACTCTCGCCCAAGCACGCTTAACTTCGGAGTTCTGATGGGATCCGGTGCTTTAGTGCTGGTATGATCGCACCCGTCAGAAAGCATGTTGGAAAACTACTAATGCATGATTGGAAGAACGCATAGAACTGCAGAAGCTAACCGTAACAGCGTTTGAAATTCAAACAAAGAACATTGCATTGTTTTGAAAAAGAAAATCGAAAAAAATTTAAAAAAAATATGCGCAGCGTTTGAATTTCAAGCAGACAATGTGGGAACATTAAATTTTAAAATATAAGGAAATGAAATTCAAAAATGAAAAAAAGGGCGTTTAAGTTCGAATTAAGAAGCAAACAAAACCAAAAAAGGAGGAAATTTAGAAATTTCGACTGTGGATTCGAAATTGTGGACAGCGTTTTAAATTCAAGCAGGTAAACTGGGAACGTTAAACTTGAAAATAAGAGGAAATGAAATTATAAAAACAAAAAAGTAATGTTTGAGTTCGAATTAAGAAGGAAAAGAACAAAAAAGAGTGAAATAAGCCTAAAACTTGAACTGCGACGGTGGAAGACAAAAAGGAGGGGGGTGCAACACGAGGACTTCCCAGGAGGTCACCCATCCTAGTACTACTCTCGCCCAAGCACGCTTAACTTCGGAGTTCTGATGGGATCCGGTGCTTTAGTGCTGGTATGATCGCACCCGTCAGAAAGCATGTTGGAAAACTACTAATGCATGATTGGAAGAACGCATAGAACTGCAGAAGCTAACCGTAACAGCGTTTGAAATTCAAACAAAGAACATTGCATTGTTTTGAAAAAGAAAATCGAAAAAAATTTAAAAAAAAATATGCGCAGCGTTTGAATTTCAAGCAGACAATGTGGGAACATTAAATTTTAAAATATAAGGAAATGAAATTCAAAAATGAAAAAAAGGGCGTTTAAGTTCGAATTAAGAAGCAAACAAAACCAAAAAAGGAGGAAATTTAGAAATTTCGACTGTGGATTCGAAATTGTGGACAGCGTTTTAAATTCAAGCAGGTAAACTGGGAACGTTAAACTTGAAAATAAGAGGAAATGAAATTATAAAAACAAAAAAGGAATGTTTGAGTTCGAATTAAGAAGGAAAAGAACAAAAAAGAGTGAAATAAGCCTAAAACTTGAACTGCGACGGTGGAAGACAAAAAGGAGGGGGGTGCAACACGAGGACTTCCCAGGAGGTCACCCATCCTAGTACTACTCTCGCCCAAGCACGCTTAACTTCGGAGTTCTGATGGGATCCGGTGCTTTAGTGCTGGTATGATCGCACCCGTCAGAAAGCATGTTGGAAAACTACTAATGCATGATTGGAAGAACGCATAGAACTGCAGAAGCTAACCGTAACAGCGTTTGAAATTCAAACAAAGAACATTGCATTGTTTTGAAAAAGAAAATCGAAAAAAATTTAAAAAAAAATATGCGCAGCGTTTGAATTTCAAGCAGACAATGTGGGAACATTAAATTTTAAAATATAAGGAAATGAAATTCAAAAATGAAAAAAAGGGCGTTTAAGTTCGAATTAAGAAGCAAACAAAACCAAAAAAGGAGGAAATTTAGAAATTTCGACTGTGGATTCGAAATTGTGGACTGCGTTTTAAATTCAAGCAGGTAAACTGGGAACGTTAAACTTGAAAATAAGAGGAAATGAAATTATAAAAACAAAAAAGGAATGTTTGAGTTCGAATTAAGAAGGAAAAGAACAAAAAAGAGTGAAATAAGCCTAAAACTTGAACTGCGACGGTGGAAGACAAAAAGGAGGGGGGTGCAACACGAGGACTTCCCAGGAGGTCACCCATCCTAGTACTACTCTCGCCCAAGCACGCTTAACTTCGGAGTTCTGATGGGATCCGGTGCTTTAGTGCTGGTATGATCGCACCCGTCAGAAAGCATGTTGGAAAACTACTAATGCATGATTGGAAGAACGCATAGAACTGCAGAAGCTAACCGTAACAGCGTTTGAAATTCAAACAAAGAACATTGCATTGTTTTGAAAAAGAAAATCGAAAAAAATTTAAAAAAAAATATGCGCAGCGTTTGAATTTCAAGCAGACAATGTGGGAACATTAAATTTTAAAATATAAGGAAATGAAATTCAAAAATGAAAAAAAGGGCGTTTAAGTTCGAATTAAGAAGCAAACAAAACCAAAAAAGGAGGAAATTTAGAAATTTCGACTGTGGATTCGAAATTGTGGACAGCGTTTTAAATTCAAGCAGGTAAACTGGGAACGTTAAACTTGAAAATAAGAGGAAATGAAATTATAAAAACAAAAAAGGAATGTTTGAGTTCGAATTAAGAAGGAAAAGAACAAAAAAGAGTGAAATAAGCCTAAAACTTGAACTGCGACGGTGGAAGACAAAAAGGAGGGGGGTGCAACACGAGGACTTCCCAGGAGGTCACCCATCCTAGTACTACTCTCGCCCAAGCACGCTTAACTTCGGAGTTCTGATGGGATCCGGTGCTTTAGTGCTGGTATGATCGCACCCGTCAGAAAGCATGTTGGAAAACTACTAATGCATGATTGGAAGAACGCATAGAACTGCAGAAGCTAACCGTAACAGCGTTTGAAATTCAAACAAAGAACATTGCATTGTTTTGAAAAAGAAAATCGAAAAAAATTTAAAAAAAAATATGCGCAGCGTTTGAATTTCAAGCAGACAATGTGGGAACATTAAATTTTAAAATATAAGGAAATGAAATTCAAAAATGAAAAAAAGGGCGTTTAAGTTCGAATTAAGAAGCAAACAAAACCAAAAAAGGAGGAAATTTAGAAATTTCGACTGTGGATTCGAAATTGTGGACAGCGTTTTAAATTCAAGCAGGTAAACTGGGAACGTTAAACTTGAAAATAAGAGGAAATGAAATTATAAAAACAAAAAAGGAATGTTTGAGTTCGAATTAAGAAGGAAAAGAACAAAAAAGAGTGAAATAAGCCTAAAACTTGAACTGCGACGGTGGAAGACAAAAAGGAGGGGGGTGCAACACGAGGACTTCCCAGGAGGTCACCCATCCTAGTACTACTCTCGCCCAAGCACGCTTAACTTCGGAGTTCTGATGGGATCCGGTGCTTTAGTGCTGGTATGATCGCACCCGTCAGAAAGCATGTTGGAAAACTACTAATGCATGATTGGAAGAACGCATAGAACTGCAGAAGCTAACTGTAACAGCGTTTGAAATTCAAACAAAGAACATTGCATTGTTTTGAAAAAGAAAATCGAAAAAAATTTAAAAAAAAATATGCGCAGCGTTTGAATTTCAAGCAGACAATGTGGGAACATTAAATTTTAAAATATAAGGAAATGAAATTCAAAAATGAAAAAAAGGGCGTTTAAGTTCGAATTAAGAAGCAAACAAAACCAAAAAAGGAGGAAATTTAGAAATTTCGACTGTGGATTCGAAATTGTGGACAGCGTTTTAAATTCAAGCAGGTAAACTGGGAACGTTAAACTTGAAAATAAGAGGAAATGAAATTATAAAAACAAAAAAGGAATGTTTGAGTTCGAATTAAGAAGGAAAAGAACAAAAAAGAGTGAAATAAGCCTAAAACTTGAACTGCGACGGTGGAAGACAAAAAGGAGGGGGGTGCAACACGAGGACTTCCCAGGAGGTCACCCATCCTAGTACTACTCTCGCCCAAGCACGCTTAACTTCGGAGTTCTGATGGGATCCGGTGCTTTAGTGCTGGTATGATCGCACCCGTCAGAAAGCATGTTGGAAAACTACTAATGCATGATTGGAAGAACGCATAGAACTGCAGAAGCTAACCGTAACAGCGTTTGAAATTCAAACAAAGAACATTGCATTGTTTTGAAAAAGAAAATCGAAAAAAATTTAAAAAAAAATATGCGCAGCGTTTGAATTTCAAGCAGACAATGTGGGAACATTAAATTTTAAAATATAAGGAAATGAAATTCAAAAATGAAAAAAAGGGCGTTTAAGTTCGAATTAAGAAGCAAACAAAACCAAAAAAGGAGGAAATTTAGAAATTTCGACTGTGGATTCGAAATTGTGGACAGCGTTTTAAATTCAAGCAGGTAAACTGGGAACGTTAAACTTGAAAATAAGAGGAAATGAAATTATAAAAACAAAAAAGGAATGTTTGAGTTCGAATTAAGAAGGAAAAGAACAAAAAAGAGTGAAATAAGCCTAAAACTTGAACTGCGACGGTGGAAGACAAAAAGGAGGGGGGTGCAACACGAGGACTTCCCAGGAGGTCACCCATCCTAGTACTACTCTCGCCCAAGCACGCTTAACTTCGGAGTTCTGATGGGATCCGGTGCTTTAGTGCTGGTATGATCGCACCCGTCAGAAAGCATGTTGGAAAACTACTAATGCATGATTGGAAGAACGCATAGAACTGCAGAAGCTAACCGTAACAGCGTTTGAAATTCAAACAAAGAACATTGCATTGTTTTGAAAAAGAAAATCGAAAAAAATTTAAAAAAAAATATGCGCAGCGTTTGAATTTCAAGCAGACAATGTGGGAACATTAAATTTTAAAATATAAGGAAATGAAATTCAAAAATGAAAAAAAGGGCGTTTAAGTTCGAATTAAGAAGCAAACAAAACCAAAAAAGGAGGAAATTTAGAAATTTCGACTGTGGATTCGAAATTGTGGACAGCGTTTTAAATTCAAGCAGGTAAACTGGGAACGTTAAACTTGAAAATAAGAGGAAATGAAATTATAAAAACAAAAAAGGAATGTTTGAGTTCGAATTAAGAAGGAAAAGAACAAAAAAGAGTGAAATAAGCCTAAAACTTGAACTGCGACGGTGGAAGACAAAAAGGAGGGGGGTGCAACACGAGGACTTCCCAGGAGGTCACCCATCCTAGTACTACTCTCGCCCAAGCACGCTTAACTTCGGAGTTCTGATGGGATACGGTGCTTTAGTGCTGGTATGATCGCACCCGTCAGAAAGCATGTTGGAAAACTACTAATGCATGATTGGAAGAACGCATAGAACTGCAGAAGCTAACCGTAACAGCGTTTGAAATTCAAACAAAGAACATTGCATTGTTTTGAAAAAGAAAATCGAAAAAAATTTAAAAAAAAATATGCGCAGCGTTTGAATTTCAAGCAGACAATGTGGGAACATTAAATTTTAAAATATAAGGAAATGAAATTCAAAAATGAAAAAAGGGCGTTTAAGTTCGAATTAAGAAGCAAACAAAACCAAAAAAGGAGGAAATTTAGAAATTTCGACTGTGGATTCGAAATTGTGGACAGCGTTTTAAATTCAAGCAGGTAAACTGGGAACGTTAAACTTGAAAATAAGAGGAAATGAAATTATAAAAACAAAAAAGGAATGTTTGAGTTCGAATTAAGAAGGAAAAGAACAAAAAAGAGTGAAATAAGCCTAAAACTTGAACTGCGACGGTGGAAGACAAAAAGGAGGGGGGTGCAACACGAGGACTTCCCAGGAGGTCACCCATCCTAGTACTACTCTCGCCCAAGCACGCTTAACTTCGGAGTTCTGATGGGATCCGGTGCTTTAGTGCTGGTATGATCGCACCCGTCAGAAAGCATGTTGGAAAACTACTAATGCATGATTGGAAGAACGCATAGAACTGCAGAAGCTAACCGTAACAGCGTTTGAAATTCAAACAAAGAACATTGCATTGTTTTGAAAAAGAAAATCGAAAAAAATTTAAAAAAAAATATGCGCAGCGTTTGAATTTCAAGCAGACAATGTGGGAACATTAAATTTTAAAATATAAGGAAATGAAATTCAAAAATGAAAAAAAGGGCGTTTAAGTTCGAATTAAGAAGCAAACAAAACCAAAAAAGGAGGAAATTTAGAAATTTCGACTGTGGATTCGAAATTGTGGACAGCGTTTTAAATTCAAGCAGGTAAACTGGGAACGTTAAACTTGAAAATAAGAGGAAATGAAATTATAAAAACAAAAAAGGAATGTTTGAGTTCGAATTAAGAAGGAAAAGAACAAAAAAGAGTGAAATAAGCCTAAAACTTGAACTGCGACGGTGGAAGACAAAAAGGAGGGGGGTGCAACACGAGGACTTCCCAGGAGGTCACCCATCCTAGTACTACTCTCGCCCAAGCACGCTTAACTTCGGAGTTCTGATGGGATCCGGTGCTTTAGTGCTGGTATGATCGCACCCGTCAGAAAGCATGTTGGAAAACTACTAATGCATGATTGGAAGAACGCATAGAACTGCAGAAGCTAACCGTAACAGCGTTTGAAATTCAAACAAAGAACATTGCATTGTTTTGAAAAAGAAAATCGAAAAAAATTTAAAAAAAAATATGCGCAGCGTTTGAATTTCAAGCAGACAATGTGGGAACATTAAATTTTAAAATATAAGGAAATGAAATTCAAAAATGAAAAAAAGGGCGTTTAAGTTCGAATTAAGAAGCAAACAAAACCAAAAAAGGAGGAAATTTAGAAATTTCGACTGTGGATTCGAAATTGTGGACAGCGTTTTAAATTCAAGCAGGTAAACTGGGAACGTTAAACTTGAAAATAAGAGGAAATGAAATTATAAAAACAAAAAAGGAATGTTTGAGTTCGAATTAAGAAGGAAAAGAACAAAAAAGAGTGAAATAAGCCTAAAACTTGAACTGCGACGGTGGAAGACAAAAAGGAGGGGGGTGCAACACGAGGACTTCCCAGGAGGTCACCCATCCTAGTACTACTCTCGCCCAAGCACGCTTAACTTCGGAGTTCTGATGGGATCCGGTGCTTTAGTGCTGGTATGATCGCACCCGTCAGAAAGCATGTTGGAAAACTACTAATGCATGATTGGAAGAACGCATAGAACTGCATAAGCTAACCGTAACAGCGTTTGAAATTCAAACAAAGAACATTGCATTGTTTTGAAAAAGAAAATCGAAAAAATTTTAAAAAAAAATATGCGCAGCGTTTGAATTTCAAGCAGACAATGTGGGAACATTAAATTTTAAAATATAAGGAAATGAAATTCAAAAATGAAAAAAAGGGCGTTTAAGTTCGAATTAAGAAGCAAACAAAACCAAAAAGGAGGAAATTTAGAAATTTCGACTGTGGATTCGAAATTGTGGACAGCGTTTTAAATTCAAGCAGGTAAACTGGGAACGTTAAACTTGAAAATAAGAGGAAATGAAATTATAAAAACAAAAAAGGAATGTTTGAGTTCGAATTAAGAAGGAAAAGAACAAAAAAGAGTGAAATAAGCCTAAAACTTGAACTGCGACGGTGGAAGACAAAAAGGAGGGGGGTGCAACACGAGGACTTCCCAGGAGGTCACCCATCCTAGTACTACTCTCGCCCAAGCACGCTTAACTTCGGAGTTCTGATGGGATCCGGTGCTTTAGTGCTGGTATGATCGCACCCGTCAGAAAGCATGTTGGAAAACTACTAATGCATGATTGGAAGAACGCATAGAACTGCAGAAGCTAACCGTAACAGCGTTTGAAATTCAAACAAAGAACATTGCATTGTTTTGAAAAAGAAAATCGAAAAAAATTTAAAAAAAAATATGCGCAGCGTTTGAATTTCAAGCAGACAATGTGGGAACATTAAATTTTAAAATATAAGGAAATGAAATTCAAAAATGAAAAAAAGGGCGTTTAAGTTCGAATTAAGAAGCAAACAAAACCAAAAAAGGAGGAAATTTAGAAATTTCGACTGTGGATTCGAAATTGTGGACAGCGTTTTAAATTCAAGCAGGTAAACTGGGAACGTTAAACTTGAAAATAAGAGGAAATGAAATTATAAAAACAAAAAAGGAATGTTTGAGTTCGAATTAAGAAGGAAAAGAACAAAAAAGAGTGAAATAAGCCTAAAACTTGAACTGCGACGGTGGAAGACAAAAAGGAGGGGGGTGCAACACGAGGACTTCCCAGGAGGTCACCCATCCTAGTACTACTCTCGCCCAAGCACGCTTAACTTCGGAGTTCTGATGGGATACGGTGCTTTAGTGCTGGTATGATCGCACCCGTCAGAAAGCATGTTGGAAAACTACTAATGCATGATTGGAAGAACGCATAGAACTGCAGAAGCTAACCGTAACAGCGTTTGAAATTCAAACAAAGAACATTGCATTGTTTTGAAAAAGAAAATCGAAAAAAATTTAAAAAAAAATATGCGCAGCGTTTGAATTTCAAGCAGACAATGTGGGAACATTAAATTTTAAAATATAAGGAAATGAAATTCAAAAATGAAAAAAGGGCGTTTAAGTTCGAATTAAGAAGCAAATAAAACCAAAAAAGGAGGAAATTTAGAAATTTCGACTGTGGATTCGAAATTGTGGACAGCGTTTTAAATTCAAGCAGGTAAACTGGGAACGTTAAACTTGAAAATAAGAGGAAATGAAATTATAAAAACAAAAAAGGAATGTTTGAGTTCGAATTAAGAAGGAAAAGAACAAAAAAGAGTGAAATAAGCCTAAAACTTGAACTGCGACGGTGGAAGACAAAAAGGAGGGGGGTGCAACACGAGGACTTCCCAGGAGGTCACCCATCCTAGTACTACTCTCGCCCAAGCACGCTTAACTTCGGAGTTCTGATGGGATCCGGTGCTTTAGTGCTGGTATGATCGCACCCGTCAGAAAGCATGTTGGAAAACTACTAATGCATGATTGGAAGAACGCATAGAACTGCAGAAGCTAACCGTAACAGCGTTTGAAATTCAAACAAAGAACATTGCATTGTTTTGAAAAAGAAAATCGAAAAAAATTTAAAAAAAAATATGCGCAGCGTTTGAATTTCAAGCAGACAATGTGGGAACATTAAATTTTAAAATATAAGGAAATGAAATTCAAAAATGAAAAAAAGGGCGTTTAAGTTCGAATTAAGAAGCAAACAAAACCAAAAAAGGAGGAAATTTAGAAATTTCGACTGTGGATTCGAAATTGTGGACAGCGTTTTAAATTCAAGCAGGTAAACTGGGAACGTTAAACTTGAAAATAAGAGGAAATGAAATTATAAAAACAAAAAAGGAATGTTTGAGTTCGAATTAAGAAGGAAAAGAACAAAAAAGAGTGAAATAAGCCTAAAACTTGAACTGCGACGGTGGAAGACAAAAAGGAGGGGGGTGCAACACGAGGACTTCCCAGGAGGTCACCCATCCTAGTACTACTCTCGCCCAAGCACGCTTAACTTCGGAGTTCTGATGGGATCCGGTGCTTTAGTGCTGGTATGATCGCACCCGTCAGAAAGCATGTTGGAAAACTACTAATGCATGATTGGAAGAACGCATAGAACTGCAGAAGCTAACCGTAACAGCGTTTGAAATTCAAACAAAGAACATTGCATTGTTTTGAAAAAGAAAATCGAAAAAAATTTAAAAAAAAATATGCGCAGCGTTTGAATTTCAAGCAGACAATGTGGGAACATTAAATTTTAAAATATAAGGAAATGAAATTCAAAAATGAAAAAAAGGGCGTTTAAGTTCGAATTAAGAAGCAAACAAAACCAAAAAAGGAGGAAATTTAGAAATTTCGACTGTGGATTCGAAATTGTGGACAGCGTTTTAAATTCAAGCAGGTAAACTGGGAACGTTAAACTTGAAAATAAGAGGAAATGAAATTATAAAAACAAAAAAGGAATGTTTGAGTTCGAATTAAGAAGGAAAAGAACAAAAAAGAGTGAAATAAGCCTAAAACTTGAACTGCGACGGTGGAAGACAAAAAGGAGGGGGGTGCAACACGAGGACTTCCCAGGAGGTCACCCATCCTAGTACTACTCTCGCCCAAGCACGCTTAACTTCGGAGTTCTGATGGGATCCGGTGCTTTAGTGCTGGTATGATCGCACCCGTCAGAAAGCATGTTGGAAAACTACTAATGCATGATTGGAAGAACGCATAGAACTGCAGAAGCTAACCGTAACAGCGTTTGAAATTCAAACAAAGAACATTGCATTGTTTTGAAAAAGAAAATCGAAAAAAATTTAAAAAAAAATATGCGCAGCGTTTGAATTTCAAGCAGACAATGTGGGAACATTAAATTTTAAAATATAAGGAAATGAAATTCAAAAATGAAAAAAAAGGGCGTTTAAGTTCGAATTAAGAAGCAAACAAAACCAAAAAAGGAGGAAATTTAGAAATTTCGACTGTGGATTCGAAATTGTGGACAGCGTTTTAAATTCAAGCAGGTAAACTGGGAACGTTAAACTTGAAAATAAGAGGAAATGAAATTATAAAAACAAAAAAGGAATGTTTGAGTTCGAATTAAGAAGGAAAAGAACAAAAAAGAGTGAAATAAGCCTAAAACTTGAACTGCGACGGTGGAAGACAAAAAGGAGGGGGGTGCAACACGAGGACTTCCCAGGAGGTCACCCATCCTAGTACTACTCTCGCCCAAGCACGCTTAACTTCGGAGTTCTGATGGGATCCGGTGCTTTAGTGCTGGTATGATCGCACCCGTCAGAAAGCATGTTGGAAAACTACTAATGCATGATTGGAAGAACGCATAGAACTGCAGAAGCTAACCGTAACAGCGTTTGAAATTCAAACAAAGAACATTGCATTGTTTTGAAAAAGAAAATCGAAAAAAATTTAAAAAAAAATATGCGCAGCGTTTGAATTTCAAGCAGACAATGTGGGAACATTAAATTTTAAAATATAAGGAAATGAAATTCAAAAATGAAAAAAAAGGGCGTTTAAGTTCGAATTAAGAAGCAAACAAAACCAAAAAAGGAGGAAATTTAGAAATTTCGACTGTGGATTCGAAATTGTGGACAGCGTTTTAAATTCAAGCAGGTAAACTGGGAACGTTAAACTTGAAAATAAGAGGAAATGAAATTATAAAAACAAAAAAGGAATGTTTGAGTTCGAATTAAGAAGGAAAAGAACAAAAAAGAGTGAAATAAGCCTAAAACTTGAACTGCGACGGTGGAAGACAAAAAGGAGGGGGGTGCAACACGAGGACTTCCCAGGAGGTCACTCATCCTAGTACTACTCTCGCCCAAGCACGCTTAACTTCGGAGTTCTGATGGGATCCGGTGCTTTAGTGCTGGTATGATCGCACCCGTCAGAAAGCATGTTGGAAAACTACTAATGCATGATTGGAAGAACGCATAGAACTGCAGAAGCTAACCGTAACAGCGTTTGAAATTCAAACAAAGAACATTGCATTGTTTTGAAAAAGAAAATCGAAAAAAATTTAAAAAAAAATATGCGCAGCGTTTGAATTTCAAGCAGACAATGTGGGAACATTAAATTTTAAAATATAAGGAAATGAAATTCAAAAATGAAAAAAAGGGCGTTTAAGTTCGAATTAAGAAGCAAACAAAACCAAAAAAGGAGGAAATTTAGAAATTTCGACTGTGGATTCGAAATTGTGGACAGCGTTTTAAATTCAAGCAGGTAAACTGGGAACGTTAAACTTGAAAATAAGAGGAAATGAAATTATAAAAACAAAAAAGGAATGTTTGAGTTCGAATTAAGAAGGAAAAGAACAAAAAAGAGTGAAATAAGCCTAAAACTTGAACTGCGACGGTGGAAGACAAAAAGGAGGGGGGTGCAACACGAGGACTTCCCAGGAGGTCACCCATCCTAGTACTACTCTCGCCCAAGCACGCTTAACTTCGGAGTTCTGATGGGATCCGGTGCTTTAGTGCTGGTATGATCGCAACCGTCAGAAAGCATGTTGGAAAACTACTAATGCATGATTGGAAGAACGCATAGAACTGCAGAAGCTAACCGTAACAGCGTTTGAAATTCAAACAAAGAACATTGCATTGTTTTGAAAAAGAAAATCGAAAAAATTTAAAAAAAAATATGCGCAGCGTTTGAATTTCAAGCAGACAATGTGGGAACATTAAATTTTAAAATATAAGGAAATGAAATTCAAAAATGAAAAAAAGGGCGTTTAAGTTCGAATTAAGAAGCAAACAAAACCAAAAAAGGAGGAAATTTAGAAATTTCGACTGTGGATTCGAAATTGTGGACAGCGTTTTAAATTCAAGCAGGTAAACTGGGAACGTTAAACTTGAAAATAAGAGGAAATGAAATTATAAAAACAAAAAAGGAATGTTTGAGTTCGAATTAAGAAGGAAAAGAACAAAAAAGAGTGAAATAAGCCTAAAACTTGAACTGCGACGGTGGAAGACAAAAAGGAGGGGGGTGCAACACGAGGACTTCCCAGGAGGTCACCCATCCTAGTACTACTCTCGCCCAAGCACGCTTAACTTCGGAGTTCTGATGGGATCCGGTGCTTTAGTGCTGGTATGATCGCACCCGTCAGAAAGCATGTTGGAAAACTACTAATGCATGATTGGAAGAACGCATAGAACTGCAGAAGCTAACCGTAACAGCGTTTGAAATTCAAACAAAGAACATTGCATTGTTTTGAAAAAGAAAATCGAAAAAAATTTAAAAAAAAATATGCGCAGCGTTTGAATTTCAAGCAGACAATGTGGGAACATTAAATTTTAAAATATAAGGAAATGAAATTCAAAAATGAAAAAAAGGGCGTTTAAGTTCGAATTAAGAAGCAAACAAAACCAAAAAAGGAGGAAATTTAGAAATTTCGACTGTGGATTCGAAATTGTGGACAGCGTTTTAAATTCAAGCAGGTAAACTGGGAACGTTAAACTTGAAAATAAGAGGAAATGAAATTATAAAAACAAAAAAGGAATGTTTGAGTTCGAATTAAGAAGGAAAAGAACAAAAAAGAGTGAAATAAGCCTAAAACTTGAACTGCGACGGTGGAAGACAAAAAGGAGGGGGGTGCAACACGAGGACTTCCCAGGAGGTCACCCATCCTAGTACTACTCTCGCCCAAGCACGCTTAACTTCGGAGTTCTGATGGGATCCGGTGCTTTAGTGCTGGTATGATCGCACCCGTCAGAAAGCATGTTGGAAAACTACTAATGCATGATTGGAAGAACGCATAGAACTGCAGAAGCTAACCGTAACAGCGTTTGAAATTCAAACAAAGAACATTGCATTGTTTTGAAAAAGAAAATCGAAAAAAATTTAAAAAAAAATATGCGCAGCGTTTGAATTTCAAGCAGACAATGTGGGAACATTAAATTTTAAAATATAAGGAAATGAAATTCAAAAATGAAAAAAAGGGCGTTTAAGTTCGAATTAAGAAGCAAACAAAACCAAAAAAGGAGGAAATTTAGAAATTTCGATTGTGGATTCGAAATTGTGGACAGCGTTTTAAATTCAAGCAGGTAAACTGGGAACGTTAAACTTGAAAATAAGAGGAAATGAAATTATAAAAACAAAAAAGGAATGTTTGAGTTCGAATTAAGAAGGAAAAGAACAAAAAAGAGTGAAATAAGCCTAAAACTTGAACTGCGACGGTGGAAGACAAAAAGGAGGGGGGTGCAACACGAGGACTTCCCAGGAGGTCACCCATCCTAGTACTACTCTCGCCCAAGCACGCTTAACTTCGGAGTTCTGATGGGATCCGGTGCTTTAGTGCTGGTATGATCGCACCCGTCAGAAAGCATGTTGGAAAACTACTAATGCATGATTGGAAGAACGCATAGAACTGCAGAAGCTAACCGTAACAGCGTTTGAAATTCAAACAAAGAACATTGCATTGTTTTGAAAAAGAAAATCGAAAAAAATTTAAAAAAAAATATGCGCAGCGTTTGAATTTCAAGCAGACAATGTGGGAACATTAAATTTTAAAATATAAGGAAATGAAATTCAAAAATGAAAAAAGGGCGTTTAAGTTCGAATTAAGAAGCAAACAAAACCAAAAAAGGAGGAAATTTAGAAATTTCGACTGTGGATTCGAAATTGTGGACAGCGTTTTAAATTCAAGCAGGTAAACTGGGAACGTTAAACTTGAAAATAAGAGGAAATGAAATTATAAAAACAAAAAAGGAATGTTTGAGTTCGAATTAAGAAGGAAAAGAACAAAAAAGAGTGAAATAAGCGTAAAACTTGAACTGCGACGGTGGAAGACAAAAAGGAGGGGGGTGCAACACGAGGACTTCCCAGGAGGTCACCCATCCTAGTACTACTCTCGCCCAAGCACGCTTAACTTCGGAGTTCTGATGGGATCCGGTGCTTTAGTGCTGGTATGATCGCACCCGTCAGAAAGCATGTTGGAAAACTACTAATGCATGATTGGAAGAACGCATAGAACTGCAGAAGCTAACTGTAACAGCGTTTGAAATTCAAACAAAGAACATTGCATTGTTTTGAAAAAGAAAATCGAAAAAAATTTAAAAAAAAATATGCGCAGCGTTTGAATTTCAAGCAGACAATGTGGGAACATTAAATTTTAAAATATAAGGAAATGAAATTCAAAAATGAAAAAAAGGGCGTTTAAGTTCGAATTAAGAAGCAAACAAAACCAAAAAAGGAGGAAATTTAGAAATTTCGACTGTGGATTCGAAATTGTGGACAGCGTTTTAAATTCAAGCAGGTAAACTGGGAACGTTAAACTTGAAAATAAGAGGAAATGAAATTATAAAAACAAAAAAGGAATGTTTGAGTTCGAATTAAGAAGGAAAAGAACAAAAAAGAGTGAAATAAGCCTAAAACTTGAACTGCGACGGTGGAAGACAAAAAGGAGGGGGGTGCAACACGAGGACTTCCCAGGAGGTCACCCATCCTAGTACTACTCTCGCCCAAGCACGCTTAACTTCGGAGTTCTGATGGGATCCGGTGCTTTAGTGCTGGTATGATCGCACCCGTCAGAAAGCATGTTGGAAAACTACTAATGCATGATTGGAAGAACGCATAGAACTGCAGAAGCTAACCGTAACAGCGTTTGAAATTCAAACAAAGAACATTGCATTGTTTTGAAAAAGAAAATCGAAAAAAATTTAAAAAAAAATATGCGCAGCGTTTGAATTTCAAGCAGACAATGTGGGAACATTAAATTTTAAAATATAAGGAAATGAAATTCAAAAATGAAAAAAAGGGCGTTTAAGTTCGAATTAAGAAGCAAACAAAACCAAAAAAGGAGGAAATTTAGAAATTTCGACTGTGGATTCGAAATTGTGGACAGCGTTTTAAATTCAAGCAGGTAAACTGGGAACGTTAAACTTGAAAATAAGAGGAAATGAAATTATAAAAACAAAAAAGGAATGTTTGAGTTCGAATTAAGAAGGAAAAGAACAAAAAAGAGTGAAATAAGCCTAAAACTTGAACTGCGACGGTGGAAGACAAAAAGGAGGGGGGTGCAACACGAGGACTTCCCAGGAGGTCACCCATCCTAGTACTACTCTCGCCCAAGCACGCTTAACTTCGGAGTTCTGATGGGATCCGGTGCTTTAGTGCTGGTATGATCGCACCCGTCAGAAAGCATGTTGGAAAACTACTAATGCATGATTGGAAGAACGCATAGAACTGCAGAAGCTAACCGTAACAGCGTTTGAAATTCAAACAAAGAACATTGCATTCTTTTGAAAAAGAAAATCGAAAAAAATTTAAAAAAAAATATGCGCAGCGTTTGAATTTCAAGCAGACAATGTGGGAACATTAAATTTTAAAATATAAGGAAATGAAATTCAAAAATGAAAAAAAGGGCGTTTAAGTTCGAATTAAGAAGCAAACAAAACCAAAAAAGGAGGAAATTTAGAAATTTCGACTGTGGATTCGAAATTGTGGACAGCGTTTTAAATTCAAGCAGGTAAACTGGGAACGTTAAACTTGAAAATAAGAGGAAATGAAATTATAAAAACAAAAAAGGAATGTTTGAGTTCGAATTAAGAAGGAAAAGAACAAAAAAGAGTGAAATAAGCCTAAAACTTGAACTGCGACGGTGGAAGACAAAAAGGAGGGGGGTGCAACACGAGGACTTCCCAGGAGGTCACCCATCCTAGTACTACTCTCGCCCAAGCACGCTTAACTTCGGAGTTCTGATGGGATCCGGTGCTTTAGTGCTGGTATGATCGCACCCGTCAGAAAGCATGTTGGAAAACTACTAATGCATGATTGGAAGAACGCATAGAACTGCAGAAGCTAACCGTAACAGCGTTTGAAATTCAAACAAAGAACATTGCATTGTTTTGAAAAAGAAAATCGAAAAAAATTTAAAAAAAAATATGCGCAGCGTTTGAATTTCAAGCAGACAATGTGGGAACATTAAATTTTAAAATATAAGGAAATGAAATTCAAAAATGAAAAAAAGGGCGTTTAAGTTCGAATTAAGAAGCAAACAAAACCAAAAAAGGAGGAAATTTAGAAATTTCGACTGTGGATTCGAAATTGTGGACAGCGTTTTAAATTCAAGCAGGTAAACTGGGAACGTTAAACTTGAAAATAAGAGGAAATGAAATTATAAAAACAAAAAAGGAATGTTTGAGTTCGAATTAAGAAGGAAAAGAACAAAAAAGAGTGAAATAAGCCTAAAACTTGAACTGCGACGGTGGAAGACAAAAAGGAGGGGGGTGCAACACGAGGACTTCCCAGGAGGTCACCCATCCTAGTACTACTCTCGCCCAAGCACGCTTAACTTCGGAGTTCTGATGGGATCCGGTGCTTTAGTGCTGGTATGATCGCACCCGTCAGAAAGCATGTTGGAAAACTACTAATGCATGATTGGAAGAACGCATAGAACTGCAGAAGCTAACCGTAACAGCGTTTGAAATTCAAACAAAGAACATTGCATTGTTTTGAAAAAGAAAATCGAAAAAAATTTAAAAAAAAATATGCGCAGCGTTTGAATTTCAAGCAGACAATGTGGGAACATTAAATTTTAAAATATAAGGAAATGAAATTCAAAAATGAAAAAAAGGGCGTTTAAGTTCGAATTAAGAAGCAAACAAAACCAAAAAAGGAGGAAATTTAGAAATTTCGACTGTGGATTCGAAATTGTGGACAGCGTTTTAAATTCAAGCAGGTAAACTGGGAACGTTAAACTTGAAAATAAGAGGAAATGAAATTATAAAAACAAAAAAGGAATGTTTGAGTTCGAATTAAGAAGGAAAAGAACAAAAAAGAGTGAAATAAGCCTAAAACTTGAACTGCGACGGTGGAAGACAAAAAGGAGGGGGTGCAACACGAGGACTTCCCAGGAGGTCACCCATCCTAGTACTACTCTCGCCCAAGCACGCTTAACTTCGGAGTTCTGATGGGATCCGGTGCTTTAGTGCTGGTATGATCGCACCCGTCAGAAAGCATGTTGGAAAACTACTAATGCATGATTGGAAGAACGCATAGAACTGCAGAAGCTAACCGTAACAGCGTTTGAAATTCAAACAAAGAACATTGCATTGTTTTGAAAAAGAAAATCGAAAAAATTTTAAAAAAAAATATGCGCAGCGTTTGAATTTCAAGCAGACAATGTGGGAACATTAAATTTTAAAATATAAGGAAATGAAATTCAAAAATGAAAAAAAGGGCGTTTAAGTTCGAATTAAGAAGCAAACAAAACCAAAAAGGAGGAAATTTAGAAATTTCGACTGTGGATTCGAAATTGTGGACAGCGTTTTAAATTCAAGCAGGTAAACTGGGAACGTTAAACTTGAAAATAAGAGGAAATGAAATTATAAAAACAAAAAAGGAATGTTTGAGTTCGAATTAAGAAGGAAAAGAACAAAAAAGAGTGAAATAAGCCTAAAACTTGAACTGCGACGGTGGAAGACAAAAAGGAGGGGGGTGCAACACGAGGACTTCCCAGGAGGTCACCCATCCTAGTACTACTCTCGCCCAAGCACGCTTAACTTCGGAGTTCTGATGGGATCCGGTGCTTTAGTGCTGGTATGATCGCACCCGTCAGAAAGCATGTTGGAAAACTACTAATGCATGATTGGAAGAACGCATAGAACTGCAGAAGCTAACCGTAACAGCGTTTGAAATTCAAACAAAGAACATTGCATTGTTTTGAAAAAGAAAATCGAAAAAAATTTAAAAAAAAATATGCGCAGCGTTTGAATTTCAAGCAGACAATGTGGGAACATTGAATTTTAAAATATAAGGAAATGAAATTCAAAAATGAAAAAAGGGCGTTTAAGTTCGAATTAAGAAGCAAACAAAACCAAAAAAGGAGGAAATTTAGAAATTTCGACTGTGGATTCGAAATTGTGGACAGCGTTTTAAATTCAAGCAGGTAAACTGGGAACGTTAAACTTGAAAATAAGAGGAAATGAAATTATAAAAACAAAAAAGGAATGTTTGAGTTCGAATTAAGAAGGAAAAGAACAAAAAAGAGTGAAATAAGCCTAAAACTTGAACTGCGACGGTGGAAGACAAAAAGGAGGGGGGTGCAACACGAGGACTTCCCAGGAGGTCACCCATCCTAGTACTACTCTCGCCCAAGCACGCTTAACTTCGGAGTTCTGATGGGATCCGGTGCTTTAGTGCTGGTATGATCGCACCCGTCAGAAAGCATGTTGGAAAACTACTAATGCATGATTGGAAGAACGCATAGAACTGCAGAAGCTAACCGTAACAGCGTTTGAAATTCAAACAAAGAACATTGCATTGTTTTGAAAAAGAAAATCGAAAAAAATTTAAAAAAAAATATGCGCAGCGTTTGAATTTCAAGCAGACAATGTGGGAACATTAAATTTTAAAATTTTAGGAAATGAAATTCAAAAATGAAAAAAAGGGCGTTTAAGTTCGAATTAAGAAGCAAACAAAACCAAAAAAGGAGGAAATTTCGACTGTGGATTCGAAATTGTGGACAGCGTTTTAAATTCAAGCAGGTAAACTGGGAACGTTAAACTTGAAAATAAGAGGAAATGAAATTATAAAAACAAAAAAGGAATGTTTGAGTTCGAATTAAGAAGGAAAAGAACAAAAAAGAGTGAAATAAGCCTAAAACTTGAACTGCGACGGTGGAAGACAAAAAGGAGGGGGGTGCAACACGAGGACTTCCCAGGAGGTCACCCATCCTAGTACTACTCTCGCCCAAGCACGCTTAACTTCAGAGTTCTGATGGGATCCGGTGCTTTAGTGCTGGTATGATCGCACCCGTCAGAAAGCATGTTGGAAAACTACTAATGCATGATTGGAAGAACGCATAGAACTGCAGAAGCTAACCGTAACAGCGTTTGAAATTCAAACAAAGAACATTGCATTGTTTTGAAAAAGAAAATCGAAAAAAATTTAAAAAAAAATATGCGCAGCGTTTGAATTTCAAGCAGACAATGTGGGAACATTAAATTTTAAAATATAAGGAAATGAAATTCAAAAATGAAAAAAAGGGCGTTTAAGTTCGAATTAAGAAGCAAACAAAACCAAAAAAGGAGGAAATTTCGACTGTGGATTCGAAATTGTGGACAGCGTTTTAAATTCAAGCAGGTAAACTGGGAACGTTAAACTTGAAAATAAGAGGAAATGAAATTATAAAAACAAAAAAGGAATGTTTGAGTTCGAATTAAGAAGGAAAAGAACAAAAAAGAGTGAAATAAGCCTAAAACTTGAACTGCGACGGTGGAAGACAAAAAGGAGGGGGGTGCAACACGAGGACTTCCCAGGAGGTCACCCATCCTAGTACTACTCTCGCCCAAGCACGCTTAACTTCGGAGTTCTGATGGGATACGGTGCTTTAGTGCTGGTATGATCGCACCCGTCAGAAAGCATGTTGGAAAACTACTAATGCATGATTGGAAGAACGCATAGAACTGCAGAAGCTAACCGTAACAGCGTTTGAAATTCAAACAAAGAACATTGCATTGTTTTGAAAAAGAAAATCGAAAAAAATTTAAAAAAAAATATGCGCAGCGTTTGAATTTCAAGCAGACAATGTGGGAACATTAAATTTTAAAATATAAGGAAATGAAATTCAAAAATGAAAAAAAGGGCGTTTAAGTTCGAATTAAGAAGCAAACAAAACCAAAAAAGGAGGAAATTTAGAAATTTCGACTGTGGATTCGAAATTGTGGACAGCGTTTTAAATTCAAGCAGGTAAACTGGGAACGTTAAACTTGAAAATAAGAGGAAATGAAATTATAAAAACAAAAAAGGAATGTTTGAGTTCGAATTAAGAAGGAAAAGAACAAAAAAGAGTGAAATAAGCCTAAAACTTGAACTGCGACGGTGGAAGACAAAAAGGAGGGGGGTGCAACACGAGGACTTCCCAGGAGGTCACCCATCCTAGTACTACTCTCGCCCAAGCACGCTTAACTTCGGAGTTCTGATGGGATCCGGTGCTTTAGTGCTGGTATGATCGCACCCGTCAGAAAGCATGTTGGAAAACTACTAATGCATGATTGGAAGAACGCATAGAACTGCAGAAGCTAACCGTAACAGCGTTTGAAATTCAAACAAAGAACATTGCATTGTTTTGAAAAAGAAAATCGAAAAAAATTTAAAAAAAAATATGCGCAGCGTTTGAATTTCAAGCAGACAATGTGGGAACATTAAATTTTAAAATATAAGGAAATGAAATTCAAAAATGAAAAAAAGGGCGTTTAAGTTCGAATTAAGAAGCAAACAAAACCAAAAAAGGAGGAAATTTAGAAATTTCGACTGTGGATTCGAAATTGTGGACAGCGTTTTAAATTCAAGCAGGTAAACTGGGAACGTTAAACTTGAAAATAAGAGGAAATGAAATTATAAAAACAAAAAAGGAATGTTTGAGTTCGAATTAAGAAGGAAAAGAACAAAAAAGAGTGAAATAAGCCTAAAACTTGAACTGCGACGGTGGAAGACAAAAAGGAGGGGGGTGCAACACGAGGACTTCCCAGGAGGTCACCCATCCTAGTACTACTCTCGCCCAAGCACGCTTAACTTCGGAGTTCTGATGGGATCCGGTGCTTTAGTGCTGGTATGATCGCACCCGTCAGAAAGCATGTTGGAAAACTACTAATGCATGATTGGAAGAACGCATAGAACTGCAGAAGCTAACCGTAACAGCGTTTGAAATTCAAACAAAGAACATTGCATTGTTTTGAAAAAGAAAATCGAAAAAAATTTAAAAAAAAATATGCGCAGCGTTTGAATTTCAAGCAGACAATGTGGGAACATTAAATTTTAAAATATAAGGAAATGAAATTCAAAAATGAAAAAAAGGGCGTTTAAGTTCGAATTAAGAAGCAAACAAAACCAAAAAGGAGGAAATTTAGAAATTTCGACTGTGGATTCGAAATTGTGGACAGCGTTTTAAATTCAAGCAGGTAAACTGGGAACGTTAAACTTGAAAATAAGAGGAAATGAAATTATAAAAACAAAAAAGGAATGTTTGAGTTCGAATTAAGAAGGAAAAGAACAAAAAAGAGTGAAATAAGCCTAAAACTTGAACTGCGACGGTGGAAGACAAAAAGGAGGGGGGTGCAACACGAGGACTTCCCAGGAGGTCACCCATCCTAGTACTACTCTCGCCCAAGCACGCTTAACTTCGGAGTTCTGATGGGATCCGGTGCTTTAGTGCTGGTATGATCGCACCCGTCAGAAAGCATGTTGGAAAACTACTAATGCATGATTGGAAGAACGCATAGAACTGCAGAAGCTAACCGTAACAGCGTTTGAAATTCAAACAAAGAACATTGCATTGTTTTGAAAAAGAAAATCGAAAAAAATTTAAAAAAAAATATGCGCAGCGTTTGAATTTCAAGCAGACAATGTGGGAACATTGAATTTTAAAATATAAGGAAATGAAATTCAAAAATGAAAAAAGGGCGTTTAAGTTCGAATTAAGAAGCAAACAAAACCAAAAAAGGAGGAAATTTAGAAATTTCGACTGTGGATTCGAAATTGTGGACAGCGTTTTAAATTCAAGCAGGTAAACTGGGAACGTTAAACTTGAAAATAAGAGGAAATGAAATTATAAAAACAAAAAAGGAATGTTTGAGTTCGAATTAAGAAGGAAAAGAACAAAAAAGAGTGAAATAAGCCTAAAACTTGAACTGCGACGGTGGAAGACAAAAAGGAGGGGGGTGCAACACGAGGACTTCCCAGGAGGTCACCCATCCTAGTACTACTCTCGCCCAAGCACGCTTAACTTCGGAGTTCTGATGGGATCCGGTGCTTTAGTGCTGGTATGATCGCACCCGTCAGAAAGCATGTTGGAAAACTACTAATGCATGATTGGAAGAACGCATAGAACTGCAGAAGCTAACCGTAACAGCGTTTGAAATTCAAACAAAGAACATTGCATTGTTTTGAAAAAGAAAATCGAAAAAAATTTAAAAAAAAATATGCGCAGCGTTTGAATTTCAAGCAGACAATGTGGGAACATTAAATTTTAAAATATAAGGAAATGAAATTCAAAAATGAAAAAAAGGGCGTTTAAGTTCGAATTAAGAAGCAAACAAAACCAAAAAAGGAGGAAATTTCGACTGTGGATTCGAAATTGTGGACAGCGTTTTAAATTCAAGCAGGTAAACTGGGAACGTTAAACTTGAAAATAAGAGGAAATGAAATTATAAAAACAAAAAAGGAATGTTTGAGTTCGAATTAAGAAGGAAAAGAACAAAAAAGAGTGAAATAAGCCTAAAACTTGAACTGCGACGGTGGAAGACAAAAAGGAGGGGGGTGCAACACGAGGACTTCCCAGGAGGTCACCCATCCTAGTACTACTCTCGCCCAAGCACGCTTAACTTCAGAGTTCTGATGGGATCCGGTGCTTTAGTGCTGGTATGATCGCACCCGTCAGAAAGCATGTTGGAAAACTACTAATGCATGATTGGAAGAACGCATAGAACTGCAGAAGCTAACCGTAACAGCGTTTGAAATTCAAACAAAGAACATTGCATTGTTTTGAAAAAGAAAATCGAAAAAAATTTAAAAAAAAATATGCGCAGCGTTTGAATTTCAAGCAGACAATGTGGGAACATTAAATTTTAAAATATAAGGAAATGAAATTCAAAAATGAAAAAAAGGGCGTTTAAGTTCGAATTAAGAAGCAAACAAAACCAAAAAAGGAGGAAATTTCGACTATGGATTCGAAATTGTGGACAGCGTTTTAAATTCAAGCAGGTAAACTGGGAACGTTAAACTTGAAAATAAGAGGAAATGAAATTATAAAAACAAAAAAGGAATGTTTGAGTTCGAATTAAGAAGGAAAAGAACAAAAAAGAGTGAAATAAGCCTAAAACTTGAACTGCGACGGTGGAAGACAAAAAGGAGGGGGGTGCAACACGAGGACTTCCCAGGAGGTCACCCATCCTAGTACTACTCTCGCCCAAGCACGCTTAACTTCGGAGTTCTGATGGGATACGGTGCTTTAGTGCTGGTATGATCGCACCCGTCAGAAAGCATGTTGGAAAACTACTAATGCATGATTGGAAGAACGCATAGAACTGCAGAAGCTAACCGTAACAGCGTTTGAAATTCAAACAAAGAACATTGCATTGTTTTGAAAAAGAAAATCGAAAAAAATTTAAAAAAAAATATGCGCAGCGTTTGAATTTCAAGCAGACAATGTGGGAACATTAAATTTTAAAATATAAGGAAATGAAATTCAAAAATGAAAAAAAGGGCGTTTAAGTTCGAATTAAGAAGCAAACAAAACCAAAAAAGGAGGAAATTTAGAAATTTCGACTGTGGATTCGAAATTGTGGACAGCGTTTTAAATTCAAGCAGGTAAACTGGGAACGTTAAACTTGAAAATAAGAGGAAATGAAATTATAAAAACAAAAAAGGAATGTTTGAGTTCGAATTAAGAAGGAAAAGAACAAAAAAGAGTGAAATAAGCCTAAAACTTGAACTGCGACGGTGGAAGACAAAAAGGAGGGGGGTGCAACACGAGGACTTCCCAGGAGGTCACCCATCCTAGTACTACTCTCGCCCAAGCACGCTTAACTTCGGAGTTCTGATGGGATCCGGTGCTTTAGTGCTGGTATGATCGCACCCGTCAGAAAGCATGTTGGAAAACTACTAATGCATGATTGGAAGAACGCATAGAACTGCAGAAGCTAACCGTAACAGCGTTTGAAATTCAAACAAAGAACATTGCATTGTTTTGAAAAAGAAAATCGAAAAAAATTTAAAAAAAAATATGCGCAGCGTTTGAATTTCAAGCAGACAATGTGGGAACATTAAATTTTAAAATATAAGGAAATGAAATTCAAAAATGAAAAAAAGGGCGTTTAAGTTCGAATTAAGAAGCAAACAAAACCAAAAAAGGAGGAAATTTAGAAATTTCGACTGTGGATTCGAAATTGTGGACAGCGTTTTAAATTCAAGCAGGTAAACTGGGAACGTTAAACTTGAAAATAAGAGGAAATGAAATTATAAAAACAAAAAAGGAATGTTTGAGTTCGAATTAAGAAGGAAAAGAACAAAAAAGAGTGAAATAAGCCTAAAACTTGAACTGCGACGGTGGAAGACAAAAAGGAGGGGGGTGCAACACGAGGACTTCCCAGGAGGTCACCCATCCTAGTACTACTCTCGCCCAAGCACGCTTAACTTCGGAGTTCTGATGGGATCCGGTGCTTTAGTGCTGGTATGATCGCACCCGTCAGAAAGCATGTTGGAAAACTACTAATGCATGATTGGAAGAACGCATAGAACTGCAGAAGCTAACCGTAACAGCGTTTGAAATTCAAACAAAGAACATTGCATTGTTTTGAAAAAGAAAATCGAAAAAAATTTAAAAAAAAATATGCGCAGCGTTTGAATTTCAAGCAGACAATGTGGGAACATTAAATTTTAAAATATAAGGAAATGAAATTCAAAAATGAAAAAAAGGGCGTTTAAGTTCGAATTAAGAAGCAAACAAAACCAAAAAAGGAGGAAATTTAGAAATTTCGACTGTGGATTCGAAATTGTGGACAGCGTTTTAAATTCAAGCAGGTAAACTGGGAACGTTAAACTTGAAAATAAGAGGAAATGAAATTATAAAAACAAAAAAGGAATGTTTGAGTTCGAATTAAGAAGGAAAAGAACAAAAAAGAGTGAAATAAGCCTAAAACTTGAACTGCGACGGTGGAAGACAAAAAGGAGGGGGGTGCAACACGAGGACTTCCCAGGAGGTCACCCATCCTAGTACTACTCTCGCCCAAGCACGCTTAACTTCGGAGTTCTGATGGGATCCGGTGCTTTAGTGCTGGTATGATCGCACCCGTCAGAAAGCATGTTGGAAAACTACTAATGCATGATTGGAAGAACGCATAGAACTGCAGAAGCTAACCGTAACAGCGTTTGAAATTCAAACAAAGAACATTGCATTGTTTTGAAAAAGAAAATCGAAAAAAATTTAAAAAAAAATATGCGCAGCGTTTGAATTTCAAGCAGACAATGTGGGAACATTAAATTTTAAAATATAAGGAAATGAAATTCAAAAATGAAAAAAAGGGCGTTTAAGTTCGAATTAAGAAGCAAACAAAACCAAAAAAGGAGGAAATTTAGAAATTTCGACTGTGGATTCGAAATTGTGGACAGCGTTTTAAATTCAAGCAGGTAAACTGGGAACGTTAAACTTGAAAATAAGAGGAAATGAAATTATAAAAACAAAAAAGGAATGTTTGAGTTCGAATTAAGAAGGAAAAGAACAAAAAAGAGTGAAATAAGCCTAAAACTTGAACTGCGACGGTGGAAGACAAAAAGGAGGGGGGTGCAACACGAGGACTTCCCAGGAGGTCACCCATCCTAGTACTACTCTCGCCCAAGCACGCTTAACTTCGGAGTTCTGATGGGATCCGGTGCTTTAGTGCTGGTATGATCGCACCCGTCAGAAAGCATGTTGGAAAACTACTAATGCATGATTGGAAGAACGCATAGAACTGCAGAAGCTAACCGTAACAGCGTTTGAAATTCAAACAAAGAACATTGCATTGTTTTGAAAAAGAAAATCGAAAAAAATTTAAAAAAAAATATGCGCAGCGTTTGAATTTCAAGCAGACAATGTGGGAACATTGAATTTTAAAATATAAGGAAATGAAATTCAAAAATGAAAAAAGGGCGTTTAAGTTCGAATTAAGAAGCAAACAAAACCAAAAAAGGAGGAAATTTAGAAATTTCGACTGTGGATTCGAAATTGTGGACAGCGTTTTAAATTCAAGCAGGTAAACTGGGAACGTTAAACTTGAAAATAAGAGGAAATGAAATTATAAAAACAAAAAAGGAATGTTTGAGTTCGAATTAAGAAGGAAAAGAACAAAAAAGAGTGAAATAAGCCTAAAACTTGAACTGCGACGGTGGAAGACAAAAAGGAGGGGGGTGCAACACGAGGACTTCCCAGGAGGTCACCCATCCTAGTACTACTCTCGCCCAAGCACGCTTAACTTCGGAGTTCTGATGGGATCCGGTGCTTTAGTGCTGGTATGATCGCACCCGTCAGAAAGCATGTTGGAAAACTACTAATGCATGATTGGAAGAACGCATAGAACTGCAGAAGCTAACCGTAACAGCGTTTGAAATTCAAACAAAGAACATTGCATTGTTTTGAAAAAGAAAATCGAAAAAAATTTAAAAAAAAATATGCGCAGCGTTTGAATTTCAAGCAGACAATGTGGGAACATTAAATTTTAAAATATAAGGAAATGAAATTCAAAAATGAAAAAAAGGGCGTTTAAGTTCGAATTAAGAAGCAAACAAAACCAAAAAAGGAGGAAATTTCGACTGTGGATTCGAAATTGTGGACAGCGTTTTAAATTCAAGCAGGTAAACTGGGAACGTTAAACTTGAAAATAAGAGGAAATGAAATTATAAAAACAAAAAAGGAATGTTTGAGTTCGAATTAAGAAGGAAAAGAACAAAAAAGTGAAATAAGCCTAAAACTTGAACTGCGACGGTGGAAGACAAAAAGGAGGGGGGTGCAACACGAGGACTTCCCAGGAGGTCACCCATCCTAGTACTACTCTCGCCCAAGCACGCTTAACTTCAGAGTTCTGATGGGATCCGGTGCTTTAGTGCTGGTATGATCGCACCCGTCAGAAAGCATGTTGGAAAACTACTAATGCATGATTGGAAGAACGCATAGAACTGCAGAAGCTAACCGTAACAGCGTTTGAAATTCAAACAAAGAACATTGCATTGTTTTGAAAAAGAAAATCGAAAAAAAATTAAAAAAAAATATGCGCAGCGTTTGAATTTCAAGCAGACAATGTGGGAACATTAAATTTTAAAATATAAGGAAATGAAATTCAAAAATGAAAAAAAGGGCGTTTAAGTTCGAATTAAGAAGCAAACAAAACCAAAAAAGGAGGAAATTTAGAAATTTCGACTGTGGATTCGAAATTGTGGACAGCGTTTTAAATTCAAGCAGGTAAACTGGGAACGTTAAACTTGAAAATAAGAGGAAATGAAATTATAAAAACAAAAAAGGAATGTTTGAGTTCGAATTAAGAAGGAAAAGAACAAAAAAGAGTGAAATAAGCCTAAAACTTGAACTGCGACGGTGGAAGACAAAAAGGAGGGGGGTGCAACACGAGGACTTCCCAGGAGGTCACCCATCCTAGTACTACTCTCGCCCAAGCACGCTTAACTTCGGAGTTCTGATGGGATCCGGTGCTTTAGTGCTGGTATGATCGCACCCGTCAGAAAGCATGTTGGAAAACTACTAATGCATGATTGGAAGAACGCATAGAACTGCAGAAGCTAACCGTAACAGCGTTTGAAATTCAAACAAAGAACATTGCATTGTTTTGAAAAAGAAAATCGAAAAAAATTTAAAAAAAAATATGCGCAGCGTTTGAATTTCAAGCAGACAATGTGGGAACATTAAATTTTAAAATATAAGGAAATGAAATTCAAAAATGAAAAAAAGGGCGTTTAAGTTCGAATTAAGAAGCAAACAAAACCAAAAAGGAGGAAATTTAGAAATTTCGACTGTGGATTCGAAATTGTGGACAGCGTTTTAAATTCAAGCAGGTAAACTGGGAACGTTAAACTTGAAAATAAGAGGAAATGAAATTATAAAAACAAAAAAGGAATGTTTGAGTTCGAATTAAGAAGGAAAAGAACAAAAAAGAGTGAAATAAGCCTAAAACTTGAACTGCGACGGTGGAAGACAAAAAGGAGGGGGGTGCAACACGAGGACTTCCCAGGAGGTCACCCATCCTAGTACTACTCTCGCCCAAGCACGCTTAACTTCGGAGTTCTGATGGGATCCGGTGCTTTAGTGCTGGTATGATCGCACCCGTCAGAAAGCATGTTGGAAAACTACTAATGCATGATTGGAAGAACGCATAGAACTGCAGAAGCTAACCGTAACAGCGTTTGAAATTCAAACAAAGAACATTGCATTGTTTTGAAAAAGAAAATCGAAAAAAATTTAAAAAAAAATATGCGCAGCGTTTGAATTTCAAGCAGACAATGTGGGAACATTGAATTTTAAAATATAAGGAAATGAAATTCAAAAATGAAAAAAGGGCGTTTAAGTTCGAATTAAGAAGCAAACAAAACCAAAAAAGGAGGAAATTTAGAAATTTCGACTGTGGATTCGAAATTGTGGACAGCGTTTTAAATTCAAGCAGGTAAACTGGGAACGTTAAACTTGAAAATAAGAGGAAATGAAATTATAAAAACAAAAAAGGAATGTTTGAGTTCGAATTAAGAAGGAAAAGAACAAAAAAGAGTGAAATAAGCCTAAAACTTGAACTGCGACGGTGGAAGACAAAAAGGAGGGGGGTGCAACACGAGGACTTCCCAGGAGGTCACCCATCCTAGTACTACTCTCGCCCAAGCACGCTTAACTTCGGAGTTCTGATGGGATCCGGTGCTTTAGTGCTGGTATGATCGCACCCGTCAGAAAGCATGTTGGAAAACTACTAATGCATGATTGGAAGAACGCATAGAACTGCAGAAGCTAACCGTAACAGCGTTTGAAATTCAAACAAAGAACATTGCATTGTTTTGAAAAAGAAAATCGAAAAAAATTTAAAAAAAAATATGCGCAGCGTTTGAATTTCAAGCAGACAATGTGGGAACATTAAATTTTAAAATATAAGGAAATGAAATTCAAAAATGAAAAAAAGGGCGTTTAAGTTCGAATTAAGAAGCAAACAAAACCAAAAAAGGAGGAAATTTCGACTGTGGATTCGAAATTGTGGACAGCGTTTTAAATTCAAGCAGGTAAACTGGGAACGTTAAACTTGAAAATAAGAGGAAATGAAATTATAAAAACAAAAAAGGAATGTTTGAGTTCGAATTAAGAAGGAAAAGAACAAAAAAGAGTGAAATAA
Source organism: Allium sativum (assembly GCA_030737875.1). NCBI lineage: Eukaryota > Viridiplantae > Streptophyta > Magnoliopsida > Asparagales > Amaryllidaceae > Allium > Allium sativum. The sequence goes on along the minus strand of CM060925.1, from coordinate 123,682,859 downwards.
GCCTAAAACTTGAACTACGACGGTGGAAGACAAAAAGGAGGGGGGTGCAACACGAGGACTTCCCAGGAGGTCACCCATCCTAGTACTACTCTCGCCCAAGCACGCTTAACTTCAGAGTTCTGATGGGATCCGGTGCTTTAGTGCTGGTATGATCGCACCCGTCAGAAAGCATGTTGGAAAACTACTAATGCATGATTGGAAGAACGCATAGAACTGCAGAAGCTAACCGTAACAGCGTTTGAAATTCAAACAAAGAACATTGCATTGTTTTGAAAAAGAAAATCGAAAAAAATTTAAAAAAAAATATGCGCAGCGTTTGAATTTCAAGCAGACAATGTGGGAACATTAAATTTTAAAATATAAGGAAATGAAATTCAAAAATGAAAAAAAGGGCGTTTAAGTTCGAATTAAGAAGCAAACAAAACCAAAAAATTTAGAAATTTCGACTGTGGATTCGAAATTGTGGACAGCGTTTTAAATTCAAGCAGGTAAACTGGGAACGTTAAACTTGAAAATAAGAGGAAATGAAATTATAAAAACAAAAAAGGAATGTTTGAGTTCGAATTAAGAAGGAAAAGAACAAAAAAGAGTGAAATAAGCCTAAAACTTGAACTGCGACGGTGGAAGACAAAAAGGAGGGGGGTGCAACACGAGGACTTCCCAGGAGGTCACCCATCCTAGTACTACTCTCGCCCAAGCACGCTTAACTTCGGAGTTCTGATGGGATACGGTGCTTTAGTGCTGGTATGATCGCACCCGTCAGAAAGCATGTTGGAAAACTACTAATGCATGATTGGAAGAACGCATAGAACTGCAGAAGCTAACCGTAACAGCGTTTGAAATTCAAACAAAGAACATTGCATTGTTTTGAAAAAGAAAATCGAAAAAAATTTAAAAAAAAATATGCGCAGCGTTTGAATTTCAAGCAGACAATGTGGGAACATTAAATTTTAAAATATAAGGAAATGAAATTCAAAAATGAAAAAAAGGGCGTTTAAGTTCGAATTAAGAAGCAAACAAAACCAAAAAAGGAGGAAATTTAGAAATTTCGACTGTGGATTCGAAATTGTGGACAGCGTTTTAAATTCAAGCAGGTAAACTGGGAACGTTAAACTTGAAAATAAGAGGAAATGAAATTATAAAAACAAAAAAGGAATGTTTGAGTTCGAATTAAGAAGGAAAAGAACAAAAAAGAGTGAAATAAGCCTAAAACTTGAACTGCGACGGTGGAAGACAAAAAGGAGGGGGGTGCAACACGAGGACTTCCCAGGAGGTCACCCATCCTAGTACTACTCTCGCCCAAGCACGCTTAACTTCGGAGTTCTGATGGGATCCGGTGCTTTAGTGCTGGTATGATCGCACCCGTCAGAAAGCATGTTGGAAAACTACTAATGCATGATTGGAAGAACGCATAGAACTGCAGAAGCTAACCGTAACAGCGTTTGAAATTCAAACAAAGAACATTGCATTGTTTTGAAAAAGAAAATCGAAAAAAATTTAAAAAAAAATATGCGCAGCGTTTGAATTTCAAGCAGACAATGTGGGAACATTAAATTTTAAAATATAAGGAAATGAAATTCAAAAATGAAAAAAAGGGCGTTTAAGTTCGAATTAAGAAGCAAACAAAACCAAAAAAGGAGGAAATTTAGAAATTTCGACTGTGGATTCGAAATTGTGGACAGCGTTTTAAATTCAAGCAGGTAAACTGGGAACGTTAAACTTGAAAATAAGAGGAAATGAAATTATAAAAACAAAAAAGGAATGTTTGAGTTCGAATTAAGAAGGAAAAGAACAAAAAAGAGTGAAATAAGCCTAAAACTTGAACTGCGACGGTGGAAGACAAAAAGGAGGGGGGTGCAACACGAGGACTTCCCAGGAGGTCACCCATCCTAGTACTACTCTCGCCCAAGCACGCTTAACTTCGGAGTTCTGATGGGATCCGGTGCTTTAGTGCTGGTATGATCGCACCCGTCAGAAAGCATGTTGGAAAACTACTAATGCATGATTGGAAGAACGCATAGAACTGCAGAAGCTAACCGTAACAGCGTTTGAAATTCAAACAAAGAACATTGCATTGTTTTGAAAAAGAAAATCGAAAAAAATTTAAAAAAAAATATGCGCAGCGTTTGAATTTCAAGCAGACAATGTGGGAACATTAAATTTTAAAATATAAGGAAATGAAATTCAAAAATGAAAAAAAGGGCGTTTAAGTTCGAATTAAGAAGCAAACAAAACCAAAAAAGGAGGAAATTTAGAAATTTCGACTGTGGATTCGAAATTGTGGACAGCGTTTTAAATTCAAGCAGGTAAACTGGGAACGTTAAACTTGAAAATAAGAGGAAATGAAATTATAAAAACAAAAAAGGAATGTTTGAGTTCGAATTAAGAAGGAAAAGAACAAAAAAGAGTGAAATAAGCCTAAAACTTGAACTGCGACGGTGGAAGACAAAAAGGAGGGGGGTGCAACACGAGGACTTCCCAGGAGGTCACCCATCCTAGTACTACTCTCGCCCAAGCACGCTTAACTTCGGAGTTCTGATGGGATCCGGTGCTTTAGTGCTGGTATGATCGCACCCGTCAGAAAGCATGTTGGAAAACTACTAATGCATGATTGGAAGAACGCATAGAACTGCAGAAGCTAACCGTAACAGCGTTTGAAATTCAAACAAAGAACATTGCATTGTTTTGAAAAAGAAAATCGAAAAAAATTTAAAAAAAAATATGCGCAACGTTTGAATTTCAAGCAGACAATGTGGGAACATTAAATTTTAAAATATAAGGAAATGAAATTCAAAAATGAAAAAAAGGGCGTTTAAGTTCGAATTAAGAAGCAAACAAAACCAAAAAAGGAGGAAATTTAGAAATTTCGACTGTGGATTCGAAATTGTGGACAGCGTTTTAAATTCAAGCAGGTAAACTGGGAACGTTAAACTTGAAAATAAGAGGAAATGAAATTATAAAAACAAAAAAGGAATGTTTGAGTTCGAATTAAGAAGGAAAAGAACAAAAAAGAGTGAAATAAGCCTAAAACTTGAACTGCGACGGTGGAAGACAAAAAGGAGGGGGGTGCAACACGAGGACTTCCCAGGAGGTCACCCATCCTAGTACTACTCTCGCCCAAGCACGCTTAACTTCGGAGTTCTGATGGGATCCGGTGCTTTAGTGCTGGTATGATCGCACCCGTCAGAAAGCATGTTGGAAAACTACTAATGCATGATTGGAAGAACGCATAGAACTGCAGAAGCTAACCGTAACAGCGTTTGAAATTCAAACAAAGAACATTGCATTGTTTTGAAAAAGAAAATCGAAAAAAATTTAAAAAAAAATATGCGCAGCGTTTGAATTTCAAGCAGACAATGTGGGAACATTAAATTTTAAAATATAAGGAAATGAAATTCAAAAATGAAAAAAAGGGCGTTTAAGTTCGAATTAAGAAGCAAACAAAACCAAAAAGGAGGAAATTTAGAAATTTCGACTGTGGATTCGAAATTGTGGACAGCGTTTTAAATTCAAGCAGGTAAACTGGGAACGTTAAACTTGAAAATAAGAGGAAATGAAATTATAAAAACAAAAAAGGAATGTTTGAGTTCGAATTAAGAAGGAAAAGAACAAAAAAGAGTGAAATAAGCCTAAAACTTGAACTGCGACGGTGGAAGACAAAAAGGAGGGGGGTGCAACACGAGGACTTCCCAGGAGGTCACCCATCCTAGTACTACTCTCGCCCAAGCACGCTTAACTTCGGAGTTCTGATGGGATCCGGTGCTTTAGTGCTGGTATGATCGCACCCGTCAGAAAGCATGTTGGAAAACTACTAATGCATGATTGGAAGAACGCATAGAACTGCAGAAGCTAACCGTAACAGCGTTTGAAATTCAAACAAAGAACATTGCATTGTTTTGAAAAAGAAAATCGAAAAAAATTTAAAAAAAAATATGCGCAGCGTTTGAATTTCAAGCAGACAATGTGGGAACATTGAATTTTAAAATATAAGGAAATGAAATTCAAAAATGAAAAAAGGGCGTTTAAGTTCGAATTAAGAAGCAAACAAAACCAAAAAAGGAGGAAATTTAGAAATTTCGACTGTGGATTCGAAATTGTGGACAGCGTTTTAAATTCAAGCAGGTAAACTGGGAACGTTAAACTTGAAAATAAGAGGAAATGAAATTATAAAAACAAAAAAGGAATGTTTGAGTTCGAATTAAGAAGGAAAAGAACAAAAAAGAGTGAAATAAGCCTAAAACTTGAACTGCGACGGTGGAAGACAAAAAGGAGGGGGGTGCAACACGAGGACTTCCCAGGAGGTCACCCATCCTAGTACTACTCTCGCCCAAGCACGCTTAACTTCGGAGTTCTGATGGGATCCGGTGCTTTAGTGCTGGTATGATCGCACCCGTCAGAAAGCATGTTGGAAAACTACTAATGCATGATTGGAAGAACGCATAGAACTGCAGAAGCTAACCGTAACAGCGTTTGAAATTCAAACAAAGAACATTGCATTGTTTTGAAAAAGAAAATCGAAAAAAATTTAAAAAAAAATATGCGCAGCGTTTGAATTTCAAGCAGACAATGTGGGAACATTATATTTTAAAATATAAGGAAATGAAATTCAAAAATGAAAAAAAGGGCGTTTAAGTTCGAATTAAGAAGCAAACAAAACCAAAAAAGGAGGAAATTTCGACTGTGGATTCGAAATTGTGGACAGCGTTTTAAATTCAAGCAGGTAAACTGGGAACGTTAAACTTGAAAATAAGAGGAAATGAAATTATAAAAACAAAAAAGGAATGTTTGAGTTCGAATTAAGAAGGAAAAGAACAAAAAAGAGTGAAATAAGCCTAAAACTTGAACTGCGACGGTGGAAGACAAAAAGGAGGGGGGTGCAACACGAGGACTTCCCAGGAGGTCACCCATCCTAGTACTACTCTCGCCCAAGCACGCTTAACTTCAGAGTTCTGATGGGATCCGGTGCTTTAGTGCTGGTATGATCGCACCCGTCAGAAAGCATGTTGGAAAACTACTAATGCATGATTGGAAGAACGCATAGAACTGCAGAAGCTAACCGTAACAGCGTTTGAAATTCAAACAAAGAACATTGCATTGTTTTGAAAAAGAAAATCGAAAAAAATTTAAAAAAAAATATGCGCAGCGTTTGAATTTCAAGCAGACAATGTGGGAACATTAAATTTTAAAATATAAGGAAATGAAATTCAAAAATGAAAAAAAGGGCGTTTAAGTTCGAATTAAGAAGCAAACAAAACCAAAAAAGGAGGAAATTTCGACTGTGGATTCGAAATTGTGGACAGCGTTTTAAATTCAAGCAGGTAAACTGGGAACGTTAAACTTGAAAATAAGAGGAAATGAAATTATAAAAACAAAAAAGGAATGTTTGAGTTCGAATTAAGAAGGAAAAGAACAAAAAAGAGTGAAATAAGCCTAAAACTTGAACTGCGACGGTGGAAGACAAAAAGGAGGGGGGTGCAACACGAGGACTTCCCAGGAGGTCACCCATCCTAGTACTACTCTCGCCCAAGCACGCTTAACTTCGGAGTTCTGATGGGATACGGTGCTTTAGTGCTGGTATGATCGCACCCGTCAGAAAGCATGTTGGAAAACTACTAATGCATGATTGGAAGAACGCATAGAACTGCAGAAGCTAACCGTAACAGCGTTTGAAATTCAAACAAAGAACATTGCATTGTTTTGAAAAAGAAAATCGAAAAAAATTTAAAAAAAAATATGCGCAGCGTTTGAATTTCAAGCAGACAATGTGGTAACATTAAATTTTAAAATATAAGGAAATGAAATTCAAAAATGAAAAAAAGGGCGTTTAAGTTCGAATTAAGAAGCAAACAAAACCAAAAAAGGAGGAAATTTAGAAATTTCGACTGTGGATTCGAAATTGTGGACAGCGTTTTAAATTCAAGCAGGTAAACTGGGAACGTTAAACTTGAAAATAAGAGGAAATGAAATTATAAAAACAAAAAAGGAATGTTTGAGTTCGAATTAAGAAGGAAAAGAACAAAAAAGAGTGAAATAAGCCTAAAACTTGAACTGCGACGGTGGAAGACAAAAAGGAGGGGGGTGCAACACGAGGACTTCCCAGGAGGTCACCCATCCTAGTACTACTCTCGCCCAAGCACGCTTAACTTCGGAGTTCTGATGGGATCCGGTGCTTTAGTGCTGGTATGATCGCACCCGTCAGAAAGCATGTTGGAAAACTACTAATGCATGATTGGAAGAACGCATAGAACTGCAGAAGCTAACCGTAACAGCGTTTGAAATTCAAACAAAGAACATTGCATTGTTTTGAAAAAGAAAATCGAAAAAAATTTAAAAAAAAATATGCGCAGCGTTTGAATTTCAAGCAGACAATGTGGGAACATTAAATTTTAAAATATAAGGAAATGAAATTCAAAAATGAAAAAAAGGGCGTTTAAGTTCGAATTAAGAAGCAAACAAAACCAAAAAAGGAGGAAATTTAGAAATTTCGACTGTGGATTCGAAATTGTGGACAGCGTTTTAAATTCAAGCAGGTAAACTGGGAACGTTAAACTTGAAAATAAGAGGAAATGAAATTATAAAAACAAAAAAGGAATGTTTGAGTTCGAATTAAGAAGGAAAAGAACAAAAAAGAGTGAAATAAGCCTAAAACTTGAACTGCGACGGTGGAAGACAAAAAGGAGGGGGGTGCAACACGAGGACTTCCCAGGAGGTCACCCATCCTAGTACTACTCTCGCCCAAGCACGCTTAACTTCGGAGTTCTGATGGGATCCGGTGCTTTAGTGCTGGTATGATCGCACCCGTCAGAAAGCATGTTGGAAAACTACTAATGCATGATTGGAAGAACGCATAGAACTGCAGAAGCTAACCGTAACAGCGTTTGAAATTCAAACAAAGAACATTGCATTGTTTTGAAAAAGAAAATCGAAAAAAATTTAAAAAAAAATATGCGCAGCGTTTGAATTTCAAGCAGACAATGTGGGAACATTAAATTTTAAAATATAAGGAAATGAAATTCAAAAATGAAAAAAAGGGCGTTTAAGTTCGAATTAAGAAGCAAACAAAACCAAAAAAGGAGGAAATTTAGAAATTTCGACTGTGGATTCGAAATTGTGGACAGCGTTTTAAATTCAAGCAGGTAAACTGGGAACGTTAAACTTGAAAATAAGAGGAAATGAAATTATAAAAACAAAAAAGGAATGTTTGAGTTCGAATTAAGAAGGAAAAGAACAAAAAAGAGTGAAATAAGCCTAAAACTTGAACTGCGACGGTGGAAGACAAAAAGGAGGGGGGTGCAACACGAGGACTTCCCAGGAGGTCACCCATCCTAGTACTACTCTCGCCCAAGCACGCTTAACTTCGGAGTTCTGATGGGATCCGGTGCTTTAGTGCTGATATGATCGCACCCGTCAGAAAGCATGTTGGAAAACTACTAATGCATGATTGGAAGAACGCATAGAACTGCAGAAGCTAACCGTAACAGCGTTTGAAATTCAAACAAAGAACATTGCATTGTTTTGAAAAAGAAAATCGAAAAAAATTTAAAAAAAAATATGCGCAGCGTTTGAATTTCAAGCAGACAATGTGGGAACATTAAATTTTAAAATATAAGGAAATGAAATTCAAAAATGAAAAAAAGGGCGTTTAAGTTCGAATTAAGAAGCAAACAAAACCAAAAAAGGAGGAAATTTAGAAATTTCGACTGTGGATTCGAAATTGTGGACAGCGTTTTAAATTCAAGCAGGTAAACTGGGAACGTTAAACTTGAAAATAAGAGGAAATGAAATTATAAAAACAAAAAAGGAATGTTTGAGTTCGAATTAAGAAGGAAAAGAACAAAAAAGAGTGAAATAAGCCTAAAACTTGAACTGCGACGGTGGAAGACAAAAAGGAGGGGGGTGCAACACGAGGACTTCCCAGGAGGTCACCCATCCTAGTACTACTCTCGCCCAAGCACGCTTAACTTCGGAGTTCTGATGGGATCCGGTGCTTTAGTGCTGGTATGATCGCACCCGTCAGAAAGCATGTTGGAAAACTACTAATGCATGATTGGAAGAACGCATAGAACTGCAGAAGCTAACCGTAACAGCGTTTGAAATTCAAACAAAGAACATTGCATTGTTTTGAAAAAGAAAATCGAAAAAAATTTAAAAAAAAATATGCGCAGCGTTTGAATTTCAAGCAGACAATGTGGGAACATTGAATTTTAAAATATAAGGAAATGAAATTCAAAAATGAAAAAAGGGCGTTTAAGTTCGAATTAAGAAGCAAACAAAACCAAAAAAGGAGGAAATTTAGAAATTTCGACTGTGGATTCGAAATTGTGGACAGCGTTTTAAATTCAAGCAGGTAAACTGGGAACGTTAAACTTGAAAATAAGAGGAAATGAAATTATAAAAACAAAAAAGGAATGTTTGAGTTCGAATTAAGAAGGAAAAGAACAAAAAAGAGTGAAATAAGCCTAAAACTTGAACTGCGACGGTGGAAGACAAAAAGGAGGGGGGTGCAACACGAGGACTTCCCAGGAGGTCACCCATCCTAGTACTACTCTCGCCCAAGCACGCTTAACTTCGGAGTTCTGATGGGATCCGGTGCTTTAGTGCTGGTATGATCGCACCCGTCAGAAAGCATGTTGGAAAACTACTAATGCATGATTGGAAGAACGCATAGAACTGCAGAAGCTAACCGTAACAGCGTTTGAAATTCAAACAAAGAACATTGCATTGTTTTGAAAAAGAAAATCGAAAAAATTTTAAAAAAAAATATGCGCAGCGTTTGAATTTCAAGCAGACAATGTGGGAACATTAAATTTTAAAATATAAGGAAATGAAATTCAAAAATGAAAAAAAGGGCGTTTAAGTTCGAATTAAGAAGCAAACAAAACCAAAAAAGGAGGAAATTTAGAAATTTCGACTGTGGATTCGAAATTGTGGACAGCGTTTTAAATTCAAGCAGGTAAACTGGGAACGTTAAACTTGAAAATAAGAGGAAATGAAATTATAAAAACAAAAAAGGAATGTTTGAGTTCGAATTAAGAAGGAAAAGAACAAAAAAGAGTGAAATAAGCCTAAAACTTGAACTGCGACGGTGGAAGACAAAAAGGAGGGGGGTGCAACACGAGGACTTCCCAGGAGGTCACCCATCCTAGTACTACTCTCGCCCAAGCACGCTTAACTTCGGAGTTCTGATGGGATCCGGTGCTGTAGTGCTGGTATGATCGCACCCGTCAGAAAGCATGTTGGAAAACTACTAATGCATGATTGGAAGAACGCATAGAACTGCAGAAGCTAACCGTAACAGCGTTTGAAATTCAAACAAAGAACATTGCATTGTTTTGAAAAAGAAAATCGAAAAAAATTTAAAAAAAAATATGCGCAGCGTTTGAATTTCAAGCAGACAATGTGGGAACATTAAATTTTAAAATATAAGGAAATGAAATTCAAAAATGAAAAAAAGGGCGTTTAAGTTCGAATTAAGAAGCAAACAAAACCAAAAAAGGAGGAAATTTAGAAATTTCGACTGTGGATTCGAAATTGTGGACAGCGTTTTAAATTCAAGCAGGTAAACTGGGAACGTTAAACTTGAAAATAAGAGGAAATGAAATTATAAAAACAAAAAAGGAATGTTTGAGTTCGAATTAAGAAGGAAAAGAACAAAAAAGAGTGAAATAAGCCTAAAACTTGAACTGCGACGGTGGAAGACAAAAAGGAGGGGGGTGCAACACGAGGACTTCCCAGGAGGTCACCCATCCTAGTACTACTCTCGCCCAAGCACGCTTAACTTCGGAGTTCTGATGGGATCCGGTGCTTTAGTGCTGGTATGATCGCACCCGTCAGAAAGCATGTTGGAAAACTACTAATGCATGATTGGAAGAACGCATAGAACTGCAGAAGCTAACCGTAACAGCGTTTGAAATTCAAACAAAGAACATTGCATTGTTTTGAAAAAGAAAATCGAAAAAAATTTAAAAAAAAATATGCGCAGCGTTTGAATTTCAAGCAGACAATGTGGGAACATTAAATTTTAAAATTTAAGGAAATGAAATTCAAAAATGAAAAAAAGGGCGTTTAAGTTCGAATTAAGAAGCAAACAAAACCAAAAAAGGAGGAAATTTAGAAATTTCGACTGTGGATTCGAAATTGTGGACAGCGTTTTAAATTCAAGCAGGTAAACTGGGAACGTTAAACTTGAAAATAAGAGGAAATGAAATTATAAAAACAAAAAAGGAATGTTTGAGTTCGAATTAAGAAGGAAAAGAACAAAAAAGAGTGAAATAAGCCTAAAACTTGAACTGCGACGGTGGAAGACAAAAAGGAGGGGGGTGCAACACGAGGACTTCCCAGGAGGTCACCCATCCTAGTACTACTCTCGCCCAAGCACGCTTAACTTCGGAGTTCTGATGGGATCCGGTGCTTTAGTGCTGGTATGATCGCACCCGTCAGAAAGCATGTTGGAAAACTACTAATGCATGATTGGAAGAACGCATAGAACTGCAGAAGCTAACCGTAACAGCGTTTGAAATTCAAACAAAGAACATTGCATTGTTTTGAAAAAGAAAATCGAAAAAAATTTAAAAAAAAATATGCGCAGCGTTTGAATTTCAAGCAGACAATGTGGGAACATTGAATTTTAAAATATAAGGAAATGAAATTCAAAAATGAAAAAAGGGCGTTTAAGTTCGAATTAAGAAGCAAACAAAACCAAAAAAGGAGGAAATTTAGAAATTTCGACTGTGGATTCGAAATTGTGGACAGCGTTTTAAATTCAAGCAGGTAAACTGGGAACGTTAAACTTGAAAATAAGAGGAAATGAAATTATAAAAACAAAAAAGGAATGTTTGAGTTCGAATTAAGAAGGAAAAGAACAAAAAAGAGTGAAATAAGCCTAAAACTTGAACTGCGACGGTGGAAGACAAAAAGGAGGGGGGTGCAACACGAGGACTTCCCAGGAGGTCACCCATCCTAGTACTACTCTCGCCCAAGCACGCTTAACTTCGGAGTTCTGATGGGATCCGGTGCTTTAGTGCTGGTATGATCGCACCCGTCAGAAAGCATGTTGGAAAACTACTAATGCATGATTGGAAGAACGCATAGAACTGCAGAAGCTAACCGTAACAGCGTTTGAAATTCAAACAAAGAACATTGCATTGTTTTGAAAAAGAAAATCGAAAAAATTTTAAAAAAAAATATGCGCAGCGTTTGAATTTCAAGCAGACAATGTGGGAACATTAAATTTTAAAATATAAGGAAATGAAATTCAAAAATGAAAAAAAGGGCGTTTAAGTTCGAATTAAGAAGCAAACAAAACCAAAAAAGGAGGAAATTTAGAAATTTCGACTGTGGATTCGAAATTGTGGACAGCGTTTTAAATTCAAGCAGGTAAACTGGGAACGTTAAACTTGAAAATAAGAGGAAATGAAATTATAAAAACAAAAAAGGAATGTTTGAGTTCGAATTAAGAAGGAAAAGAACAAAAAAGAGTGAAATAAGCCTAAAACTTGAACTGCGACGGTGGAAGACAAAAAGGAGGGGGGTGCAACACGAGGACTTCCCAGGAGGTCACCCATCCTAGTACTACTCTCGCCCAAGCACGCTTAACTTCGGAGTTCTGATGGGATCCGGTGCTTTAGTGCTGGTATGATCGCACCCGTCAGAAAGCATGTTGGAAAACTACTAATGCATGATTGGAAGAACGCATAGAACTGCAGAAGCTAACCGTAACAGCGTTTGAAATTCAAACAAAGAACATTGCATTGTTTTGAAAAAGAAAATCGAAAAAAATTTAAAAAAAAATATGCGCAGCGTTTGAATTTCAAGCAGACAATGTGGGAACATTAAATTTTAAAATATAAGGAAATGAAATTCAAAAATGAAAAAAAGGGCGTTTAAGTTCGAATTAAGAAGCAAACAAAACCAAAAAAGGAGGAAATTTAGAAATTTCGACTGTGGATTCGAAATTGTGGACAGCGTTTTAAATTCAAGCAGGTAAACTGGGAACGTTAAACTTGAAAATAAGAGGAAATGAAATTACAAAAACAAAAAAGGAATGTTTGAGTTCGAATTAAGAAGGAAAAGAACAAAAAAGAGTGAAATAAGCCTAAAACTTGAACTGCGACGGTGGAAGACAAAAAGGAGGGGGGTGCAACACGAGGACTTCCCAGGAGGTCACCCATCCTAGTACTACTCTCGCCCAAGCACGCTTAACTTCGGAGTTCTAATGGGATCCGGTGCTTTAGTGCTGGTATGATCGCACCCGTCAGAAAGCATGTTGGAAAACTACTAATGCATGATTGGAAGAACGCATAGAACTGCAGAAGCTAACCGTAACAGCGTTTGAAATTCAAACAAAGAACATTGCATTGTTTTGAAAAAGAAAATCGAAAAAAATTTAAAAAAAAATATGCGCAGCGTTTGAATTTCAAGCAGACAATGTGGGAACATTGAATTTTAAAATATAAGGAAATGAAATTCAAAAATGAAAAAAGGGCGTTTAAGTTCGAATTAAGAAGCAAACAAAACCAAAAAAGGAGGAAATTTAGAAATTTCGACTGTGGATTCGAAATTGTGGACAGCGTTTTAAATTCAAGCAGGTAAACTGGGAATGTTAAACTTGAAAATAAGAGGAAATGAAATTATAAAAACAAAAAAGGAATGTTTGAGTTCGAATTAAGAAGGAAAAGAACAAAAAAGAGTGAAATAAGCCTAAAACTTGAACTGCGACGGTGGAAGACAAAAAGGAGGGGGGTGCAACACGAGGACTTCCCAGGAGGTCACCCATCCTAGTACTACTCTCGCCCAAGCACGCTTAACTTCAGAGTTCTGATGGGATCCGGTGCTTTAGTGCTGGTATGATCGCACCCGTCAGAAAGCATGTTGGAAAACTACTAATGCATGATTGGAAGAACGCATAGAACTGCAGAAGCTAACCGTAACAGCGTTTGAAATTCAAACAAAGAACATTGCATTGTTTTGAAAAAGAAAATCGAAAAAAATTTTAAAAAAAAATATGCGCAGCGTTTGAATTTCAAGCAGACAATGTGGGAACATTAAATTTTAAAATATAAGGAAATGAAATTCAAAAATGAAAAAAGGGCGTTTAAGTTCGAATTAAGAAGCAAACAAAACCAAAAAAGGAGGAAATTTAGAAATTTCGACTGTGGATTCGAAATTGTGGACAACGTTTTAAATTCAAGCAGGTAAACTGGGAACGTTAAACTTGAAAATAAGAGGAAATGAAATTATAAAAACAAAAAAGGAATGTTTGAGTTCGAATTAAGAAGGAAAAGAACAAAAAAGAGTGAAATAAGCCTAAAACTTGAACTGCGACGGTGGAAGACAAAAAGGAGGGGGGTGCAACACGAGGACTTCCCAGGAGGTCACCCATCCTAGTACTACTCTCGCCCAAGCACGCTTAACTTCGGAGTTCTGATGGGATCCGGTGCTTTAGTGCTGGTATGATCGCACCCGTCAGAAAGCATGTTGGAAAACTACTAATGCATGATTGGAAGAACGCATAGAACTGCAGAAGCTAACCGTAACAGCGTTTGAAATTCAAACAAAGAACATTGCATTGTTTTGAAAAAGAAAATCGAAAAAAATTTAAAAAAAAGTATGCGCAGCGTTTGAATTTCAAGCAGACAATGTGGGAACATTAAATTTTAAAATATAAGGAAATGAAATTCAAAAATGAAAAAAAGGGCGTTTAAGTTCGAATTAAGAAGCAAACAAAACCAAAAAAGGAGGAAATTTAGAAATTTCGACTGTGGATTCGAAATTGTGGACAGCGTTTTAAATTCAAGCAGGTAAACTGGGAACGTTAAACTTGAAAATAAGAGGAAATGAAATTATAAAAACAAAAAAGGAATGTTTGAGTTCGAATTAAGAAGGAAAAGAACAAAAAAGAGTGAAATAAGCCTAAAACTTGAACTGCGACGGTGGAAGACAAAAAGGAGGGGGGTGCAACACGAGGACTTCCCAGGAGGTCACCCATCCTAGTACTACTCTCGCCCAAGCACGCTTAACTTCGGAGTTCTGATGGGATCCGGTGCTTTAGTGCTGGTATGATCGAACCCGTCAGAAAGCATGTTGGAAAACTACTAATGCATGATTGGAAGAACGCATAGAACTGCAGAAGCTAACCGTAACAGCGTTTGAAATTCAAACAAAGAACATTGCATTGTTTTGAAAAAGAAAATCGAAAAAAATTTAAAAAAAAATATGCGCAGCGTTTGAATTTCAAGCAGACAATGTGGGAACATTAAATTTTAAAATATAAGGAAATGAAATTCAAAAATGAAAAAAAGGGCGTTTAAGTTCGAATTAAGAAGCAAACAAAACCAAAAAAGGAGGAAATTTAGAAATTTCGACTGTGGATTCGAAATTGTGGACAGCGTTTTAAATTCAAGCAGGTAAACTGGGAACGTTAAACTTGAAAATAAGAGGAAATGAAATTATAAAAACAAAAAAGGAATGTTTGAGTTCGAATTAAGAAGGAAAAGAACAAAAAAGAGTGAAATAAGCCTAAAACTTGAACTGCGATGGAGGAAGACAAAAAGGAGGGGGGTGCAACACGAGGACTTCCCAGGAGGTCACCCATCCTAGTACTACTCTCGCCCAAGCACGCTTAACTTCGGAGTTCTGATGGGATCCGGTGCTTTAGTGCTGGTATGATCGCACCCGTCAGAAAGCATGTTGGAAAACTACTAATGCATGATTGGAAGAACGCATAGAACTGCAGAAGCTAACCGTAACAGCGTTTGAAATTCAAACAAAGAACATTGCATTGTTTTGAAAAAGAAAATCGAAAAAAATTTAAAAAAAAATATGCGCAGCGTTTGAATTTCAAGCAGACAATGTGGGAACATTGAATTTTAAAATATAAGGAAATGAAATTCAAAAATGAAAAAAGGGCGTTTAAGTTCGAATTAAGAAGCAAACAAAACCAAAAAAGGAGGAAATTTAGAAATTTCGACTGTGGATTCGAAATTGTGGACAGCGTTTTAAATTCAAGCAGGTAACTGGGAACGTTAAACTTGAAAATAAGAGGAAATGAAATTATAAAAACAAAAAAGGAATGTTTGAGTTCGAATTAAGAAGGAAAAGAACAAAAAAGAGTGAAATAAGCCTAAAACTTGAACTGCGACGGTGGAAGACAAAAAGGAGGGGGGTGCAACACGAGGACTTCCCAGGAGGTCACCCATCCTAGTACTACTCTCGCCCAAGCACGCTTAACTTCGGAGTTCTGATGGGATCCGGTGCTTTAGTGCTGGTATGATCGCACCCGTCAGAAAGCATGTTGGAAAACTACTAATGCATGATTGGAAGAACGCATAGAACTGCAGAAGCTAACCGTAACAGCGTTTGAAATTCAAACAAAGAACATTGCATTGTTTTGAAAAAGAAAATCGAAAAAAATTTAAAAAAAAATATGCGCAGCGTTTGAATTTCAAGCAGACAATGTGGGAACATTAAATTTTAAAATATAAGGAAATGAAATTCAAAAATGAAAAAAGGGCGTTTAAGTTCGAATTAAGAAGCAAACAAAACCAAAAAAGGAGGAAATTTAGAAATTTCGACTGTGGATTCGAAATTGTGGACAACGTTTTAAATTCAAGCAGGTAAACTGGGAACGTTAAACTTGAAAATAAGAGGAAATGAAATTATAAAAACAAAAAAGGAATGTTTGAGTTCGAATTAAGAAGGAAAAGAACAAAAAAGAGTGAAATAAGCCTAAAACTTGAACTGCGACGGTGGAAGACAAAAAGGAGGGGGGTGCAACACGAGGACTTCCCAGGAGGTCACCCATCCTAGTACTACTCTCGCCCAAGCACGCTTAACTTCGGAGTTCTGATGGGATCCGGTGCTTTAGTGCTGGTATGATCGCACCCGTCAGAAAGCATGTTGGAAAACAACTAATGCATGATTGGAAGAACGCATAGAACTGCAGAAGCTAACCGTAACAGCGTTTGAAATTCAAACAAAGAACATTGCATTGTTTTGAAAAAGAAAATCGAAAAAAATTAAAAAAAAAATATGCGCAGCGTTTGAATTTCAAGCAGACAATGTGGGAACATTAAATTTTAAAATATAAGGAAATGAAATTCAAAAATGAAAAAAAGGGCGTTTAAGTTCGAATTAAGAAGCAAACAAAACCAAAAAAGGAGGAAATTTAGAAATTTCGACTGTGGATTCGAAATTGTGGACAACGTTTTAAATTCAAGCAGGTAAACTGGGAACGTTAAACTTGAAAATAAGAGGAAATGAAATTATAAAAACAAAAAAGGAATGTTTGAGTTCGAATTAAGAAGGAAAAGAACAAAAAAGAGTGAAATAAGCCTAAAACTTGAACTGCGACGGTGGAAGACAAAAAGGAGGGGGGTGCAACACGAGGACTTCCCAGGAGGTCACCCATCCTAGTACTACTCTCGCCCAAGCACGCTTAACTTCGGAGTTCTGATGGGATCCGGTGCTTTAGTGCTGGTATGATCGCACCCGTCAGAAAGCATGTTGGAAAACTACTAATGCATGATTGGAAGAACGCATAGAACTGCAGAAGCTAACCGTAACAGCGTTTGAAATTCAAACAAAGAACATTGCATTGTTTTGAAAAAGAAAATCGAAAAAAATTTAAAAAAAAATATGCGCAGCGTTTGAATTTCAAGCAGACAATGTGGGAACATTAAATTTTAAAATATAAGGAAATGAAATTCAAAAATGAAAAAAAGGGCGTTTAAGTTCGAATTAAGAAGCAAACAAAACCAAAAAAGGAGGAAATTTAGAAATTTCGACTGTGGATTCGAAATTGTGGACAGCGTTTTAAATTCAAGCAGGTAAACTGGGAACGTTAAACTTGAAAATAAGAGGAAATGAAATTATAAAAACAAAAAAGGAATGTTTGAGTTCGAATTTAGAAGGAAAAGAACAAAAAAGAGTGAAATAAGCCTAAAACTTGAACTGCGACGGTGGAAGACAAAAAGGAGGGGGGTGCAACACGAGGACTTCCCAGGAGGTCACCCATCCTAGTACTACTCTCGCCCAAGCACGCTTAACTTCGGAGTTCTGATGGGATCCGGTGCTTTAGTGCTGATATGATCGCACCCGTCAGAAAGCATGTTGGAAAACTACTAATGCATGATTGGAAGAACGCATAGAACTGCAGAAGCTAACCGTAACAGCGTTTGAAATTCAAACAAAGAACATTGCATTGTTTTGAAAAAGAAAATCGAAAAAAATTTAAAAAAAAATATGCGCAGCGTTTGAATTTCAAGCAGACAATGTGGGAACATTAAATTTTAAAATATAAGGAAATGAAATTCAAAAATGAAAAAAAGGGCGTTTAAGTTCGAATTAAGAAGCAAACAAAACCAAAAAAGGAGGAAATTTAGAAATTTCGACTGTGGATTCGAAATTGTGGACAGCGTTTTAAATTCAAGCAGGTAAACTGGGAACGTTAAACTTGAAAATAAGAGGAAATGAAATTATAAAAACAAAAAAGGAATGTTTGAGTTCGAATTAAGAAGGAAAAGAACAAAAAAGAGTGAAATAAGCCTAAAACTTGAACTGCGACGGTGGAAGACAAAAAGGAGGGGGGTGCAACACGAGGACTTCCCAGGAGGTCACCCATCCTAGTACTACTCTCGCCCAAGCACGCTTAACTTCGGAGTTCTGATGGGATCCGGTGCTTTAGTGCTGGTATGATCGCACCCGTCAGAAAGCATGTTGGAAAACTACTAATGCATGATTGGAAGAACGCATAGAACTGCAGAAGCTAACCGTAACAGCGTTTGAAATTCAAACAAAGAACATTGCATTGTTTTGAAAAAGAAAATCGAAAAAAATTTAAAAAAAAATATGCGCAGCGTTTGAATTTCAAGCAGACAATGTGGGAACATTAAATTTTAAAATATAAGGAAATGAAATTCAAAAATGAAAAAAAGGGCGTTTAAGTTCGAATTAAGAAGCAAACAAAACCAAAAAAGGAGGAAATTTAGAAATTTCGACTGTGGATTCGAAATTGTGGACAGCGTTTTAAATTCAAGCAGGTAAACTGGGAACGTTAAACTTGAAAATAAGAGGAAATGAAATTATAAAAACAAAAAAGGAATGTTTGAGTTCGAATTAAGAAGGAAAAGAACAAAAAAGAGTGAAATAAGCCTAAAACTTGAACTGCGACGGTGGAAGACAAAAAGGAGGGGGGTGCAACACGAGGACTTCCCAGGAGGTCACCCATCCTAGTACTACTCTCGCCCAAGCACGCTTAACTTCGGAGTTCTGATGGGATCCGGTGCTTTAGTGCTGGTATGATCGCACCCATCAGAAAGCATGTTGGAAAACTACTAATGCATGATTGGAAGAACGCATAGAACTGCAGAAGCTAACCGTAACAGCGTTTGAAATTCAAACAAAGAACATTGCATTGTTTTGAAAAAGAAAATCGAAAAAAATTTAAAAAAAAATATGCGCAGCGTTTGAATTTCAAGCAGACAATGTGGGAACATTAAATTTTAAAATATAAGGAAATGAAATTCAAAAATGAAAAAAAGGGCGTTTAAGTTCGAATTAAGAAGCAAACAAAACCAAAAAAGGAGGAAATTTCGACTGTGGATTCGAAATTGTGGACAGCGTTTTAAATTCAAGCAGGTAAACTGGGAACGTTAAACTTGAAAATAAGAGGAAATGAAATTATAAAAACAAAAAAGGAATGTTTGAGTTCGAATTAAGAAGGAAAAGAACAAAAAAGAGTGAAATAAGCCTAAAACTTGAACTGCGACGGTGGAAGACAAAAAGGAGGGGGGTGCAACACGAGGACTTCCCAGGAGGTCACCCATCCTAGTACTACTCTCGCCCAAGCACGCTTAACTTCGGAGTTCTGATGGGATCCGGTGCTTTAGTGCTGGTATGATCGCACCCGTCAGAAAGCATGTTGGAAAACTACTAATGCATGATTGGAAGAACGCATAGAACTGCAGAAGCTAACCGTAACAGCGTTTGAAATTCAAACAAAGAACATTGCATTGTTTTGAAAAAGAAAATCGAAAAAAATTTAAAAAAAAATATGCGCAGCGTTTGAATTTCAAGCAGACAATGTGGGAACATTAAATTTTAAAATATAAGGAAATGAAATTCAAAAATGAAAAAAAAGGGCGTTTAAGTTCGAATTAAGAAGCAAACAAAACCAAAAAAGGAGGAAATTTAGAAATTTCGACTGTGGATTCGAAATTGTGGACAGCGTTTTAAATTCAAGCAGGTAAACTGGGAACGTTAAACTTGAAAATAAGAGGAAATGAAATTATAAAAACAAAAAAGGAATGTTTGAGTTCGAATTAAGAAGGAAAAGAACAAAAAAGAGTGAAATAAGCCTAAAACTTGAACTGCGACGGTGGAAGACAAAAAGGAGGGGGGTGCAACACGAGGACTTCCCAGGAGGTCACCCATCCTAGTACTACTCTCGCCCAAGCACGCTTAACTTCGGAGTTCTGATGGGATCCGGTGCTTTAGTGCTGGTATGATCGCACCCGTCAGAAAGCATGTTGGAAAACTACTAATGCATGATTGGAAGAACGCATAGAACTGCAGAAGCTAACCGTAACAGCGTTTGAAATTCAAACAAAGAACATTGCATTGTTTTGAAAAAGAAAATCGAAAAAAATTTAAAAAAAAATATGCGCAGCGTTTGAATTTCAAGCAGACAATGTGGGAACATTAAATTTTAAAATATAAGGAAATGAAATTCAAAAATGAAAAAAAGGGCGTTTAAGTTCGAATTAAGAAGCAAACAAAACCAAAAAAGGAGGAAATTTAGAAATTTCGACTGTGGATTCGAAATTGTGGACAGCGTTTTAAATTCAAGCAGGTAAACTGGGAACGTTAAACTTGAAAATAAGAGGAAATGAAATTATAAAAACAAAAAAGGAATGTTTGAGTTCGAATTAAGAAGGAAAAGAACAAAAAAGAGTGAAATAAGCCTAAAACTTGAACTGCGACGGTGGAAGACAAAAAGGAGGGGGGTGCAACACGAGGACTTCCCAGGAGGTCACCCATCCTAGTACTACTCTCGCCCAAGCACGCTTAACTTCGGAGTTCTGATGGGATCCGGTGCTTTAGTGCTGGTATGATCGCACCCATCAGAAAGCATGTTGGAAAACTACTAATGCATGATTGGAAGAACGCATAGAACTGCAGAAGCTAACCGTAACAGCGTTTGAAATTCAAACAAAGAACATTGCATTGTTTTGAAAAAGAAAATCGAAAAAAATTTAAAAAAAAATATGCGCAGCGTTTGAATTTCAAGCAGACAATGTGGGAACATTAAATTTTAAAATATAAGGAAATGAAATTCAAAAATGAAAAAAAGGGCGTTTAAGTTCGAATTAAGAAGCAAACAAAACCAAAAAAGGAGGAAATTTCGACTGTGGATTCGAAATTGTGGACAGCGTTTTAAATTCAAGCAGGTAAACTGGGAACGTTAAACTTGAAAATAAGAGGAAATGAAATTATAAAAACAAAAAAGGAATGTTTGAGTTCGAATTAAGAAGGAAAAGAACAAAAAAGAGTGAAATAAGCCTAAAACTTGAACTGCGACGGTGGAAGACAAAAAGGAGGGGGGTGCAACACGAGGACTTCCCAGGAGGTCACCCATCCTAGTACTACTCTCGCCCAAGCACGCTTAACTTCGGAGTTCTGATGGGATCCGGTGCTTTAGTGCTGGTATGATCGCACCCGTCAGAAAGCATGTTGGAAAACTACTAATGCATGATTGGAAGAACGCATAGAACTGCAGAAGCTAACCGTAACAGCGTTTGAAATTCAAACAAAGAACATTGCATTGTTTTGAAAAAGAAAATCGAAAAAAATTTAAAAAAAAATATGCGCAGCGTTTGAATTTCAAGCAGACAATGTGGGAACATTAAATTTTAAAATATAAGGAAATGAAATTCAAAAATGAAAAAAAAGGGCGTTTAAGTTCGAATTAAGAAGCAAACAAAACCAAAAAAGGAGGAAATTTAGAAATTTCGACTGTGGATTCGAAATTGTGGACAGCGTTTTAAATTCAAGCAGGTAAACTGGGAACGTTAAACTTGAAAATAAGAGGAAATGAAATTATAAAAACAAAAAAGGAATGTTTGAGTTCGAATTAAGAAGGAAAAGAACAAAAAAGAGTGAAATAAGCCTAAAACTTGAACTGCGACGGTGGAAGACAAAAAGGAGGGGGGTGCAACACGAGGACTTCCCAGGAGGTCACCCATCCTAGTACTACTCTCGCCCAAGCACGCTTAACTTCGGAGTTCTGATGGGATCCGGTGCTTTAGTGCTGGTATGATCGCACCCGTCAGAAAGCATGTTGGAAAACTACTAATGCATGATTGGAAGAACGCATAGAACTGCAGAAGCTAACCGTAACAGCGTTTGAAATTCAAACAAAGAACATTGCATTGTTTTGAAAAAGAAAATCGAAAAAAATTTAAAAAAAAATATGCGCAGCGTTTGAATTTCAAGCAGACAATGTGGGAACATTAAATTTTAAAATATAAGGAAATGAAATTCAAAAATGAAAAAAAGGGCGTTTAAGTTCGAATTAAGAAGCAAACAAAACCAAAAAAGGAGGAAATTTAGAAATTTCGACTGTGGATTCGAAATTGTGGACAGCGTTTTAAATTCAAGCAGGTAAACTGGGAACGTTAAACTTGAAAATAAGAGGAAATGAAATTATAAAAACAAAAAAGGAATGTTTGAGTTCGAATTAAGAAGGAAAAGAACAAAAAAGAGTGAAATAATCCTAAAACTTGAACTGCGACGGTGGAAGACAAAAAGGAGGGGGGTGCAACACGAGGACTTCCCAGGAGGTCATCCATCCTAGTACTACTCTCGCCCAAGCACGCTTAACTTCGGAGTTCTGATGGGATCCGGTGCTTTAGTGCTGGTATGATCGCACCCGTCAGAAAGCATGTTGGAAAACTACTAATGCATGATTGGAAGAACGCATAGAACTGCAGAAGCTAACCGTAACAGCGTTTGAAATTCAAACAAAGAACATTGCATTGTTTTGAAAAAGAAAATCGAAAAAAATTTAAAAAAAAATATGCGCAGCGTTTGAATTTCAAGCAGACAATGTGGGAACATTAAATTTTAAAATATAAGGAAATGAAATTCAAAAATGAAAAAAAGGGCGTTTAAGTTCGAATTAAGAAGCAAACAAAACCAAAAAAGGAGGAAATTTAGAAATTTCGACTGTGGATTCGAAATTGTGGACAGCGTTTTAAATTCAAGCAGGTAAACTGGGAACGTTAAACTTGAAAATAAGAGGAAATGAAATTATAAAAACAAAAAAGGAATGTTTGAGTTCGAATTAAGAAGGAAAAGAACAAAAAAGAGTGAAATAAGCCTAAAACTTGAACTGCGACGGTGGAAGACAAAAAGGAGGGGGGTGCAACACGAGGACTTCCCAGGAGGTCACCCATCCTAGTACTACTCTCGCCCAAGCACGCTTAACTTCGGAGTTCTGATGGGATCCGGTGCTTTAGTGCTGGTATGATCGCACCCGTCAGAAAGCATGTTGGAAAACTACTAATGCATGATTGGAAGAACGCATAGAACTGCAGAAGCTAACCGTAACAGCGTTTGAAATTCAAACAAAGAACATTGCATTGTTTTGAAAAAGAAAATCGAAAAAAATTTAAAAAAAAATATGCGCAGCGTTTGAATTTCAAGCAGACAATGTGGGAACATTAAATTTTAAAATATAAGGAAATGAAATTCAAAAATGAAAAAAAGGGCGTTTAAGTTCGAATTAAGAAGCAAACAAAACCAAAAAAGGAGGAAATTTAGAAATTTCGACTGTGGATTCGAAATTGTGGACAGCGTTTTAAATTCAAGCAGGTAAACTGGGAACGTTAAACTTGAAAATAAGAGGAAATGAAATTATAAAAACAAAAAAGGAATGTTTGAGTTCGAATTAAGAAGGAAAAGAACAAAAAAGAGTGAAATAAGCCTAAAACTTGAACTGCGACGGTGGAAGACAAAAAGGAGGGGGGTGCAACACGAGGACTTCCCAGGAGGTCACCCATCCTAGTACTACTCTCGCCCAAGCACGCTTAACTTCGGAGTTCTGATGGGATCCGGTGCTTTAGTGCTGGTATGATCGCACCCGTCAGAAAGCATGTTGGAAAACTACTAATGCATGATTGGAAGAACGCATAGAACTGCAGAAGCTAACCGTAACAGCGTTTGAAATTCAAACAAAGAACATTGCATTGTTTTGAAAAAGAAAATCGAAAAAAATTTAAAAAAAAATATGCGCAGCGTTTGAATTTCAAGCAGACAATGTGGGAACATTAAATTTTAAAATATAAGGAAATGAAATTCAAAAATGAAAAAAAGGGCGTTTAAGTTCGAATTAAGAAGCAAACAAAACCAAAAAAGGAGGAAATTTAGAAATTTCGACTGTGGATTCGAAATTGTGGACAGCGTTTTAAATTCAAGCAGGTAAACTGGGAACGTTAAACTTGAAAATAAGAGGAAATGAAATTATAAAAACAAAAAAGGAATGTTTGAGTTCGGATTAAGAAGGAAGAGAACAAAAAAGAGTGAAATAAGCCTAAAACTTGAACTGCGACGGTGGAAGACAAAAAGGAGGGGGGTGCAACACGAGGACTTCCCAGGAGGTCACCCATCCTAGTACTACTCTCGCCCAAGCACGCTTAACTTCGGAGTTCTGATGGGATCCGGTGCTTTAGTGCTGGTATGATCGCACCCGTCAGAAAGCATGTTGGAAAACTACTAATGCATGATTGGAAGAACGCATAGAACTGCAGAAGCTAACCGTAACAGCGTTTGAAATTCAAACAAAGAACATTGCATTGTTTTGAAAAAGAAAATCGAAAAAAATTTAAAAAAAAAATATGCGCAGCGTTTGAATTTCAAGCAGACAATGTGGGAACATTAAATTTTAAAATATAAGGAAATGAAATTCAAAAATGAAAAAAGGGCGTTTAAGTTCGAATTAAGAAGCAAACAAAACCAAAAAAGGAGGAAATTTAGAAATTTCGACTGTGGATTCGAAATTGTGGACAACGTTTTAAATTCAAGCAGGTAAACTGGGAACGTTAAACTTGAAAATAAGAGGAAATGAAATTATAAAAACAAAAAAGGAATGTTTGAGTTCGAATTAAGAAGGAAAAGAACAAAAAAGAGTGAAATAAGCCTAAAACTTGAACTGCGACGGTGGAAGACAAAAAGGAGGGGGGTGCAACACGAGGACTTCCCAGGAGGTCACCCATCCTAGTACTACTCTCGCCCAAGCACGCTTAACTTCGGAGTTCTGATGGGATCCGGTGCTTTAGTGCTGGTATGATCGCACCCGTCAGAAAGCATGTTGGAAAACTACTAATGCATGATTGGAAGAACGCATAGAACTGCAGAAGCTAACCGTAACAGCGTTTGAAATTCAAACAAAGAACATTGCATTGTTTTGAAAAAGAAAATCGAAAAAAATTTAAAAAAAAATATGCGCAGCGTTTGAATTTCAAGCAGACAATGTGGGAACATTAAATTTTAAAATATAAGGAAATGAAATTCAAAAATGAAAAAAAGGGCGTTTAAGTTCGAATTAAGAAGCAAACAAAACCAAAAAAGGAGGAAATTTAGAAATTTCGACTGTGGATTCGAAATTGTGGACAGCGTTTTAAATTCAAGCAGGTAAACTGGGAACGTTAAACTTGAAAATAAGAGGAAATGAAATTATAAAAACAAAAAAGGAATGTTTGAGTTCGAATTAAGAAGGAAAAGAACAAAAAAGAGTGAAATAAGCCTAAAACTTGAACTGCGACGGTGGAAGACAAAAAGGAGGGGGGTGCAACACGAGGACTTCCCAGGAGGTCACCCATCCTAGTACTACTCTCGCCCAAGCACGCTTAACTTCGGAGTTCTGATGGGATCCGGTGCTTTAGTGCTGGTATGATCGCACCCGTCAGAAAGCATGTTGGAAAACTACTAATGCATGATTGGAAGAACGCATAGAACTGCAGAAGCTAACCGTAACAGCGTTTGAAATTCAAACAAAGAACATTGCATTGTTTTGAAAAAGAAAATCGAAAAAATTTTAAAAAAAAATATGCGCAGCGTTTGAATTTCAAGCAGACAATGTGGGAACATTAAATTTTAAAATATAAGGAAATGAAATTCAAAAATGAAAAAAAGGGCGTTTAAGTTCGAATTAAGAAGCAAACAAAACCAAAAAAGGAGGAAATTTAGAAATTTCGACTGTGGATTCGAAATTGTGGACAGCGTTTTAAATTCAAGCAGGTAAACTGGGAACGTTAAACTTGAAAATAAGAGGAAATGAAATTATAAAAACAAAAAAGGAATGTTTGAGTTCGAATTAAGAAGGAAAAGAACAAAAAAGAGTGAAATAAGCCTAAAACTTGAACTGCGACGGTGGAAGACAAAAAGGAGGGGGGTGCAACACGAGGACTTCCCAGGAGGTCACCCATCCTAGTACTACTCTCGCCCAAGCACGCTTAACTTCGGAGTTCTGATGGGATCCGGTGCTTTAGTCCTGGTATGATCGCACCCGTCAGAAAGCATGTTGGAAAACTACTAATGCATGATTGGAAGAACGCATAGAACTGCAGAAGCTAACCGTAACAGCGTTTGAAATTCAAACAAAGAACATTGCATTGTTTTGAAAAAGAAAATCGAAAAAATTTTAAAAAAAAATATGCGCAGCGTTTGAATTTCAAGCAGACAATGTGGGAACATTAAATTTTAAAATATAAGGAAATGAAATTCAAAAATGAAAAAAAGGGCGTTTAAGTTCGAATTAAGAAGCAAACAAAACCAAAAAAGGAGGAAATTTAGAAATTTCGACTGTGGATTCGAAATTGTGGACAGCGTTTTAAATTCAAGCAGGTAAACTGGGAACGTTAAACTTGAAAATAAGAGGAAATGAAATTATAAAAACAAAAAAGGAATGTTTGAGTTCGAATTAAGAAGGAAAAGAACAAAAAAGAGTGAAATAAGCCTAAAACTTGAACTGCGACGGTGGAAGACAAAAAGGAGGGGGGTGCAACACGAGGACTTCCCAGGAGGTCACCCATCCTAGTACTACTCTCGCCCAAGCACGCTTAACTTCGGAGTTCTGATGGGATCCGGTGCTTTAGTGCTGGTATGATCGCACCCGTCAGAAAGCATGTTGGAAAACTACTAATGCATGATTGGAAGAACGCATAGAACTGCAGAAGCTAACCGTAACAGCGTTTGAAATTCAAACAAAGAACATTGCATTGTTTTGAAAAAGAAAATCGAAAAAAATTTAAAAAAAAATATGCGCAGCGTTTGAATTTCAAGCAGACAATGTGGGAACATTAAATTTTAAAATATAAGGAAATGAAATTCAAAAATGAAAAAAAGGGCGTTTAAGTTCGAATTAAGAAGCAAACAAAACCAAAAAAGGAGGAAATTTAGAAATTTCGACTGTGGATTCGAAATTGTGGACAGCGTTTTAAATTCAAGCAGGTAAACTGGGAACGTTAAACTTGAAAATAAGAGGAAATGAAATTATAAAAACAAAAAAGGAATGTTTGAGTTCGAATTAAGAAGGAAAAGAACAAAAAAGAGTGAAATAAGCCTAAAACTTGAACTGCGACGGTGGAAGACAAAAAGGAGGGGGGTGCAACACGAGGACTTCCCAGGAGGTCACCCATCCTAGTACTACTCTCGCCCAAGCACGCTTAACTTCGGAGTTCTGATGGGATCCGGTGCTTTAGTGCTGGTATGATCGCACCCGTCAGAAAGCATGTTGGAAAACTACTAATGCATGATTGGAAGAACGCATAGAACTGCAGAAGCTAACCGTAACAGCGTTTGAAATTCAAACAAAGAACATTGCATTGTTTTGAAAAAGAAAATCGAAAAAAATTTAAAAAAAAATATGCGCAGCGTTTGAATTTCAAGCAGACAATGTGGGAACATTAAATTTTAAAATATAAGGAAATGAAATTCAAAAATGAAAAAAAGGGCGTTTAAGTTCGAATTAAGAAGCAAACAAAACCAAAAAAGGAGGAAATTTAGAAATTTCGACTGTGGATTCGAAATTGTGGACAGCGTTTTAAATTCAAGCAGGTAAACTGGGAACGTTAAACTTGAAAATAAGAGGAAATGAAATTATAAAAACAAAAAAGGAATGTTTGAGTTCGAATTAAGAAGGAAAAGAACAAAAAAGAGTGAAATAAGCCTAAAACTTGAACTGCGACGGTGGAAGACAAAAAGGAGGGGGGTGCAACACGAGGACTTCCCAGGAGGTCACCCATCCTAGTACTACTCTCGCCCAAGCACGCTTAACTTCGGAGTTCTGATGGGATCCGGTGCTTTAGTGCTGGTATGATCGCACCCGTCAGAAAGCATGTTGGAAAACTACTAATGCATGATTGGAAGAACGCATAGAACTGCAGAAGCTAACCGTAACAGCGTTTGAAATTCAAACAAAGAACATTGCATTGTTTTGAAAAAGAAAATCGAAAAAAATTTAAAAAAAAATATGCGCAGCGTTTGAATTTCAAGCAGACAATGTGGGAACATTAAATTTTAAAATATAAGGAAATGAAATTCAAAAATGAAAAAAAGGGCGTTTAAGTTCGAATTAAGAAGCAAACAAAACCAAAAAAGGAGGAAATTTAGAAATTTCGACTGTGGATTCGAAATTGTGGACAGCGTTTTAAATTCAAGCAGGTAAACTGGGAACGTTAAACTTGAAAATAAGAGGAAATGAAATTATAAAAACAAAAAAGGAATGTTTGAGTTCGAATTAAGAAGGAAAAGAACAAAAAAGAGTGAAATAAGCCTAAAACTTGAACTGCGACGGTGGAAGACAAAAAGGAGGGGGGTGCAACACGAGGACTTCCCAGGAGGTCACCCATCCTAGTACTACTCTCGCCCAAGCACGCTTAACTTCGGAGTTCTGATGGGATCCGGTGCTTTAGTGCTGGTATGATCGCACCCGTCAGAAAGCATGTTGGAAAACTACTAATGCATGATTGGAAGAACGCATAGAACTGCAGAAGCTAACCGTAACAGCGTTTGAAATTCAAACAAAGAACATTGCATTGTTTTGAAAAAGAAAATCGAAAAAAATTTAAAAAAAAATATGCGCAGCGTTTGAATTTCAAGCAGACAATGTGGGAACATTAAATTTTAAAATATAAGGAAATGAAATTCAAAAATGAAAAAAAGGGCGTTTAAGTTCGAATTAAGAAGCAAACAAAACCAAAAAAGGAGGAAATTTAGAAATTTCGACTGTGGATTCGAAATTGTGGACAGCGTTTTAAATTCAAGCAGGTAAACTGGGAACGTTAAACTTGAAAATAAGAGGAAATGAAATTATAAAAACAAAAAAGGAATGTTTGAGTTCGAATTAAGAAGGAAAAGAACAAAAAAGAGTGAAATAAGCCTAAAACTTGAACTGCGACGGTGGAAGACAAAAAGGAGGGGGGTGCAACACGAGGACTTCCCAGGAGGTCACCCATCCTAGTACTACTCTCGCCCAAGCACGCTTAACTTCGGAGTTCTGATGGGATCCGGTGCTTTAGTGCTGGTATGATCGCACCCGTCAGAAAGCATGTTGGAAAACTACTAATGCATGATTGGAAGAACGCATAGAACTGCAGAAGCTAACCGTAACAGCGTTTGAAATTCAAACAAAGAACATTGCATTGTTTTGAAAAAGAAAATCGAAAAAAATTTAAAAAAAAATATGCGCAGCGTTTGAATTTCAAGCAGACAATGTGGGAACATTAAATTTTAAAATATAAGGAAATGAAATTCAAAAATGAAAAAAAGGGCGTTTAAGTTCGAATTAAGAAGCAAACAAAACCAAAAAAGGAGGAAATTTAGAAATTTCGACTGTGGATTCGAAATTGTGGACAGCGTTTTAAATTCAAGCAGGTAAACTGGGAACGTTAAACTTGAAAATAAGAGGAAATGAAATTATAAAAACAAAAAAGGAATGTTTGAGTTCGGATTAAGAAGGAAGAGAACAAAAAAGAGTGAAATAAGCCTAAAACTTGAACTGCGACGGTGGAAGACAAAAAGGAGGGGGGTGCAACACGAGGACTTCCCAGGAGGTCACCCATCCTAGTACTACTCTTGCCCAAGCACGCTTAACTTCGGAGTTCTGATGGGATCCGGTGCTTTAGTGCTGGTATGATCGCACCCGTCAGAAAGCATGTTGGAAAACTACTAATGCATGATTGGAAGAACGCATAGAACTGCAGAAGCTAACCGTAACAGCGTTTGAAATTCAAACAAAGAACATTGCATTGTTTTGAAAAAGAAAATCGAAAAAAATTTAAAAAAAAATATGCGCAGCGTTTGAATTTCAAGCAGACAATGTGGGAACATTAAATTTTAAAATATAAGGAAATGAAATTCAAAAATGAAAAAAAGGGCGTTTAAGTTCGAATTAAGAAGCAAACAAAACCAAAAAAGGAGGAAATTTAGAAATTTCGACTGTGGATTCGAAATTGTGGACAACGTTTTAAATTCAAGCAGGTAAACTGGGAACGTTAAACTTGAAAATAAGAGGAAATGAAATTATAAAAACAAAAAAGGAATGTTTGAGTTCGAATTAAGAAGGAAAAGAACAAAAAAGAGTGAAATAAGCCTAAAACTTGAACTGCGACGGTGGAAGACAAAAAGGAGGGGGGCGCAACACGAGGACTTCCTAGGAGGTCACCCATCCTAGTACTACTCTCGCCCAAGCACGCTTAACTTCGGAGTTCTGATGGGATCCGGTGCTTTAGTGCTGGTATGATCGCACCCGTCAGAAAGCATGTTGGAAAACTACTAATGCATGATTGGAAGAACGCATAGAACTGCAGAAGCTAACCGTAACAGCGTTTGAAATTCAAACAAAGAACATTGCATTGTTTTGAAAAAGAAAATCGAAAAAAATTTAAAAAAAAATATGCGCAGCGTTTGAATTTCAAGCAGACAATGTGGGAACATTAAATTTTAAAATATAAGGAAATGAAATTCAAAAATGAAAAAAAGGGCGTTTAAGTTCGAATTAAGAAGCAAACAAAACCAAAAAAGGAGGAAATTTAGAAATTTCGACTGTGGATTCGAAATTGTGGACAGCGTTTTAAATTCAAGCAGGTAAACTGGGAACGTTAAACTTGAAAATAAGAGGAAATGAAATTATAAAAACAAAAAAGGAATGTTTGAGTTCGAATTAAGAAGGAAAAGAACAAAAAAGAGTGAAATAAGCCTAAAACTTGAACTGCGACGGTGGAAGACAAAAAGGAGGGGGGTGCAACACGAGGACTTCCCAGGAGGTCACCCATCCTAGTACTACTCTCGCCCAAGCACGCTTAACTTCGGAGTTCTGATGGGATCCGGTGCTTTAGTGCTGGTATGATCGCACCCGTCAGAAAGCATGTTGGAAAACTACTAATGCATGATTGGAAGAACGCATAGAACTGCAGAAGCTAACCGTAACAGCGTTTGAAATTCAAACAAAGAACATTGCATTGTTTTGAAAAAGAAAATCGAAAAAAATTTAAAAAAAAATATGCGCAGCGTTTGAATTTCAAGCAGACAATGTGGGAACATTAAATTTTAAAATATAAGGAAATGAAATTCAAAAATGAAAAAAAGGGCGTTTAAGTTCGAATTAAGAAGCAAACAAAACCAAAAAAGGAGGAAATTTAGAAATTTCGACCGTGGATTCGAAATTGTGGACAGCGTTTTAAATTCAAGCAGGTAAACTGGGAACGTTAAACTTGAAAATAAGAGGAAATGAAATTATAAAAACAAAAAAGGAATGTTTGAGTTCGAATTAAGAAGGAAAAGAACAAAAAAGAGTGAAATAAGCCTAAAACTTGAACTGCGACGGTGGAAGACAAAAAGGAGGGGGGTGCAACACGAGGACTTCCCAGGAGGTCACCCATCCTAGTACTACTCTCGCCCAAGCACGCTTAACTTCGGAGTTCTGATGGGATCCGGTGCTTTAGTGCTGGTATGATCGCACCCGTCAGAAAGCATGTTGGAAAACTACTAATGCATGATTGGAAGAACGCATAGAACTGCAGAAGCTAACCGTAACAGCGTTTGAAATTCAAACAAAGAACATTGCATTGTTTTGAAAAAGAAAATCGAAAAAAATTAAAAAAAAAATATGCGCAGCGTTTGAATTTCAAGCAGACAATGTGGGAACATTAAATTTTAAAATATAAGGAAATGAAATTCAAAAATGAAAAAAGGGCGTTTAAGTTCGAATTAAGAAGCAAACAAAACCAAAAAAGGAGGAAATTTAGAAATTTCGACTGTGGATTCGAAATTGTGGACAGCGTTTTAAATTCAAGCAGGTAAACTGGGAACGTTAAACTTGAAAATAAGAGGAAATGAAATTATAAAAACAAAAAAGGAATGTTTGAGTTCGAATTAAGAAGGAAAAGAACAAAAAAGAGTGAAATAAGCCTAAAACTTGAACTGCGACGGTGGAAGACAAAAAGGAGGGGGGTGCAACACGAGGACTTCCCAGGAGGTCACCCATCCTAGTACTACTCTCGCCCAAGCACGCTTAACTTCGGAGTTCTGATGGGATCCGGTGCTTTAGTGCTGGTATGATCGCACCCGTCAGAAAGCATGTTGGAAAACTACTAATGCATGATTGGAAGAACGCATAGAACTGCAGAAGCTAACCGTAACAGCGTTTGAAATTCAAACAAAGAACATTGCATTGTTTTGAAAAAGAAAATCGAAAAAAATTTAAAAAAAAATATGCGCAGCGTTTGAATTTCAAGCAGACAATGTGGGAACATTAAATTTTAAAATATAAGGAAATGAAATTCAAAAATGAAAAAAAGGGCGTTTAAGTTCGAATTAAGAAGCAAACAAAACCAAAAAAGGAGGAAATTTAGAAATTTCGACTGTGGATTCGAAATTGTGGACAGCGTTTTAAATTCAAGCAGGTAAACTGGGAACGTTAAACTTGAAAATAAAAGGAAATGAAATTATAAAAACAAAAAAGGAATGTTTGAGTTCGAATTAAGAAGGAAAAGAACAAAAAAGAGTGAAATAAGCCTAAAACTTGAACTGCGACGGTGGAAGACAAAAAGGAGGGGGGTGCAACACGAGGACTTCCCAGGAGGTCACCCATCCTAGTACTACTCTCGCCCAAGCACGCTTAACTTCGGAGTTCTGATGGGATCCGGTGCTTTAGTGCTGGTATGATCGCACCCGTCAGAAAGCATGTTGGAAAACTACTAATGCATGATTGGAAGAACGCATAGAACTGCAGAAGCTAACCGTAACAGCGTTTGAAATTCAAACAAAGAACATTGCATTGTTTTGAAAAAGAAAATCGAAAAAAATTTTAAAAAAAATATGCGCAGCGTTTGAATTTCAAGCAGACAATGTGGGAACATTAAATTTTAAAATATAAGGAAATGAAATTCAAAAATGAAAAAAAAGGGCGTTTAAGTTCGAATTAAGAAGCAAACAAAACCAAAAAAGGAGGAAATTTAGAAATTTCGACTGTGGATTCGAAATTGTGGACAGCGTTTTAAATTCAAGCAGGTAAACTGGGAACGTTAAACTTGAAAATAAGAGGAAATGAAATTATAAAAACAAAAAAGGAATGTTTGAGTTCGAATTAAGAAGGAAAAGAACAAAAAAGAGTGAAATAAGCCTAAAACTTGAACTGCGACGGTGGAAGACAAAAAGGAGGGGGGTGCAACACGAGGACTTCCCAGGAGGTCACCCATCCTAGTACTACTCTCGCCCAAGCACGCTTAACTTCGGAGTTCTGATGGGATCCGGTGCTTTAGTGCTGGTATGATCGCACCCGTCAGAAAGCATGTTGGAAAACTACTAATGCATGATTGGAAGAACGCATAGAACTGCAGAAGCTAACCGTAACAGCGTTTGAAATTCAAACAAAGAACATTGCATTGTTTTGAAAAAGAAAATCGAAAAAAATATAAAAAAAAATATGCGCAGCGTTTGAATTTCAAGCAGACAATGTGGGAACATTAAATTTTAAAATATAAGGAAATGAAATTCAAAAATGAAAAAAAAGGGCGTTTAAGTTCGAATTAAGAAGCAAACAAAACCAAAAAAGGAGGAAATTTAGAAATTTCGACTGTGGATTCGAAATTGTGGACAGCGTTTTAAATTCAAGCAGGTAAACTGGGAACGTTAAACTTGAAAATAAGAGGAAATGAAATTATAAAAACAAAAAAGGAATGTTTGAGTTCGAATTAAGAAGGAAAAGAACAAAAAAGAGTGAAATAAGCCTAAAACTTGAACTGCGACGGTGGAAGACAAAAAGGAGGGGGGTGCAACACGAGGACTTCCCAGGAGGTCACCCATCCTAGTACTACTCTCGCCCAAGCACGCTTAACTTCGGAGTTCTGATGGGATCCGGTGCTTTAGTGCTGGTATGATCGCACCCGTCAGAAAGCATGTTGGAAAACTACTAATGCATGATTGGAAGAACGCATAGAACTGCAGAAGCTAACCGTAACAGCGTTTGAAATTCAAACAAAGAACATTGCATTGTTTTGAAAAAGAAAATCGAAAAAAATTTAAAAAAAAATATGCGCAGCGTTTGAATTTCAAGCAGACAATGTGGGAACATTAAATTTTAAAATATAAGGAAATGAAATTCAAAAATGAAAAAAAGGGCGTTTAAGTTCGAATTAAGAAGCAAACAAAACCAAAAAAGGAGGAAATTTAGAAATTTCGACTGTGGATTCGAAATTGTGGACAGCGTTTTAAATTCAAGCAGGTAAACTGGGAACGTTAAACTTGAAAATAAGAGGAAATGAAATTATAAAAACAAAAAAGGAATGTTTGAGTTCGGATTAAGAAGGAAGAGAACAAAAAAGAGTGAAATAAGCCTAAAACTTGAACTGCGACGGTGGAAGACAAAAAGGAGGGGGGTGCAACACGAGGACTTCCCAGGAGGTCACCCATCCTAGTACTACTCTTGCCCAAGCACGCTTAACTTCGGAGTTCTGATGGGATCCGGTGCTTTAGTGCTGGTATGATCGCACCCGTCAGAAAGCATGTTGGAAAACTACTAATGCATGATTGGAAGAACGCATAGAACTGCAGAAGCTAACCGTAACAGCGTTTGAAATTCAAACAAAGAACATTGCATTGTTTTGAAAAAGAAAATCGAAAAAAATTTAAAAAAAAATATGCGCAGCGTTTGAATTTCAAGCAGACAATGTGGGAACATTAAATTTTAAAATATAAGGAAATGAAATTCAAAAATGAAAAAAAGGGCGTTTAAGTTCGAATTAAGAAGCAAACAAAACCAAAAAAGGAGGAAATTTAGAAATTTCGACTGTGGATTCGAAATTGTGGACAACGTTTTAAATTCAAGCAGGTAAACTGGGAACGTTAAACTTGAAAATAAGAGGAAATGAAATTATAAAAACAAAAAAGGAATGTTTGAGTTCGAATTAAGAAGGAAAAGAACAAAAAAGAGTGAAATAAGCCTAAAACTTGAACTGCGACGGTGGAAGACAAAAAGGAGGGGGGCGCAACACGAGGACTTCCTAGGAGGTCACCCATCCTAGTACTACTCTCGCCCAAGCACGCTTAACTTCGGAGTTCTGATGGGATCCGGTGCTTTAGTGCTGGTATGATCGCACCCGTCAGAAAGCATGTTGGAAAACTACTAATGCATGATTGGAAGAACGCATAGAACTGCAGAAGCTAACCGTAACAGCGTTTGAAATTCAAACAAAGAACATTGCATTGTTTTGAAAAAGAAAATCGAAAAAAATTTAAAAAAAAATATGCGCAGCGTTTGAATTTCAAGCAGACAATGTGGGAACATTAAATTTTAAAATATAAGGAAATGAAATTCAAAAATGAAAAAAAGGGCGTTTAAGTTCGAATTAAGAAGCAAACAAAACCAAAAAAGGAGGAAATTTAGAAATTTCGACTGTGGATTCGAAATTGTGGACAGCGTTTTAAATTCAAGCAGGTAAACTGGGAACGTTAAACTTGAAAATAAGAGGAAATGAAATTATAAAAACAAAAAAGGAATGTTTGAGTTCGAATTAAGAAGGAAAAGAACAAAAAAGAGTGAAATAAGCCTAAAACTTGAACTGCGACGGTGGAAGACAAAAAGGAGGGGGGTGCAACACGAGGACTTCCCAGGAGGTCACCCATCCTAGTACTACTCTCGCCCAAGCACGCTTAACTTCGGAGTTCTGATGGGATCCGGTGCTTTAGTGCTGGTATGATCGCACCCGTCAGAAAGCATGTTGGAAAACTACTAATGCATGATTGGAAGAACGCATAGAACTGCAGAAGCTAACCGTAACAGCGTTTGAAATTCAAACAAAGAACATTGCATTGTTTTGAAAAAGAAAATCGAAAAAAATTTAAAAAAAAATATGCGCAGCGTTTGAATTTCAAGCAGACAATGTGGGAACATTAAATTTTAAAATATAAGGAAATGAAATTCAAAAATGAAAAAAAGGGCGTTTAAGTTCGAATTAAGAAGCAAACAAAACCAAAAAAGGAGGAAATTTAGAAATTTCGACCGTGGATTCGAAATTGTGGACAGCGTTTTAAATTCAAGCAGGTAAACTGGGAACGTTAAACTTGAAAATAAGAGGAAATGAAATTATAAAAACAAAAAAGGAATGTTTGAGTTCGAATTAAGAAGGAAAAGAACAAAAAAGAGTGAAATAAGCCTAAAACTTGAACTGCGACGGTGGAAGACAAAAAGGAGGGGGGTGCAACACGAGGACTTCCCAGGAGGTCACCCATCCTAGTACTACTCTCGCCCAAGCACGCTTAACTTCGGAGTTCTGATGGGATCCGGTGCTTTAGTGCTGGTATGATCGCACCCGTCAGAAAGCATGTTGGAAAACTACTAATGCATGATTGGAAGAACGCATAGAACTGCAGAAGCTAACCGTAACAGCGTTTGAAATTCAAACAAAGAACATTGCATTGTTTTGAAAAAGAAAATCGAAAAAAATTAAAAAAAAAATATGCGCAGCGTTTGAATTTCAAGCAGACAATGTGGGAACATTAAATTTTAAAATATAAGGAAATGAAATTCAAAAATGAAAAAAGGGCGTTTAAGTTCGAATTAAGAAGCAAACAAAACCAAAAAAGGAGGAAATTTAGAAATTTCGACTGTGGATTCGAAATTGTGGACAGCGTTTTAAATTCAAGCAGGTAAACTGGGAACGTTAAACTTGAAAATAAGAGGAAATGAAATTATAAAAACAAAAAAGGAATGTTTGAGTTCGAATTAAGAAGGAAAAGAACAAAAAAGAGTGAAATAAGCCTAAAACTTGAACTGCGACGGTGGAAGACAAAAAGGAGGGGGGTGCAACACGAGGACTTCCCAGGAGGTCACCCATCCTAGTACTACTCTCGCCCAAGCACGCTTAACTTCGGAGTTCTGATGGGATCCGGTGCTTTAGTGCTGGTATGATCGCACCCGTCAGAAAGCATGTTGGAAAACTACTAATGCATGATTGGAAGAACGCATAGAACTGCAGAAGCTAACCGTAACAGCGTTTGAAATTCAAACAAAGAACATTGCATTGTTTTGAAAAAGAAAATCGAAAAAAATTTAAAAAAAAATATGCGCAGCGTTTGAATTTCAAGCAGACAATGTGGGAACATTAAATTTTAAAATATAAGGAAATGAAATTCAAAAATGAAAAAAAGGGCGTTTAAGTTCGAATTAAGAAGCAAACAAAACCAAAAAAGGAGGAAATTTAGAAATTTCGACTGTGGATTCGAAATTGTGGACAGCGTTTTAAATTCAAGCAGGTAAACTGGGAACGTTAAACTTGAAAATAAAAGGAAATGAAATTATAAAAACAAAAAAGGAATGTTTGAGTTCGAATTAAGAAGGAAAAGAACAAAAAAGAGTGAAATAAGCCTAAAACTTGAACTGCGACGGTGGAAGACAAAAAGGAGGGGGGTGCAACACGAGGACTTCCCAGGAGGTCACCCATCCTAGTACTACTCTCGCCCAAGCACGCTTAACTTCGGAGTTCTGATGGGATCCGGTGCTTTAGTGCTGGTATGATCGCACCCGTCAGAAAGCATGTTGGAAAACTACTAATGCATGATTGGAAGAACGCATAGAACTGCAGAAGCTAACCGTAACAGCGTTTGAAATTCAAACAAAGAACATTGCATTGTTTTGAAAAAGAAAATCGAAAAAAATTTTAAAAAAAATATGCGCAGCGTTTGAATTTCAAGCAGACAATGTGGGAACATTAAATTTTAAAATATAAGGAAATGAAATTCAAAAATGAAAAAAAAGGGCGTTTAAGTTCGAATTAAGAAGCAAACAAAACCAAAAAAGGAGGAAATTTAGAAATTTCGACTGTGGATTCGAAATTGTGGACAGCGTTTTAAATTCAAGCAGGTAAACTGGGAACGTTAAACTTGAAAATAAGAGGAAATGAAATTATAAAAACAAAAAAGGAATGTTTGAGTTCGAATTAAGAAGGAAAAGAACAAAAAAGAGTGAAATAAGCCTAAAACTTGAACTGCGACGGTGGAAGACAAAAAGGAGGGGGGTGCAACACGAGGACTTCCCAGGAGGTCACCCATCCTAGTACTACTCTCGCCCAAGCACGCTTAACTTCGGAGTTCTGATGGGATCCGGTGCTTTAGTGCTGGTATGATCGCACCCGTCAGAAAGCATGTTGGAAAACTACTAATGCATGATTGGAAGAACGCATAGAACTGCAGAAGCTAACCGTAACAGCGTTTGAAATTCAAACAAAGAACATTGCATTGTTTTGAAAAAGAAAATCGAAAAAAAATAAAAAAAAAATATGCGCAGCGTTTGAATTTCAAGCAGACAATGTGGGAACATTAAATTTTAAAATATAAGGAAATGAAATTCAAAAATGAAAAAAGGGCGTTTAAGTTCGAATTAAGAAGCAAACAAAACCAAAAAAGGAGGAAATTTAGAAATTTCGACTGTGGATTCGAAATTGTGGACAGCGTTTTAAATTCAAGCAGGTAAACTGGGAACGTTAAACTTGAAAATAAGAGGAAATGAAATTATAAAAACAAAAAAGGAATGTTTGAGTTCGAATTAAGAAGGAAAAGAACAAAAAAGAGTGAAATAAGCCTAAAACTTGAACTGCGACGGTGGAAGACAAAAAGGAGGGGGGTGCAACACGAGGACTTCCCAGGAGGTCACCCATCCTAGTACTACTCTCGCCCAAGCACGCTTAACTTCGGAGTTCTGATGGGATCCGGTGCTTTAGTGCTGGTATGATCGCACCCGTCAGAAAGCATGTTGGAAAACTACTAATGCATGATTGGAAGAACGCATAGAACTGCAGAAGCTAACCGTAACAGCGTTTGAAATTCAAACAAAGAACATTGCATTGTTTTGAAAAAGAAAATCGAAAAAAATTTAAAAAAAAATATGCGCAGCGTTTGAATTTCAAGCAGACAATGTGGGAACATTAAATTTTAAAATATAAGGAAATGAAATTCAAAAATGAAAAAAAGGGCGTTTAAGTTCGAATTAAGAAGCAAACAAAACCAAAAAAGGAGGAAATTTAGAAATTTCGACTGTGGATTCGAAATTGTGGACAGCGTTTTAAATTCAAGCAGGTAAACTGGGAACGTTAAACTTGAAAATAAGAGGAAATGAAATTATAAAAACAAAAAAAGAATGTTTGAGTTCGAATTAAGAAGGAAAAGAACAAAAAAGAGTGAAATAAGCCTAAAACTTGAACTGCGACGGTGGAAGACAAAAACGAGGGGGGTGCAACACGAGGACTTCCCAGGAGGTCACCCATCCTAGTACTACTCTCGCCCAAGCACGCTTAACTTCGGAGTTCTGATGGGATCCGGTGCTTTAGTGCTGGTATGATCGCACCCGTCAGAAAGCATGTTGGAAAACTACTAATGCATGATTGGAAGAACGCATAGAACTGCAGAAGCTAACCGTAACAGCGTTTGAAATTCAAACAAAGAACATTGCATTGTTTTGAAAAAGAAAATCGAAAAAAATTTAAAAAAAAATATGCGCAGCGTTTGAATTTCAAGCAGACAATGTGGGAACATTAAATTTTAAAATATAAGGAAATGAAATTCAAAAATGAAAAAAAGGGCGTTTAAGTTCGAATTAAGAAGCAAACAAAACCAAAAAAGGAGGAAATTTAGAAATTTCGACTGTGGATTCGAAATTGTGGACAGCGTTTTAAATTCAAGCAGGTAAACTGGGAACGTTAAACTTGAAAATAAGAGGAAATGAAATTATAAAAACAAAAAAGGAATGTTTGAGTTCGAATTAAGAAGGAAAAGAACAAAAAAGAGTGAAATAAGCCTAAAACTTGAACTGCGACGGTGGAAGACAAAAAGGAGGGGGGTGCAACACGAGGACTTCCCAGGAGGTCACCCATCCTAGTACTACTCTCGCCCAAGCACGCTTAACTTCGGAGTTCTGATGGGATCCGGTGCTTTAGTGCTGGTATGATCGCACCCGTCAGAAAGCATGTTGGAAAACTACTAATGCATGATTGGAAG
Source organism: Allium sativum (assembly GCA_030737875.1). NCBI lineage: Eukaryota > Viridiplantae > Streptophyta > Magnoliopsida > Asparagales > Amaryllidaceae > Allium > Allium sativum. Next base: position 123,643,313 of record CM060925.1, on the reverse strand, counting down.
AACGCATAGAACTGCAGAAGCTAACCGTAACAGCGTTTGAAATTCAAACAAAGAACATTGCATTGTTTTGAAAAAGAAAATCGAAAAAAATTTAAAAAAAAATATGCGCAGCGTTTGAATTTCAAGCAGACAATGTGGGAACATTAAATTTTAAAATATAAGGAAATGAAATTCAAAAATGAAAAAAAGGGCGTTTAAGTTCGAATTAAGAAGCAAACAAAACCAAAAAAGGAGGAAATTTAGAAATTTCGACTGTGGATTCGAAATTGTGGACAGCGTTTTAAATTCAAGCAGGTAAACTGGGAACGTTAAACTTGAAAATAAGAGGAAATGAAATTATAAAAACAAAAAAGGAATGTTTGAGTTCGAATTAAGAAGGAAAAGAACAAAAAAGAGTGAAATAAGCCTAAAACTTGAACTGCGACGGTGGAAGACAAAAAGGAGGGGGGTGCAACACGAGGACTTCCCAGGAGGTCACCCATCCTAGTACTACTCTCGCCCAAGCACGCTTAACTTCGGAGTTCTGATGGGATCCGGTGCTTTAGTGCTGGTATGATCGCACCCGTCAGAAAGCATGTTGGAAAACTACTAATGCATGATTGGAAGAACGCATAGAACTGCAGAAGCTAACCGTAACAGCGTTTGAAATTCAAACAAAGAACATTGCATTGTTTTGAAAAAGAAAATTTAAAAAAATTTAAAAAAAAATATGCGCAGCGTTTGAATTTCAAGCAGACAATGTGGGAACATTAAATTTTAAAATATAAGGAAATGAAATTCAAAAATGAAAAAAAGGGCGTTTAAGTTCGAATTAAGAAGCAAACAAAACCAAAAAAGGAGGAAATTTAGAAATTTCGACTGTGGATTCGAAATTGTGGACAGCGTTTTAAATTCAAGCAGGTAAACTGGGAACGTTAAACTTGAAAATAAGAGGAAATGAAATTATAAAAACAAAAAAGGAATGTTTGAGTTCGAATTAAGAAGGAAAAGAACAAAAAAGAGTGAAATAAGCCTAAAACTTGAACTGCGACGGTGGAAGACAAAAAGGAGGGGGGTGCAACACGAGGACTTCCCAGGAGGTCACCCATCCTAGTACTACTCTCGCCCAAGCACGCTTAACTTCGGAGTTCTGATGGGATCCGGTGCTTTAGTGCTGGTATGATCGCACCCGTCAGAAAGCATGTTGGAAAACTACTAATGCATGATTGGAAGAACGCATAGAACTGCAGAAGCTAACCGTAACAGCTTTTGAAATTCAAACAAAGAACATTGCATTGTTTTGAAAAAGAAAATCGAAAAAAATTTAAAAAAAAATATGCGCAGCGTTTGAATTTCAAGCAGACAATGTGGGAACATTAAATTTTAAAATATAAGGAAATGAAATTCAAAAATGAAAAAAAGGGCGTTTAAGTTCGAATTAAGAAGCAAACAAAACCAAAAAAGGAGGAAATTTAGAAATTTCGACTGTGGATTCGAAATTGTGGACAGCGTTTTAAATTCAAGCAGGTAAACTGGGAACGTTAAACTTGAAAATAAGAGGAAATGAAATTATAAAAACAAAAAAGGAATGTTTGAGTTCGAATTAAGAAGGAAAAGAACAAAAAAGAGTGAAATAAGCCTAAAACTTGAACTGCGACGGTGGAAGACAAAAAGGAGGGGGGTGCAACACGAGGACTTCCCAGGAGGTCACCCATCCTAGTACTACTCTCGCCCAAGCACGCTTAACTTCGGAGTTCTGATGGGATCCGGTGCTTTAGTGCTGGTATGATCGCACCCGTCAGAAAGCATGTTGGAAAACTACTAATGCATGATTGGAAGAACGCATAGAACTGCAGAAGCTAACCGTAACAGCGTTTGAAATTCAAACAAAGAACATTGCATTGTTTTGAAAAAGAAAATCGAAAAAAATTAAAAAAAAAATATGCGCAGCGTTTGAATTTCAAGCAGACAATGTGGGAACATTAAATTTTAAAATATAAGGAAATGAAATTCAAAAATGAAAAAAAGGGCGTTTAAGTTCGAATTAAGAAGCAAACAAAACCAAAAAAGGAGGAAATTTAGAAATTTCGACTGTGGATTCGAAATTGTGGACAGCGTTTTAAATTCAAGCAGGTAAACTGGGAACGTTAAACTTGAAAATAAGAGGAAATGAAATTATAAAAACAAAAAAGGAATGTTTGAGTTCGAATTAAGAAGGAAAAGAACAAAAAAGAGTGAAATAAGCCTAAAACTTGAACTGCGACGGTGGAAGACAAAAAGGAGGGGGGTGCAACACGAGGACTTCCCAGGAGGTCACCCATCCTAGTACTACTCTCGCCCAAGCACGCTTAACTTCGGAGTTCTGATGGGATCCGGTGCTTTAGTGCTGGTATGATCGCACCCGTCAGAAAGCATGTTGGAAAACTACTAATGCATGATTGGAAGAACGCATAGAACTGCAGAAGCTAACCGTAACAGCGTTTGAAATTCAAACAAAGAACATTGCATTGTTTTGAAAAAGAAAATCGAAAAAAATTTAAAAAAAAATATGCGCAGCGTTTGAATTTCAAGCAGACAATGTGGGAACATTAAATTTTAAAATATAAGGAAATGAAATTCAAAAATGAAAAAAAGGGCGTTTAAGTTCGAATTAAGAAGCAAACAAAACCAAAAAAGGAGGAAATTTAGAAATTTCGACTGTGGATTCGAAATTGTGGACAGCGTTTTAAATTCAAGCAGGTAAACTGGGAACGTTAAACTTGAAAATAAGAGGAAATGAAATTATAAAAACAAAAAAGGAATGTTTGAGTTCGAATTAAGAAGGAAAAGAACAAAAAAGAGTGAAATAAGCCTAAAACTTGAACTGCGACGGTGGAAGACAAAAAGGAGGGTGGTGCAACACGAGGACTTCCCAGGAGGTCACCCATCCTAGTACTACTCTCGCCCAAGCACGCTTAACTTCGGAGTTCTGATGGGATACGGTGCTTTAGTGCTGGTATGATCGCACCCGTCAGAAAGCATGTTGGAAAACTACTAATGCATGATTGGAAGAACGCATAGAACTGCAGAAGCTAACCGTAACAGCGTTTGAAATTCAAACAAAGAACATTGCATTGTTTTGAAAAAGAAAATCGAAAAAAATTTAAAAAAAAATATGCGCAGCGTTTGAATTTCAAGCAGACAATGTGGGAACATTAAATTTTAAAATATAAGGAAATGAAATTCAAAAATGAAAAAAAGGGCGTTTAAGTTCGAATTAAGAAGCAAACAAAACCAAAAAAGGAGGAAATTTAGAAATTTCGACCGTGGATTCGAAATTGTGGACAGCGTTTTAAATTCAAGCAGGTAAACTGGGAACGTTAAACTTGAAAATAAGAGGAAATGAAATTATAAAAACAAAAAAGGAATGTTTGAGTTCGAATTAAGAAGGAAAAGAACAAAAAAGAGTGAAATAAGCCTAAAACTTGAACTGCGACGGTGGAAGACAAAAAGGAGGGGGGTGCAACACGAGGACTTCCCAGTTGGTCACCCATCCTAGTACTACTCTCGCCCAAGCACGCTTAACTTCGGAGTTCTGATGGGATCCGGTGCTTTAGTGCTGGTATGATCGCACCCGTCAGAAAGCATGTTGGAAAACTACTAATGCATGATTGGAAGAACGCATAGAACTGCAGAAGCTAACCGTAACAGCGTTTGAAATTCAAACAAAGAACATTGCATTGTTTTGAAAAAGAAAATCGAAAAAATTTTTAAAAAAAATATGCGCAGCGTTTGAATTTCAAGCAGACAATGTGGGAACATTAAATTTTAAAATATAAGGAAATGAAATTCAAAAATGAAAAAAAAGGGCGTTTAAGTTCGAATTAAGAAGCAAACAAAACCAAAAAAGGAGGAAATTTAGAAATTTCGACTGTGGATTCGAAATTGTGGACAGCGTTTTAAATTCAAGCAGGTAAACTGGGAACGTTAAACTTGAAAATAAGAGGAAATGAAATTATAAAAACAAAAAAGGAATGTTTGAGTTCGAATTAAGAAGGAAAAGAACAAAAAAGAGTGAAATAAGCCTAAAACTTGAACTGCGACGGTGGAAGACAAAAAGGAGGGGGGTGCAACACGAGGACTTCCCAGGAGGTCACCCATCCTAGTACTACTCTCGCCCAAGCACGCTTAACTTCGGAGTTCTGATGGGATCCGGTGCTTTAGTGCTGGTATGATCGCACCCGTCAGAAAGCATGTTGGAAAACTACTAATGCATGATTGGAAGAACGCATAGAACTGCAGAAGCTAACCGTAACAGCGTTTGAAATTCAAACAAAGAACATTGCATTGTTTTGAAAAAGAAAATCGAAAAAAATTTAAAAAAAAATATGCGCAGCGTTTGAATTTCAAGCAGACAATGTGGGAACATTAAATTTTAAAATATAAGGAAATGAAATTCAAAAATGAAAAAAAGGGCGTTTAAGTTCGAATTAAGAAGCAAACAAAACCAAAAAAGGAGGAAATTTAGAAATTTCGACTGTGGATTCGAAATTGTGGACAGCGTTTTAAATTCAAGCAGGTAAACTGGGAACGTTAAACTTGAAAATAAGAGGAAATGAAATTATAAAAACAAAAAAGGAATGTTTGAGTTCGAATTAAGAAGGAAAAGAACAAAAAAGAGTGAAATAAGCCTAAAACTTGAACTGCGACGGTGGAAGACAAAAAGGAGGGGGGTGCAACACGAGGACTTCCCAGGAGGTCACCCATCCTAGTACTACTCTCGCCCAAGCACGCTTAACTTCGGAGTTCTGATGGGATCCGGTGCTTTAGTGCTGGTATGATCGCACCCGTCAGAAAGCATGTTGGAAAACTACTAATGCATGATTGGAAGAACGCATAGAACTGCAGAAGCTAACCGTAACAGCGTTTGAAATTCAAACAAAGAACATTGCATTGTTTTGAAAAAGAAAATCGAAAAAAATTTAAAAAAAAATATGCGCAGCGTTTGAATTTCAAGCAGACAATGTGGGAACATTAAATTTTAAAATATAAGGAAATGAAATTCAAAAATGAAAAAAAAGGGCGTTTAAGTTCGAATTAAGAAGCAAACAAAACCAAAAAAGGAGGAAATTTAGAAATTTCGACTGTGGATTCGAAATTGTGGACAGCGTTTTAAATTCAAGCAGGTAAACTGGGAACGTTAAACTTGAAAATAAGAGGAAATGAAATTATAAAAACAAAAAAGGAATGTTTGAGTTCGAATTAAGAAGGAAAAGAACAAAAAAGAGTGAAATAAGCCTAAAACTTGAACTGCGACGGTGGAAGACAAAAAGGAGGGGGGTGCAACACGAGGACTTCCCAGGAGGTCACCCATCCTAGTACTACTCTCGCCCAAGCACGCTTAACTTCGGAGTTCTGATGGGATCCGGTGCTTTAGTGCTGGTATGATCGCACCCGTCAGAAAGCATGTTGGAAAACTACTAATGCATGATTGGAAGAACGCATAGAACTGCAGAAGCTAACCGTAACAGCGTTTGAAATTCAAACAAAGAACATTGCATTGTTTTGAAAAAGAAAATCGAAAAAAATTTAAAAAAAAATATGCGCAGCGTTTGAATTTCAAGCAGACAATGTGGGAACATTAAATTTTAAAATATAAGGAAATGAAATTCAAAAATGAAAAAAAAGGGCGTTTAAGTTCGAATTAAGAAGCAAACAAAACCAAAAAAGGAGGAAATTTAGAAATTTCGACTGTGGATTCGAAATTGTGGACAGCGTTTTAAATTCAAGCAGGTAAACTGGGAACGTTAAACTTGAAAATAAGAGGAAATGAAATTATAAAAACAAAAAAGGAATGTTTGAGTTCGAATTAAGAAGGAAAAGAACAAAAAAGAGTGAAATAAGCCTAAAACTTGAACTGCGACGGTGGAAGACAAAAAGGAAGGGGGTGCAACACGAGGACTTCCCAGGAGGTCACCCATCCTAGTACTACTCTCGCCCAAGCACGCTTAACTTCGGAGTTCTGATGGGATCCGGTGCTTTAGTGCTGGTATGATCGCACCCGTCAGAAAGCATGTTGGAAAACTACTAATGCATGATTGGAAGAACGCATAGAACTGCAGAAGCTAACCGTAACAGCGTTTGAAATTCAAACAAAGAACATTGCATTGTTTTGAAAAAGAAAATCGAAAAAAATTTAAAAAAAAATATGCGCAGCGTTTGAATTTCAAGCAGACAATGTGGGAACATTAAATTTTAAAATATAAGGAAATGAAATTCAAAAATGAAAAAAAAGGGCGTTTAAGTTCGAATTAAGAAGCAAACAAAACCAAAAAAGGAGGAAATTTAGAAATTTCGACTGTGGATTCGAAATTGTGGACAACGTTTTAAATTCAAGCAGGTAAACTGGGAACGTTAAACTTGAAAATAAGAGGAAATGAAATTATAAAAACAAAAAAGGAATGTTTGAGTTCGAATTAAGAAGGAAAAGAACAAAAAAGAGTGAAATAAGCCTAAAACTTGAACTGCGACGGTGGAAGACAAAAAGGAGGGGGGTGCAACACGAGGACTTCCCAGGAGGTCACCCATCCTAGTACTACTCTCGCCCAAGCACGCTTAACTTCGGAGTTCTGATGGGATCCGTTGCTTTAGTGCTGGTATGATCGCACCCGTCAGAAAGCATGTTGGAAAACTACTAATGCATGATTGGAAGAACGCATAGAACTGCAGAAGCTAACCGTAACAGCGTTTGAAATTCAAACAAAGAACATTGCATTGTTTTGAAAAAGAAAATCGAAAAAAATTTAAAAAAAAATATGCGCAGCGTTTGAATTTCAAGCAGACAATGTGGGAACATTAAATTTTAAAATATAAGGAAATGAAATTCAAAAATGAAAAAAAAGGGCGTTTAAGTTCGAATTAAGAAGCAAACAAAACCAAAAAGGAGGAAATTTAGAAATTTCGACTGTGGATTCGAAATTGTGGACAGCGTTTTAAATTCAAGCAGGTAAACTGGGAACGTTAAACTTGAAAATAAGAGGAAATGAAATTATAAAAACAAAAAAGGAATGTTTGAGTTCGAATTAAGAAGGAAAAGAACAAAAAAGAGTGAAATAAGCCTAAAACTTGAACTGCGACGGTGGAAGACAAAAAGGAGGGGGGTGCAACACGAGGACTTCCCAGGAGGTCACCCATCCTAGTACTACTCTCGCCCAAGCACGCTTAACCTCGGAGTTCTGATGGGATCCGGTGCTTTAGTGCTGGTATGATCGCACCCGTCAGAAAGCATGTTGGAAAACTACTAATGCATGATTGGAAGAACGCATAGAACTGCAGAAGCTAACCGTAACAGCGTTTGAAATTCAAACAAAGAACATTGCATTGTTTTGAAAAAGAAAATCGAAAAAAATTTAAAAAAAAATATGCGCAGCGTTTGAATTTCAAGCAGACAATGTGGGAACATTAAATTTTAAAATATAAGGAAATGAAATTCAAAAATGAAAAAAAAAGGGCGTTTAAGTTCGAATTAAGAAGCAAACAAAACCAAAAAAGGAGGAAATTTAGAAATTTCGACTGTGGATTCGAAATTGTGGACAGCGTTTTAAATTCAAGCAGGTAAACTGGGAACGTTAAACTTGAAAATAAGAGGAAATGAAATTATAAAAACAAAAAAGGAATGTTTGAGTTCGAATTAAGAAGGAAAAGAACAAAAAAGAGTGAAATAAGCCTAAAACTTGAACTGCGACGGTGGAAGACAAAAAGGAGGGGGGTGCAACACGAGGACTTCCCAGGAGGTCACCCATCCTAGTACTACTCTCGCCCAAGCACGCTTAACTTCGGAGTTCTGATGGGATCCGGTGCTTTAGTGCTGGTATGATCGCACCCGTCAGAAAGCATGTTGGAAAACTACTAATGCATGATTGGAAGAACGCATAGAACTGCAGAAGCTAACCGTAACAGCGTTTGAAATTCAAACAAAGAACATTGCATTGTTTTGAAAAAGAAAATCGAAAAAAATTTAAAAAAAAATATGCGCAGCGTTTGAATTTCAAGCAGACAATGTGGGAACATTAAATTTTAAAATATAAGGAAATGAAATTCAAAAATGAAAAAAAAGGGCGTTTAAGTTCGAATTAAGAAGCAAACAAAACCAAAAAAGGAGGAAATTTAGAAATTTCGACTGTGGATTCGAAATTGTGGACAGCGTTTTAAATTCAAGCAGGTAAACTGGGAACGTTAAACTTGAAAATAAGAGGAAATGAAATTATAAAAACAAAAAAGGAATGTTTGAGTTCGAATTAAGAAGGAAAAGAACAAAAAGAGTGAAATAAGCCTAAAACTTGAACTGCGACGGTGGAAGACAAAAAGGAGGGGGGTGCAACACGAGGACTTCCCAGGAGATCACCCATCCTAGTACTACTCTCGCCCAAGCACGCTTAACTTCGGAGTTCTGATGGGATCCGGTGCTTTAGTGCTGGTATGATCGCACCCGTCAGAAAGCATGTTGGAAAACTACTAATGCATGATTGGAAGAACGCATAGAACTGCAGAAGCTAACCGTAACAGCGTTTGAAATTCAAACAAAGAACATTGCATTGTTTTGAAAAAGAAAATCGAAAATTTTTTTAAAAAAAATATGCGCAGCGTTTGAATTTCAAGCAGACAATGTGGGAACATTAAATTTTAAAATATAAGGAAATGAAATTCAAAAATGAAAAAAAGGGCGTTTAAGTTCGAATTAAGAAGCAAACAAAACCAAAAAAGGAGGAAATTTAGAAATTTCGACTGTGGATTCGAAATTGTGGACAGCGTTTTAAATTCAAGCAGGTAAACTGGGAACGTTAAACTTGAAAATAAGAGGAAATGAAATTATAAAAACAAAAAAGGAATGTTTGAGTTCGAATTAAGAAGGAAAAGAACAAAAAAGAGTGAAATAAGCCTAAAACTTGAACTGCGACGGTGGAAGACAAAAAGGAGGGGGGTGCAACACGAGGACTTCCCAGGAGGTCACCCATCCTAGTACTACTCTCGCCCAAGCACGCTTAACTTCGGAGTTCTGATGGGATCCGGTGCTTTAGTGCTGGTATGATCGCACCCGTCAGAAAGCATGTTGGAAAACTACTAATGCATGATTGGAAGAACGCATAGAACTGCAGAAGCTAACCGTAACAGCGTTTGAAATTCAAACAAAGAACATTGCATTGTTTTGAAAAAGAAAATCGAAAAAAATTTAAAAAAAAATATGCGCAGCGTTTGAATTTCAAGCAGACAATGTGGGAACATTAAATTTTAAAATATAAGGAAATGAAATTCAAAAATGAAAAAAAAGGGCGTTTAAGTTCGAATTAAGAAGCAAACAAAACCAAAAAAGGAGGAAATTTAGAAATTTCGACTGTGGATTCGAAATTGTGGACAGCGTTTTAAATTCAAGCAGGTAAACTGGGAACGTTAAACTTGAAAATAAGAGGAAATGAAATTATAAAAACAAAAAAGGAATGTTTGAGTTCGAATTAAGAAGGAAAAGAACAAAAAAGAGTGAAATAAGCCTAAAACTTGAACTGCGACGGTGGAAGACAAAAAGGAGGGGGGTGCAACACGAGGACTTCCCAGGAGGTCACCCATCCTAGTACTACTCTCGCCCAAGCACGCTTAACTTCGGAGTTCTGATGGGATCCGGTGCTTTAGTGCTGGTATGATCGCACCCGTCAGAAAGCATGTTGGAAAACTACTAATGCATGATTGGAAGAACGCATAGAACTGCAGAAGCTAACCGTAACAGCGTTTGAAATTCAAACAAAGAACATTGCATTGTTTTGAAAAAGAAAATCGAAAAAATTTTTAAAAAAAATATGCGCAGCGTTTGAATTTCAAGCAGACAATGTGGGAACATTAAATTTTAAAATATAAGGAAATGAAATTCAAAAATGAAAAAAAAGGGCGTTTAAGTTCGAATTAAGAAGCAAACAAAACCAAAAAAGGAGGAAATTTAGAAATTTCGACTGTGGATTCGAAATTGTGGACAGCGTTTTAAATTCAAGCAGGTAACTGGGAACGTTAAACTTGAAAATAAGAGGAAATGAAATTATAAAAACAAAAAAGGAATGTTTGAGTTCGAATTAAGAAGGAAAAGAACAAAAAAGAGTGAAATAAGCCTAAAACTTGAACTGCGACGGTGGAAGACAAAAAGGAGGGGGGTGCAACACGAGGACTTCCCAGGAGGTCACCCATCCTAGTACTACTCTCGCCCAAGCACGCTTAACTTCGGAGTTCTGATGGGATCCGGTGCTTTAGTGCTGGTATGATCGCACCCGTCAGAAAGCATGTTGGAAAACTACTAATGCATGATTGGAAGAACGCATAGAACTGCAGAAGCTAACCGTAACAGCGTTTGAAATTCAAACAAAGAACATTGCATTGTTTTGAAAAAGAAAATCGAAAAAAATTTAAAAAAAAATATGCGCAGCGTTTGAATTTCAAGCAGACAATGTGGGAACATTAAATTTTAAAATATAAGGAAATGAAATTCAAAAATGAAAAAAAAAGGGCGTTTAAGTTCGAATTAAGAAGCAAACAAAACCAAAAAAGGAGGAAATTTAGAAATTTCGACTGTGGATTCGAAATTGTGGACAGCGTTTTAAATTCAAGCAGGTAAACTGGGAACGTTAAACTTGAAAATAAGAGGAAATGAAATTATAAAAACAAAAAAGGAATGTTTGAGTTCGAATTAAGAAGGAAAAGAGTGAAATAAGCCTAAAACTTGAACTGCGACGGTGGAAGACAAAAAGGAGGGGGGTGCAACACGAGGACTTCCCAGGAGGTCACCCATCCTAGTACTACTCTCGCCCAAGCACGCTTAACTTCGGAGTTCTGATGGGATCCGGTGCTTTAGTGCTGGTATGATCGCACCCGTCAGAAAGCATGTTGGAAAACTACTAATGCATGATTGGAAGAACGCATAGAACTGCAGAAGCTAACCGTAACAGCGTTTGAAATTCAAACAAAGAACATTGCATTGTTTTGAAAAAGAAAATCGAAAAAAAATTTAAAAAAAATATGCGCAGCGTTTGAATTTCAAGCAGACAATGTGGGAACATTAAATTTTAAAATATAAGGAAATGAAATTCAAAAATGAAAAAAAAGGGCGTTTAAGTTCGAATTAAGAAGCAAACAAAACCAAAAAAGGAGGAAATTTAGAAATTTCGACTGTGGATTCGAAATTGTGGACAGCGTTTTAAATTCAAGCAGGTAAACTGGGAACGTTAAACTTGAAAATAAGAGGAAATGAAATTATAAAAACAAAAAAGGAATGTTTGAGTTCGAATTAAGAAGGAAAAGAACAAAAAAGAGTGAAATAAGCCTAAAACTTGAACTGCGACGGTGGAAGACAAAAAGGAGGGGGGTGCAACACGAGGACTTCCCAGGAGGTCACCCATCCTAGTACTACTCTCGCCCAAGCACGCTTAACTTCGGAGTTCTGATGGGATCCGGTGCTTTAGTGCTGGTATGATCGCACCCGTCAGAAAGCATGTTGGAAAACTACTAATGCATGATTGGAAGAACGCATAGAACTGCAGAAGCTAACCGTAACAGCGTTTGAAATTCAAACAAAGAACATTGCATTGTTTTCAAAAAGAAAATCGAAAAAAATTTAAAAAAAAATATGCGCAGCGTTTGAATTTCAAGCAGACAATGTGGGAACATTAAATTTTAAAATATAAGGAAATGAAATTCAAAAATGAAAAAAAAAGGGCGTTTAAGTTCGAATTAAGAAGCAAACAAAACCAAAAAAGGAGGAAATTTAGAAATTTCGACTGTGGATTCGAAATTGTGGACAGCGTTTTAAATTCAAGCAGGTAAACTGGGAACGTTAAACTTGAAAATAAGAGGAAATGAAATTATAAAAACAAAAAAGGAATGTTTGAGTTCGAATTAAGAAGGAAAAGAACAAAAAAGAGTGAAATAAGCCTAAAACTTGAACTGCGACGGTGGAAGACAAAAAGGAGGGGGGTGCAACACGAGGACTTCCCAGGAGGTCACCCATCCTAGTACTACTCTCGCCCAAGCACGCTTAACTTCGGAGTTCTGATGGGATCCGGTGCTTTAGTGCTGGTATGATCGCACCCGTCAGAAAGCATGTTGGAAAACTACTAATGCATGATTGGAAGAACGCATAGAACTGCAGAAGCTAACCGTAACAGCGTTTGAAATTCAAACAAAGAACATTGCATTGTTTTGAAAAAGAAAATCGAAAAAAATTTAAAAAAAAATATGCGCAGCGTTTGAATTTCAAGCAGACAATGTGGGAACATTAAATTTTAAAATATAAGGAAATGAAATTCAAAAATGAAAAAAAAGGGCGTTTAAGTTCGAATTAAGAAGCAAACAAAACCAAAAAAGGAGGAAATTTAGAAATTTCGACTGTGGATTCGAAATTGTGGACAGCGTTTTAAATTCAAGCAGGTAAACTGGGAACGTTAAACTTGAAAATAAGAGGAAATGAAATTATAAAAACAAAAAAGGGATGTTTGAGTTCGAATTAAGAAGGGAAAGAACAAAAAAGAGTGAAATAAGCCTAAAACTTGAACTGCGACGGTGGAAGACAAAAAGGAGGGGGGTGCAACACGAGGACTTCCCAGGAGGTCACCCATCCTAGTACTACTCTCGCCCAAGCACGCTTAACTTCGGAGTTCTGATGGGATCCGGTGCTTTAGTGCTGGTATGATCGCACCCGTCAGAAAGCATGTTGGAAAACTACTAATGCATGATTGGAAGAACGCATAGAACTGCAGAAGCTAACCGTAACAGCGTTTGAAATTCAAACAAAGAACATTGCATTGTTTTGAAAAAGAAAATCGAAAAAAATTTAAAAAAAAATATGCGCAGCGTTTGAATTTCAAGCAGACAATGTGGGAACATTAAATTTTAAAATATAAGGAAATGAAATTCAAAAATGAAAAAAAAGGGCGTTTAAGTTCGAATTAAGAAGCAAACAAAACCAAAAAAGGAGGAAATTTAGAAATTTCGACTGTGGATTCGAAATTGTGGACAGCGTTTTAAATTCAAGCAGGTAAACTGGGAACGTTAAACTTGAAAATAAGAGGAAATGAAATTATAAAAACAAAAAAGGAATGTTTGAGTTCGAATTAAGAAGGAAAAGAACAAAAAAGAGTGAAATAAGCCTAAAACTTGAACTGCGACGGTGGAAGACAAAAAGGAGGGGGGTGCAACACGAGGACTTCCCAGGAGGTCACCCATCCTAGTACTACTCTCGCCCAAGCACGCTTAACTTCGGAGTTCTGATGGGATCCGGTGCTTTAGTGCTGGTATGATCGCACCCGTCAGAAAGCATGTTGGAAAACTACTAATGCATGATTGGAAGAACGCATAGAACTGCAGAAGCTAACCGTAACAGCGTTTGAAATTCAAACAAAGAACATTGCATTGTTTTGAAAAAGAAAATCGAAAAAAATTTAAAAAAAAATATGCGCAGCGTTTGAATTTCAAGCAGACAATGTGGGAACATTAAATTTTAAAATATAAGGAAATGAAATTCAAAAATGAAAAAAAAGGGCGTTTAAGTTCGAATTAAGAAGCAAACAAAACCAAAAAAGGAGGAAATTTAGAAATTTCGACTGTGGATTCGAAATTGTGGACAGCGTTTTAAATTCAAGCAGGTAAACTGGGAACGTTAAACTTGAAAATAAGAGGAAATGAAATTATAAAAACAAAAAAGGAATGTTTGAGTTCGAATTAAGAAGGAAAAGAACAAAAAAGAGTGAAATAAGCCTAAAACTTGAACTGCGACGGTGGAAGACAAAAAGGAGAGGGGGTGCAACACGAGGACTTCCCAGGAGGTCACCCATCCTAGTACTACTCTCGCCCAAGCACGCTTAACTTCGGAGTTCTGATGGGATCCGGTGCTTTAGTGCTGGTATGATCGCACCCGTCAGAAAGCATGTTGGAAAACTACTAATGCATGATTGGAAGAACGCATAGAACTGCAGAAGCTAACCGTAACAGCGTTTGAAATTCAAACAAAGAACATTGCATTGTTTTGAAAAAGAAAATCGAAAAAAATTTAAAAAAAAATATGCGCAGCGTTTGAATTTCAAGCAGACAATGTGGGAACATTAAATTTTAAAATATAAGGAAATGAAATTCAAAAATGAAAAAAAAGGGCGTTTAAGTTCGAATTAAGAAGCAAACAAAACCAAAAAAGGAGGAAATTTAGAAATTTCGACTGTGGATTCGAAATTGTGGACAGCGTTTTAAATTCAAGCAGGTAAACTGGGAACGTTAAACTTGAAAATAAGAGGAAATGAAATTATAAAAACAAAAAAGGAATGTTTGAGTTCGAATTAAGAAGGAAAAGAACAAAAAAGAGTGAAATAAGCCTAAAACTTGAACTGCGACGGTGGAAGACAAAAAGGAGGGGGGTGCAACACGAGGACTTCCCAGGAGGTCACCCATCCTAGTACTACTCTCGCCCAAGCACGCTTAACTTCGGAGTTCTGATGGGATCCGGTGCTTTAGTGCTGGTATGATCGCACCCGTCAGAAAGCATGTTGGAAAACTACTAATGCATGATTGGAAGAACGCATAGAACTGCAGAAGCTAACCGTAACAGCGTTTGAAATTCAAACAAAGAACATTGCATTGTTTTGAAAAAGAAAATCGAAAAAAATTTAAAAAAAAATATGCGCAGCGTTTGAATTTCAAGCAGACAATGTGGGAACATTAAATTTTAAAATATAAGGAAATGAAATTCAAAAATGAAAAAAAAGGGCGTTTAAGTTCGAATTAAGAAGCAATCAAAACCAAAAAAGGAGGAAATTTAGAAATTTCGACTGTGGATTCGAAATTGTGGACAGCGTTTTAAATTCAAGCAGGTAAACTGGGAACGTTAAACTTGAAAATAAGAGGAAATGAAATTATAAAAACAAAAAAGGAATGTTTGAGTTCGAATTAAGAAGGAAAAGAACAAAAAAGAGTGAAATAAGCATAAAACTTGAACTGCGACGGTGGAAGACAAAAAGGAGGGGGGTGCAACACGAGGACTTCCCAGGAGGTCACCCATCCTAGTACTACTCTCGCCCAAGCACGCTTAACTTCGGAGTTCTGATGGGATCCGGTGCTTTAGTGCTGGTATGATCGCACCCGTCAGAAAGCATGTTGGAAAACTACTAATGCATGATTGGAAGAACGCATAGAACTGCAGAAGCTAACCGTAACAGCGTTTGAAATTCAAACAAAGAACATTGCATTGTTTTGAAAAAGAAAATCGAAAAAAATTTAAAAAAAAATATGCGCAGCGTTTGAATTTCAAGCAGACAATGTGGGAACATTAAATTTTAAAATATAAGGAAATGAAATTCAAAAATGAAAAAAAAAGGGCGTTTAAGTTCGAATTAAGAAGCAAACAAAACCAAAAAAGGAGGAAATTTAGAAATTTCGACTGTGGATTCGAAATTGTGGACAGCGTTTTAAATTCAAGCAGGTAAACTGGGAACGTTAAACTTGAAAATAAGAGGAAATGAAATTATAAAAACAAAAAAGGAATGTTTGAGTTCGAATTAAGAAGGAAAAGAACAAAAAAGAGTGAAATAAGCCTAAAACTTGAACTGCGACGGTGGAAGACAAAAAGGAGGGGGGTGCAACACGAGGACTTCCCAGGAGGTCACCCATACTAGTACTACTCTCGCCCAAGCACGCTTAACTTCGGAGTTCTGATGGGATCCGGTGCTTTAGTGCTGGTATGATCGCACCCGTCAGAAAGCATGTTGGAAAACTACTAATGCATGATTGGAAGAACGCATAGAACTGCAGAAGCTAACCGTAACAGCGTTTGAAATTCAAACAAAGAACATTGCATTGTTTTGAAAAAGAAAATCGAAAATTTTTTTTAAAAAAATATGCGCAGCGTTTGAATTTCAAGCAGACAATGTGGGAACATTAAATTTTAAAATATAAGGAAATGAAATTCAAAAATGAAAAAAAAGGGCGTTTAAGTTCGAATTAAGAAGCAAACAAAACCAAAAAAGGAGGAAATTTAGAAATTTCGACTGTGGATTCGAAATTGTGGACAGCGTTTTAAATTCAAGCAGGTAAACTGGGAACGTTAAACTTGAAAATAAGAGGAAATGAAATTATAAAAACAAAAAAGGAATGTTTGAGTTCGAATTAAGAAGGAAAAGAACAAAAAAGAGTGAAATAAGCCTAAAACTTGAACTGCGACGGTGGAAGACAAAAAGGAGGGGGGTGCAACACGAGGACTTCCCAGGAGGTCACCCATCCTAGTACTACTCTCGCCCAAGCACGCTTAACTTCGGAGTTCTGATGGGATCCGGTGCTTTAGTGCTGGTATGATCGCACCCGTCAGAAAGCATGTTGGAAAACTACTAATGCATGATTGGAAGAACGCATAGAACTGCAGAAGCTAACCGTAACAGCGTTTGAAATTCAAACAAAGAACATTGCATTGTTTTGAAAAAGAAAATCGAAAAAAATTTAAAAAAAAATATGCGCAGCGTTTGAATTTCAAGCAGACAATGTGGGAACATTAAATTTTAAAATATAAGGAAATGAAATTCAAAAATGAAAAAAAAAGGGCGTTTAAGTTCGAATTAAGAAGCAAACAAAACCAAAAAAGGAGGAAATTTAGAAATTTCGACTGTGGATTCGAAATTGTGGACAGCGTTTTAAATTCAAGCAGGTAAACTGGGAACGTTAAACTTGAAAATAAGAGGAAATGAAATTATAAAAACAAAAAAGGAATGTTTGAGTTCGAATTAAGAAGGAAAAGAACAAAAAAGAGTGAAATAAGCCTAAAACTTGAACTGCGACGGTGGAAGACAAAAAGGAGGGGGGTGCAACACGAGGACTTCCCAGGAGGTCACCCATCCTAGTACTACTCTCGCCCAAGCACGCTTAACTTCGGAGTTCTGATGGGATCCGGTGCTTTAGTGCTGGTATGATCGCACCCGTCAGAAAGCATGTTGGAAAACTACTAATGCATGATTGGAAGAACGCATAGAACTGCAGAAGCTAACCGTAACAGCGTTTGAAATTCAAACAAAGAACATTGCATTGTTTTGAAAAAGAAAATCGAAAAAAAATTTAAAAAAAATATGCGCAGCGTTTGAATTTCAAGCAGACAATGTGGGAACATTAAATTTTAAAATATAAGGAAATGAAATTCAAAAATGAAAAAAAAGGGCGTTTAAGTTCGAATTAAGAAGCAAACAAAACCAAAAAAGGAGGAAATTTAGAAATTTCGACTGTGGATTCGAAATTGTGGACAGCGTTTTAAATTCAAGCAGGTAAACTGGGAACGTTAAACTTGAAAATAAGAGGAAATGAAATTATAAAAACAAAAAAGGAATGTTTGAGTTCGAATTAAGAAGGAAAAGAACAAAAAAGAGTGAAATAAGCCTAAAACTTGAACTGCGACGGTGGAAGACAAAAAGGAGGGGGGTGCAACACGAGGACTTCCCAGGAGGTCACCCATCCTAGTACTACTCTCGCCCAAGCACGCTTAACTTCGGAGTTCTGATGGGATCCGGTGCTTTAGTGCTGGTATGATCGCACCCGTCAGAAAGCATGTTGGAAAACTACTAATGCATGATTGGAAGAACGCATAGAACTGCAGAAGCTAACCGTAACAGCGTTTGAAATTCAAACAAAGAACATTGCATTGTTTTGAAAAAGAAAATCGAAAAAAATTTAAAAAAAAATATGCGCAGCGTTTGAATTTCAAGCAGACAATGTGGGAACATTAAATTTTAAAATATAAGGAAATGAAATTCAAAAATGAAAAAAAAGGGCGTTTAAGTTCGAATTAAGAAGCAAACAAAACCAAAAAAGGAGGAAATTTAGAAATTTCGACTGTGGATTCGAAATTGTGGACAGCGTTTTAAATTCAAGCAGGTAAACTGGGAACGTTAAACTTGAAAATAAGAGGAAATGAAATTATAAAAACAAAAAAGGAATGTTTGAGTTCGAATTAAGAAGGAAAAGAACAAAAAAGAGTGAAATAAGCCTAAAACTTGAACTGCGACGGTGGAAGACAAAAAGGAGGGGGGTGCAACACGAGGACTTCCCAGGAGGTCACCCATCCTAGTACTACTCTCGCCCAAGCACGCTTAACTTCGGAGTTCTGATGGGATCCGGTGCTTTAGTGCTGGTATGATCGCACCCGTCAGAAAGCATGTTGGAAAACTACTAATGCATGATTGGAAGAACGCATAGAACTGCAGAAGCTAACCGTAACAGCGTTTGAAATTCAAACAAAGAACATTGCATTGTTTTGAAAAAGAAAATCGAAAAAAATTTAAAAAAAAATATGCGCAGCGTTTGAATTTCAAGCAGACAATGTGGGAACATTAAATTTTAAAATATAAGGAAATGAAATTCAAAAATGAAAAAAAAGGGCGTTTAAGTTCGAATTAAGAAGCAAACAAAACCAAAAAAGGAGGAAATTTAGAAATTTCGACTGTGGATTCGAAATTGTGGACAGCGTTTTAAATTCAAGCAGGTAAACTGGGAACGTTAAACTTGAAAATAAGAGGAAATGAAATTATAAAAACAAAAAAGGGATGTTTGAGTTCGAATTAAGAAGGGAAAGAACAAAAAAGAGTGAAATAAGCCTAAAACTTGAACTGCGACGGTGGAAGACAAAAAGGAGGGGGGTGCAACACGAGGACTTCCCAGGAGGTCACCCATCCTAGTACTACTCTCGCCCAAGCACGCTTAACTTCGGAGTTCTGATGGGATCCGGTGCTTTAGTGCTGGTATGATCGCACCCGTCAGAAAGCATGTTGGAAAACTACTAATGCATGATTGGAAGAACGCATAGAACTGCAGAAGCTAACCGTAACAGCGTTTGAAATTCAAACAAAGAACATTGCATTGTTTTGAAAAAGAAAATCGAAAAAAATTTAAAAAAAAATATGCGCAGCGTTTGAATTTCAAGCAGACAATGTGGGAACATTAAATTTTAAAATATAAGGAAATGAAATTCAAAAATGAAAAAAAGGGCGTTTAAGTTCGAATTAAGAAGCAAACAAAACCAAAAAAGGAGGAAATTTAGAAATTTCGACTGTGGATTCGAAATTGTGGACAGCGTTTTAAATTCAAGCAGGTAAACTGGGAACGTTAAACTTGAAAATAAGAGGAAATGAAATTATAAAAACAAAAAAGGAATGTTTGAGTTCGAATTAAGAAGGAAAAGAACAAAAAAGAGTGAAATAAGCCTAAAACTTGAACTGCGACGGTGGAAGACAAAAAGGAGGGGGGTGCAACACGAGGACTTCCCAGGAGGTCACCCATCCTAGTACTACTCTCGCCCAAGCACGCTTAACTTCGGAGTTCTGATGGGATCCGGTGCTTTAGTGCTGGTATGATCGCACCCGTCAGAAAGCATGTTGGAAAACTACTAATGCATGATTGGAAGAACGCATAGAACTGCAGAAGCTAACCGTAACAGCGTTTGAAATTCAAACAAAGAACATTGCATTGTTTTGAAAAAGAAAATCGAAAAAAATTTAAAAAAAAATATGCGCAGCGTTTGAATTTCAAGCAGACAATGTGGGAACATTAAATTTTAAAATATAAGGAAATGAAATTCAAAAATGAAAAAAAAGGGCGTTTAAGTTCGAATTAAGAAGCAAACAAAACCAAAAAAGGAGGAAATTTAGAAATTTCGACTGTGGATTCGAAATTGTGGACAGCGTTTTAAATTCAAGCAGGTAAACTGGGAACGTTAAACTTGAAAATAAGAGGAAATGAAATTATAAAAACAAAAAAGGAATGTTTGTGTTCGAATTAAGAAGGAAAAGAACAAAAAAGAGTGAAATAAGCCTAAAACTTGAACTGCGACGGTGGAAGACAAAAAGGAGGGGGGTGCAACACGAGGACTTCCCAGGAGGTCACCCATCCTAGTACTACTCTCGCCCAAGCACGCTTAACTTCGGAGTTCTGATGGGATCCGGTGCTTTAGTGCTGGTATGATCGCACCCGTCAGAAAGCATGTTGGAAAACTACTAATGCATGATTGGAAGAACGCATAGAACTGCAGAAGCTAACCGTAACAGCGTTTGAAATTCAAACAAAGAACATTGCATTGTTTTGAAAAAGAAAATCGAAAAAAATTTAAAAAAAAATATGCGCAGCGTTTGAATTTCAAGCAGACAATGTGGGAACATTAAATTTTAAAATATAAGGAAATGAAATTCAAAAATGAAAAAAAAGGGCGTTTAAGTTCGAATTAAGAAGCAAACAAATCCAAAAAAGGAGGAAATTTAGAAATTTCGACTGTGGATTCGAAATTGTGGACAGCGTTTTAAATTCAAGCAGGTAAACTGGGAACGTTAAACTTGAAAATAAGAGGAAATGAAATTATAAAAACAAAAAAGGAATGTTTGAGTTCGAATTAAGAAGGAAAAGAACAAAAAAGAGTGAAATAAGCCTAAAACTTGAACTGCGACGGTGGAAGACAAAAAGGAGAGGGGTGCAACACGAGGACTTCCCAGGAGGTCACCCATCCTAGTACTACTCTCGCCCAAGCACGCTTAACTTCGGAGTTCTGATGGGATCCGGTGCTTTAGTGCTGGTATGATCGCACCCGTCAGAAAGCATGTTGGAAAACTACTAATGCATGATTGGAAGAACGCATAGAACTGCAGAAGCTAACCGTAACAGCGTTTGAAATTCAAACAAAGAACATTGCATTGTTTTGAAAAAGAAAATCGAAAAAAATTTAAAAAAAAATATGCGCAGCGTTTGAATTTCAAGCAGACAATGTGGGAACATTAAATTTTAAAATATAAGGAAATGAAATTCAAAAATGAAAAAAAGGGCGTTTAAGTTCGAATTAAGAAGCAAACAAAACCAAAAAAGGAGGAAATTTAGAAATTTCGACTGTGGATTCGAAATTGTGGACAGCGTTTTAAATTCAAGCAGGTAAACTGGGAACGTTAAACTTGAAAATAAGAGGAAATGAAATTATAAAAACAAAAAAGGAATGTTTGAGTTCGAATTAAGAAGGAAAAGAACAAAAAAGAGTGAAATAAGCATAAAACTTGAACTGCGACGGTGGAAGACAAAAAGGAGGGGGGTGCAACACGAGGACTTCCCAGGAGGTCACCCATCCTAGTACTACTCTCGCCCAAGCACGCTTAACTTCGGAGTTCTGATGGGATCCGGTGCTTTAGTGCTGGTATGATCGCACCCGTCAGAAAGCATGTTGGAAAACTACTAATGCATGATTGGAAGAACGCATAGAACTGCAGAAGCTAACCGTAACAGCGTTTGAAATTCAAACAAAGAACATTGCATTGTTTTGAAAAAGAAAATCGAAAAAAATTTAAAAAAAAATATGCGCAGCGTTTGAATTTCAAGCAGACAATGTGGGAACATTAAATTTTAAAATATAAGGAAATGAAATTCAAAAATGAAAAAAAAGGGCGTTTAAGTTCGAATTAAGAAGCAAACAAAACCAAAAAAGGAGGAAATTTAGAAATTTCGACTGTGGATTCGAAATTGTGGACAGCGTTTTAAATTCAAGCAGGTAAACTGGGAACGTTAAACTTGAAAATAAGAGGAAATGAAATTATAAAAACAAAAAAGGAATGTTTGAGTTCGAATTAAGAAGGAAAAGAACAAAAAAGAGTGAAATAAGCCTAAAACTTGAACTGCGACGGTGGAAGACAAAAAGGAGGGGGGTGCAACACGAGGACTTCCCAGGAGGTCACCCATCCTAGTACTACTCTCGCCCAAGCACGCTTAACTTCGGAGTTCTGATGGGATCCGGTGCTTTAGTGCTGGTATGATCGCACCCGTCAGAAAGCATGTTGGAAAACTACTAATGCATGATTGGAAGAACGCATAGAACTGCAGAAGCTAACCGTAACAGCGTTTGAAATTCAAACAAAGAACATTGCATTGTTTTGAAAAAGAAAATCGAAAAAAATTTAAAAAAAAATATGCGCAGCGTTTGAATTTCAAGCAGACAATGTGGGAACATTAAATTTTAAAATATAAGGAAATGAAATTCAAAAATGAAAAAAAAGGGCGTTTAAGTTCGAATTAAGAAGCAAACAAAACCAAAAAAGGAGGAAATTTAGAAATTTCGACTGTGGATTCGAAATTGTGGACAGCGTTTTAAATTCAAGCAGGTAAACTGGGAACGTTAAACTTGAAAATAAGAGGAAATGAAATTATAAAAACAAAAAAGGAATGTTTGAGTTCGAATTAAGAAGGAAAAGAACAAAAAAGAGTGAAATAAGCCTAAAACTTGAACTGCGACGGTGGAAGACAAAAAGGAGGGGGGTGCAACACGAGGACTTCCCAGGAGGTCACCCATCCTAGTACTACTCTCGCCCAAGCACGCTTAACTTCGGAGTTCTGATGGGATCCGGTGCTTTAGTGCTGGTATGATCGCACCCGTCAGAAAGCATGTTGGAAAACTACTAATGCATGATTGGAAGAACGCATAGAACTGCAGAAGCTAACCGTAACAGCGTTTGAAATTCAAACAAAGAACATTGCATTGTTTTGAAAAAGAAAATCGAAAAAAATTTAAAAAAAAATATGCGCAGCGTTTGAATTTCAAGCAGACAATGTGGGAACATTAAATTTTAAAATATAAGGAAATGAAATTCAAAAATGAAAAAAAAGGGCGTTTAAGTTCGAATTAAGAAGCAAACAAAACCAAAAAAGGAGGAAATTTAGAAATTTCGACTGTGGATTCGAAATTGTGGACAGCGTTTTAAATTCAAGCAGGTAAACTGGGAACGTTAAACTTGAAAATAAGAGGAAATGAAATTATAAAAACAAAAAAGGAATGTTTGAGTTCGAATTAAGAAGGAAAAGAACAAAAAAGAGTGAAATAAGCCTAAAACTTGAACTGCGACGGTGGAAGACAAAAAGGAGGGGGGTGCAACACGAGGACTTCCCAGGAGGTCACCCATCCTAGTACTACTCTCGCCCAAGCACGCTTAACTTCGGAGTTCTGATGGGATCCGGTGCTTTAGTGCTGGTATGATCGCACCCGTCAGAAAGCATGTTGGAAAACTACTAATGCATGATTGGAAGAACGCATAGAACTGCAGAAGCTAACCGTAACAGCGTTTGAAATTCAAACAAAGAACATTGCATTGTTTTGAAAAAGAAAATCGAAAAAAATTTAAAAAAAAATATGCGCAGCGTTTGAATTTCAAGCAGACAATGTGGGAACATTAAATTTTAAAATATAAGGAAATGAAATTCAAAAATGAAAAAAAAAGGGCGTTTAAGTTCGAATTAAGAAGCAAACAAAACCAAAAAAGGAGGAAATTTAGAAATTTCGACTGTGGATTCGAAATTGTGGACAGCGTTTTAAATTCAAGCAGGTAAACTGGGAACGTTAAACTTGAAAATAAGAGGAAATGAAATTATAAAAACAAAAAAGAAATGTTTGAGTTCGAATTAAGAAGGAAAAGAACAAAAAAGAGTGAAATAAGCCTAAAACTTGAACTGCGACGGTGGAAGACAAAAAGGAGGGGGGTGCAACACGAGGACTTCCCAGGAGGTCACCCATCCTAGTACTACTCTCGCCCAAGCACGCTTAACTTCGGAGTTCTGATGGGATCCGGTGCTTTAGTGCTGGTATGATCGCACCCGTCAGAAAGCATGTTGGAAAACTACTAATGCATGATTGGAAGAACGCATAGAACTGCAGAAGCTAACCGTAACAGCGTTTGAAATTCAAACAAAGAACATTGCATTGTTTTGAAAAAGAAAATCGAAAAAAATTTAAAAAAAAATATGCGCAGCGTTTGAATTTCAAGCAGACAATGTGGGAACATTAAATTTTAAAATATAAGGAAATGAAATTCAAAAATGAAAAAAAAGGGCGTTTAAGTTCGAATTAAGAAGCAAACAAAACCAAAAAAGGAGGAAATTTAGAAATTTCGACTGTGGATTCGAAATTGTGGACAGCGTTTTAAATTCAAGCAGGTAAACTGGGAACGTTAAACTTGAAAATAAGAGGAAATGAAATTATAAAAACAAAAAAGGAATGTTTGAGTTCGAATTAAGAAGGAAAAGAACAAAAAAGAGTGAAATAAGCCTAAAACTTGAACTGCGACGGTGGAAGACAAAAAGGAGGGGGGTGCAACACGAGGACTTCCCAGGAGGTCACCCATCCTAGTACTACTCTCGCCCAAGCACGCTTAACTTCGGAGTTCTGATGGGATCCGGTGCTTTAGTGCTGGTATGATCGCACCCGTCAGAAAGCATGTTGGAAAACTACTAATGCATGATTGGAAGAACGCATAGAACTGCAGAAGCTAACCGTAACAGCGTTTGAAATTCAAACAAAGAACATTGCATTGTTTTGAAAAAGAAAATCGAAAAAAATTTAAAAAAAAATATGCGCAGCGTTTGAATTTCAAGCAGACAATGTGGGAACATTAAATTTTAAAATATAAGGAAATGAAATTCAAAAATGAAAAAAAAGGGCGTTTAAGTTCGAATTAAGAAGCAAACAAAACCAAAAAAAGGAGGAAATTTAGAAATTTCGACTGTGGATTCGAAATTGTGGACAGCGTTTTAAATTCAAGCAGGTAAACTGGGAACGTTAAACTTGAAAATAAGAGGAAATGAAATTATAAAAACAAAAAAGGAATGTTTGAGTTCGAATTAAGAAGGAAAAGAACAAAAAAGAGTGAAATAAGCCTAAAACTTGAACTGCGACGGTGGAAGACAAAAAGGAGGGGGGTGCAACACGAGGACTTCCCAGGAGGTCACCCATCCTAGTACTACTCTCGCCCAAGCACGCTTAACTTCGGAGTTCTGATGGGATCCGGTGCTTTAGTGCTGGTATGATCGCACCCGTCAGAAAGCATGTTGGAAAACTACTAATGCATGATTGGAAGAACGCATAGAACTGCAGAAGCTAACCGTAACAGCGTTTGAAATTCAAACAAAGAACATTGCATTGTTTTGAAAAAGAAAATCGAAAAAAATTTAAAAAAAAATATGCGCAGCGTTTGAATTTCAAGCAGACAATGTGGGAACATTAAATTTTAAAATATAAGGAAATGAAATTCAAAAATGAAAAAAAAGGGCGTTTAAGTTCGAATTAAGAAGCAAACAAAACAAAAAAAGGAGGAAATTTAGAAATTTCGACTGTGGATTCGAAATTGTGGACAGCGTTTTAAATTCAAGCAGGTAAACTGGGAACGTTAAACTTGAAAATAAGAGGAAATGAAATTATAAAAACAAAAAAGGAATGTTTGAGTTCGAATTAAGAAGGAAAAGAACAAAAAAGAGTGAAATAAGCCTAAAACTTGAACTGCGACGGTGGAAGACAAAAAGGAGGGGGGTGCAACACGAGGACTTCCCAGGAGGTCACCCATCCTAGTACTACTCTCGCCCAAGCACGCTTAACTTCGGAGTTCTGATGGGATCCGGTGCTTTAGTGCTGGTATGATCGCACCCGTCAGAAAGCATGTTGGAAAACTACTAATGCATGATTGGAAGAACGCATAGAACTGCAGAAGCTAACCGTAACAGCGTTTGAAATTCAAACAAAGAACATTGCATTGTTTTGAAAAAGAAAATCGAAAAAAATTTAAAAAAAAATATGCGCAGCGTTTGAATTTCAAGCAGACAATGTGGGAACATTAAATTTTAAAATATAAGGAAATGAAATTCAAAAATGAAAAAAAAGGGCGTTTAAGTTCGAATTAAGAAGCAAACAAAACCAAAAAAAGGAGGAAATTTAGAAATTTCGACTGTGGATTCGAAATTGTGGACAGCGTTTTAAATTCAAGCAGGTAAACTGGGAACGTTAAACTTGAAAATAAGAGGAAATGAAATTATAAAAACAAAAAAGGAATGTTTGAGTTCGAATTAAGAAGGAAAAGAACAAAAAAGAGTGAAATAAGCCTAAAACTTGAACTGCGACGGTGGAAGACAAAAAGGAGGGGGGTGCAACACGAGGACTTCCCAGGAGGTCACCCATCCTAGTACTACTCTCGCCCAAGCACGCTTAACTTCGGAGTTCTGATGGGATCCGGTGCTTTAGTGCTGGTATGATCGCACCCGTCAGAAAGCATGTTGGAAAACTACTAATGCATGATTGGAAGAACGCATAGAACTGCAGAAGCTAACCGTAACAGCGTTTTGAAATTCAAACAAAGAACATTGCATTGTTTTGAAAAAGAAAATCGAAAAAAATTTAAAAAAAAATATGCGCAGCGTTTGAATTTCAAGCAGACAATGTGGGAACATTAAATTTTAAAATATAAGGAAATGAAATTCAAAAATGAAAAAAAAGGGCGTTTAAGTTCGAATTAAGAAGCAAACAAAACCAAAAAAAGGAGGAAATTTAGAAATTTCGACTGTGGATTCGAAATTGTGGACAGCGTTTTAAATTCAAGCAGGTAAACTGGGAACGTTAAACTTGAAAATAAGAGGAAATGAAATTATAAAAACAAAAAAGGAATGTTTGAGTTTGAATTAAGAAGGAAAAGAACAAAAAAGAGTGAAATAAGCCTAAAACTTGAACTGCGACGGTGGAAGACAAAAAGGAGGGGGGTGCAACACGAGGACTTCCCAGGAGGTCACCCATCCTAGTACTACTCTCGCCCAAGCACGCTTAACTTCGGAGTTCTGATGGGATCCGGTGCTTTAGTGCTGGTATGATCGCACCCGTCAGAAAGCATGTTGGAAAACTACTAATGCATGATTGGAAGAACGCATAGAACTGCAGAAGCTAACCGTAACAGCGTTTGAAATTCAAACAAAGAACATTGCATTGTTTTGAAAAAGAAAATCGAAAAAAATTTAAAAAAAAATATGCGCAGCGTTTGAATTTCAAGCAGACAATGTGGGAACATTAAATTTTAAAATATAAGGAAATGAAATTCAAAAATGAAAAAAAAGGGCGTTTAAGTTCGAATTAAGAAGCAAACAAAACCAAAAAAAGGAGGAAATTTAGAAATTTCGACTGTGGATTCGAAATTGTGGACAGCGTTTTAAATTCAAGCAGGTAAACTGGGAACGTTAAACTTGAAAATAAGAGGAAATGAAATTATAAAAACAAAAAAGGAATGTTTGAGTTCGAATTAAGAAGGAAAAGAACAAAAAAGAGTGAAATAAGCCTAAAACTTGAACTGCGACGGTGGAAGACAAAAAGGAGGGGGGTGCAACACGAGGACTTCCCAGGAGGTCACCCATCCTAGTACTACTCTCGCCCAAGCACGCTTAACTTCGGAGTTCTGATGGGATCCGGTGCTTTAGTGCTGGTATGATCGCACCCGTCAGAAAGCATGTTGGAAAACTACTAATGCATGATTGGAAGAACGCATAGAACTGCAGAAGCTAACCGTAACAGCGTTTGAAATTCAAACAAAGAACATTGCATTGTTTTGAAAAAGAAAATCGAAAAAAATTTAAAAAAAAATATGCGCAGCGTTTGAATTTCAAGCAGACAATGTGGGAACATTAAATTTTAAAATATAAGGAAATGAAATTCAAAAATGAAAAAAAAGGGCGTTTAAGTTCGAATTAAGAAGCAAACAAAACAAAAAAAGGAGGAAATTTAGAAATTTCGACTGTGGATTCGAAATTGTGGACAGCGTTTTAAATTCAAGCAGGTAAACTGGGAACGTTAAACTTGAAAATAAGAGGAAATGAAATTATAAAAACAAAAAAGGAATGTTTGAGTTCGAATTAAGAAGGAAAAGAACAAAAAAGAGTGAAATAAGCCTAAAACTTGAACTGCGACGGTGGAAGACAAAAAGGAGGGGGGTGCAACACGAGGACTTCCCAGGAGGTCACCCATCCTAGTACTACTCTCGCCCAAGCACGCTTAACTTCGGAGTTCTGATGGGATCCGGTGCTTTAGTGCTGGTATGATCGCACCCGTCAGAAAGCATGTTGGAAAACTACTAATGCATGATTGGAAGAACGCATAGAACTGCAGAAGCTAACCGTAACAGCGTTTGAAATTCAAACAAAGAACATTGCATTGTTTTGAAAAAGAAAATCGAAAAAAATTTAAAAAAAAATATGCGCAGCGTTTGAATTTCAAGCAGACAATGTGGGAACATTAAATTTTAAAATATAAGGAAATGAAATTCAAAAATGAAAAAAAAGGGCGTTTAAGTTCGAATTAAGAAGCAAACAAAACCAAAAAAGGAGGAAATTTAGAAATTTCGACTGTGGATTCGAAATTGTGGACAGCGTTTTAAATTCAAGCAGGTAAACTGGGAACGTTAAACTTGAAAATAAGAGGAAATGAAATTATAAAAACAAAAAAGGAATGTTTGAGTTCGAATTAAGAAGGAAAAGAACAAAAAAGAGTGAAATAAGCCTAAAACTTGAACTGCGACGGTGGAAGACAAAAAGGAGGGGGGTGCAACACGAGGACTTCCCAGGAGGTCACCCATCCTAGTACTACTCTCGCCCAAGCACGCTTAACTTCGGAGTTCTGATGGGATCCGGTGCTTTAGTGCTGGTATGATCGCACCCGTCAGAAAGCATGTTGGAAAACTACTAATGCATGATTGGAAGAACGCATAGAACTGCAGAAGCTAACCGTAACAGCGTTTGAAATTCAAACAAAGAACATTGCATTGTTTTGAAAAAGAAAATCGAAAAAAATTTAAAAAAAAATATGCGCAGCGTTTGAATTTCAAGTAGACAATGTGGGAACATTAAATTTTAAAATATAAGGAAATGAAATTCAAAAATGAAAAAAAAGGGCGTTTAAGTTCGAATTAAGAAGCAAACAAAACAAAAAAAGGAGGAAATTTAGAAATTTCGACTGTGGATTCGAAATTGTGGACAGCGTTTTAAATTCAAGCAGGTAAACTGGGAACGTTAAACTTGAAAATAAGAGGAAATGAAATTATAAAAACAAAAAAGGAATGTTTGAGTTCGAATTAAGAAGGAAAAGAACAAAAAAGAGTGAAATAAGCCTAAAACTTGAACTGCGACGGTGGAAGACAAAAAGGAGGGGGGTGCAACACGAGGACTTCCCAGGAGGTCACCCATCCTAGTACTACTCTAGTGCTGGTATGATCGCACCCGTCAGAAAGCATGTTGGAAAACTACTAATGCATGATTGGAAGAACGCATAGAACTGCAGAAGCTAACCGTAACAGCGTTTGAAATTCAAACAAAGAACATTGCATTGTTTTGAAAAAGAAAATCGAAAAAAATTTAAAAAAAAATATGCGCAGCGTTTGAATTTCAAGCAGACAATGTGGGAACATTAAATTTTAAAATATAAGGAAATGAAATTCAAAAATGAAAAAAAAGGGCGTTTAAGTTCGAATTAAGAAGCAAACAAAACCAAAAAAGGAGGAAATTTAGAAATTTCGACTGTGGATTCGAAATTGTGGACAGCGTTTTAAATTCAAGCAGGTAAACTGGGAACGTTAAACTTGAAAATAAGAGGAAATGAAATTATAAAAACAAAAAAGGAATGTTTGAGTTCGAATTAAGAAGGAAAAGAACAAAAAAGAATGAAATAAGCCTAAAACTTGAACTGCGACGGTGGAAGACAAAAAGGAGGGGGGTGCAACACGAGGACTTCCCAGGAGGTCACCCATCCTAGTACTACTCTCGCCCAAGCACGCTTAACTTCGGAGTTCTGATGGGATCCGGTGCTTTAGTGCTGGTATGATCGCACCCGTCAGAAAGCATGTTGGAAAACTACTAATGCATGATTGGAAGAACGCATAGAACTGCAGAAGCTAACCGTAACAGCGTTTGAAATTCAAACAAAGAACATTGCATTGTTTTGAAAAAGAAAATCGAAAAAAATTTAAAAAAAAATATGCGCAGCGTTTGAATTTCAAGCAGACAATGTGGGAACATTAAATTTTAAAATATAAGGAAATGAAATTCAAAAATGAAAAAAAAGGGCGTTTAAGTTCGAATTAAGAAGCAAACAAAACAAAAAAAGGAGGAAATTTAGAAATTTCGACTGTGGATTCGAAATTGTGGACAGCGTTTTAAATTCAAGCAGGTAAACTGGGAACGTTAAACTTGAAAATAAGAGGAAATGAAATTATAAAAACAAAAAAGGAATGTTTGAGTTCGAATTAAGAAGGAAAAGAACAAAAAAGAGTGAAATAAGCCTAAAACTTGAACTGCGACGGTGGAAGACAAAAAGGAGGGGGGTGCAACACGAGGACTTCCCAGGAGGTCACCCATCCTAGTACTACTCTCGCCCAAGCACGCTTAACTTCGGAGTTCTGATGGGATCCGGTGCTTTAGTGCTGGTATGATCGCACCCGTCAGAAAGCATGTTGGAAAACTACTAATGCATGATTGGAAGAACGCATAGAACTGCAGAAGCTAACCGTAACAGCGTTTGAAATTCAAACAAAGAACATTGCATTGTTTTGAAAAAGAAAATCGAAAAAAATTTAAAAAAAAATATGCGCAGCGTTTGAATTTCAAGCAGACAATGTGGGAACATTAAATTTTAAAATATAAGGAAATGAAATTCAAAAATGAAAAAAAAGGGCGTTTAAGTTCGAATTAAGAAGCAAACAAAACCAAAAAAGGAGGAAATTTAGAAATTTCGACTGTGGATTCGAAATTGTGGACAGCGTTTTAAATTCAAGCAGGTAAACTGGGAACGTTAAACTTGAAAATAAGAGGAAATGAAATTATAAAAACAAAAAAGGAATGTTTGAGTTCGAATTAAGAAGGAAAAGAACAAAAAAGAGTGAAATAAGCCTAAAACTTGAACTGCGACGGTGGAAGACAAAAAGGAGGGGGGTGCAACACGAGGACTTCCCAGGAGGTCACCCATCCTAGTACTACTCTCGCCCAAGCACGCTTAACTTCGGAGTTCTGATGGGATCCGGTGCTTTAGTGCTGGTATGATCGCACCCGTCAGAAAGCATGTTGGAAAACTACTAATGCATGATTGGAAGAACGCATAGAACTGCAGAAGCTAACCGTAACAGCGTTTGAAATTCAAACAAAGAACATTGCATTGTTTTGAAAAAGAAAATCGAAAAAAATTTAAAAAAAAATATGCGCAGCGTTTGAATTTCAAGCAGACAATGTGGGAACATTAAATTTTAAAATATAAGGAAATGAAATTCAAAAATGAAAAAAAAGGGCGTTTAAGTTCGAATTAAGAAGCAAACAAAACCAAAAAAGGAGGAAATTTAGAAATTTCGACTGTGGATTCGAAATTGTGGACAGCGTTTTAAATTCAAGCAGGTAAACTGGGAACGTTAAACTTGAAAATAAGAGGAAATGAAATTATAAAAACAAAAAAGGAATGTTTGAGTTCGAATTAAGAAGGAAAAGAACAAAAAAGAGTGAAATAAGCCTAAAACTTGAACTGCGACGGTGGAAGACAAAAAGGAGGGGGGTGCAACACGAGGACTTCCCAGGAGGTCACCCATCCTAGTACTACTCTCGCCCAAGCACGCTTAACTTCGGAGTTCTGATGGGATCCGGTGCTTTAGTGCTGGTATGATCGCACCCGTCAGAAAGCATGTTGGAAAACTACTAATGCATGATTGGAAGAACGCATAGAACTGCAGAAGCTAACCGTAACAGCGTTTGAAATTCAAACAAAGAACATTGCATTGTTTTGAAAAAGAAAATCGAAAAAAATTTAAAAAAAAATATGCGCAGCGTTTGAATTTCAAGCAGACAATGTGGGAACATTAAATTTTAAAATATAAGGAAATGAAATTCAAAAATGAAAAAAAGGGCGTTTGAGTTCGAATTAAGAAGCAAACAAAACCAAAAAAGGAGGAAATTTAGAAATTTCGACTGTGGATTCGAAATTGTGGACAACGTTTTAAATTCAAGCAGGTAAACTGGGAACGTTAAACTTGAAAATAAGAGGAAATGAAATTATAAAAACAAAAAAGGAATGTTTGAGTTCGAATTAAGAAGGAAAAGAACAAAAAAGAGTGAAATAAGCCTAAAACTTGAACTGCGACGGTGGAAGACAAAAAGGAGGGGGGGTGCAACACGAGGACTTCCCAGGAGGTCACCCATCCTAGTACTACTCTCGCCCAAGCACGCTTAACTTCGGAGTTCTGATGGGATCCGGTGCTTTAGTGCTGGTATGATCGCACCCGTCAGAAAGCATGTTGGAAAACTACTAATGCATGATTGGAAGAACGCATAGAACTGCAGAAGCTAACCGTAACAGCGTTTGAAATTCAAACAAAGAACATTGCATTGTTTTGAAAAAGAAAATCGAAAAAATTTTAAAAAAAAATATGCGCAGCGTTTGAATTTCAAGCAGACAATGTGGGAACATTAAATTTTAAAATATAAGGAAATGAAATTCAAAAATGAAAAAAAAGGGCGTTTAAGTTCGAATTAAGAAGCAAACAAAACCAAAAAAGGAGGAAATTTAGAAATTTCGACTGTGGATTCGAAATTGTGGACAGCGTTTTAAATTCAAGCAGGTAAACTGGGAACGTTAAACTTGAAAATAAGAGGAAATGAAATTATAAAAACAAAAAAGGAATGTTTGAGTTCGAATTAAGAAGGAAAAGAACAAAAAAGAGTGAAATAAGCCTAAAACTTGAACTGCGACGGTGGAAGACAAAAAGGAGGGGGGTGCAACACGAGGACTTCCCAGGAGGTCACCCATCCTAGTACTACTCTCGCCCAAGCACGCTTAACTTCGGAGTTCTGATGGGATCCGGTGCTTTAGTGCTGGTATGATCGCACCCGTCAGAAAGCATGTTGGAAAACTACTAATGCATGATTGGAAGAACGCATAGAACTGCAGAAGCTAACTGTAACAGCGTTTGAAATTCAAACAAAGAACATTGCATTGTTTTGAAAAAGAAAATCGAAAAAAATTTAAAAAAAAATATGCGCAGCGTTTGAATTTCAAGCAGACAATGTGGGAACATTAAATTTTAAAATATAAGGAAATGAAATTCAAAAATGAAAAAAAAAAAGGGCGTTTAAGTTCGAATTAAGAAGCAAACAAAACCAAAAAAGGAGGAAATTTAGAAATTTCGACTGTGGATTCGAAATTGTGGACAGCGTTTTAAATTCAAGCAGGTAAACTGGGAACGTTAAACTTGAAAATAAGAGGAAATGAAATTATAAAAACAAAAAAGGAATGTTTGAGTTCGAATTAAGAAGGAAAAGAACAAAAAAGAGTGAAATAAGCCTAAAACTTGAACTGCGACGGTGGAAGACAAAAAGGAGGGGGGTGCAACACGAGGACTTCCCAGGAGGTCACCCATCCTAGTACTACTCTCGCCCAAGCACGCTTAACTTCGGAGTTCTGATGGGATCCGGTGCTTTAGTGCTGGTATGATCGCACCCGTCAGAAAGCATGTTGGAAAACTACTAATGCATGATTGGAAGAACGCATAGAACTGCAGAAGCTAACCGTAACAGCGTTTGAAATTCAAACAAAGAACATTGCATTGTTTTGAAAAAGAAAATCGAAAAAAATTTAAAAAAAAATATGCGCAGCGTTTGAATTTCAAGCAGACAATGTGGGAACATTAAATTTTAAAATATAAGGAAATGAAATTCAAAAATGAAAAAAAGGGCGTTTAAGTTCGAATTAAGAAGCAAACAAAACCAAAAAAGGAGGAAATTTAGAAATTTCGACTGTGGATTCGAAATTGTGGACAGCGTTTTAAATTCAAGCAGGTAAACTGGGAACGTTAAACTTGAAAATAAGAGGAAATGAAATTATAAAAACAAAAAAGGAATGTTTGAGTTCGAATTAAGAAGGAAAAGAACAAAAAAGAGTGAAATAAGCCTAAAACTTGAACTGCGACGGTGGAAGACAAAAAGGAGGGGGGGTGCAACACGAGGACTTCCCAGGAGGTCACCCATCCTAGTACTACTCTCGCCCAAGCACGCTTAACTTCGGAGTTCTGATGGGATCCGGTGCTTTAGTGCTGGTATGATCGCACCCGTCAGAAAGCATGTTGGAAAACTACTAATGCATGATTGGAAGAACGCATAGAACTGCAGAAGCTAACCATAACAGCGTTTGAAATTCAAACAAAGAACATTGCATTGTTTTGAAAAAGAAAATCGAAAAAAATATAAAAAAAAATATGCGCAGCGTTTGAATTTCAAGCAGACAATGTTGGAACATTAAATTTTAAAATATAAGGAAATGAAATTCAAAAATGAAAAAAAGGGCGTTTAAGTTCGAATTAAGAAGCAAACAAAACCAAAAAAGGAGGAAATTTAGAAATTTCGACTGTGGATTCGAAATTGTGGACAGCGTTTTAAATTCAAGCAGGTAAACTGGGAACGTTAAACTTGAAAATAAGAGGAAATGAAATTATAAAAACAAAAAAGGAATGTTTGAGTTCGAATTAAGAAGGAAAAGAACAAAAAAGAGTGAAATAAGCCTAAAACTTGAACTGCGACGGTGGAAGACAAAAAGGAGGGGGGGTGCAACACGAGGACTTCCCAGGAGGTCACCCATCCTAGTACTACTCTCGCCCAAGCACGCTTAACTTCGGAGTTCTGATGGGATCCGGTGCTTTAGTGCTGGTATGATCGCACCCGTCAGAAAGCATGTTGGAAAACTACTAATGCATGATTGGAAGAACGCATAGAACTGCAGAAGCTAACCGTAACAGCGTTTGAAATTCAAACAAAGAACATTGCATTGTTTTGAAAAAGAAAATCGAAAAAAATTTAAAAAAAAATATGCGCAGCGTTTGAATTTCAAGCAGACAATGTGGGAACATTAAATTTTAAAATATAAGGAAATGAAATTCAAAAATGAAAAAAAGGGCGTTTAAGTTCGAATTAAGAAGCAAACAAAACCAAAAAAGGAGGAAATTTAGAAATTTCGACTGTGGATTCGAAATTGTGGACAGCGTTTTAAATTCAAGCAGGTAAACTGGGAACGTTAAACTTGAAAATAAGAGGAAATGGAATTATAAAAACAAAAAAGGAATGTTTGAGTTCGAATTAAGAAGGAAAAGAACAAAAAAGAGTGAAATAAGCCTAAAACTTGAACTGCGACGGTGGAAGACAAAAAGGAGGGGGGGTGCAACACGAGGACTTCCCAGGAGGTCACCCATCCTAGTACTACTCTCGCCCAAGCACGCTTAACTTCGGAGTTCTGATGGGATCCGGTGCTTTAGTGCTGGTATGATCGCACCCATCAGAAAGCATGTTGGAAAACTACTAATGCATGATTGGAAGAACGCATAGAACTGCAGAAGCTAACCGTAACAGCGTTTGAAATTCAAACAAAGAACATTGCATTGTTTTGAAAAAGAAAATCGAAAAAAATTAAAAAAAAAATATGCGCAGCGTTTGAATTTCAAGCAGACAATGTGGGAACATTAAATTTTAAAATATAAGGAAATGAAATTCAAAAATGAAAAAAAAGGGCGTTTAAGTTCGAATTAAGAAGCAAACAAAACCAAAAAAGGAGGAAATTTAGAAATTTTGACTGTGGATTCGAAATTGTGGACAGCGTTTTAAATTCAAGCAGGTAAACTGGGAACGTTAAACTTGAAAATAAGAGGAAATGAAATTATAAAAACAAAAAAGGAATGTTTGAGTTCGAATTAAGAAGGAAAAGAACAAAAAAGAGTGAAATAAGCCTAAAACTTGAACTGCGACGGTGGAAGACAAAAAGGAGGGGGGTGCAACACGAGGACTTCCCATGAGGTCACCCATCCTAGTACTACTCTCGCCCAAGCACGCTTAACTTCGGAGTTCTGATGGGATCCGGTGCTTTAGTGCTGGTATGATCGCACCCGTCAGAAAGCATGTTGGAAAACTACTAATGCATGATTGGAAGAACGCATAGAACTGCAGAAGCTAACCGTAACAGCGTTTGAAATTCAAACAAAGAACATTGCATTGTTTTGAAAAAGAAAATCGAAAAAAATTAAAAAAAAAATATGCGCAGCGTTTGAATTTCAAGCAGACAATGTGGGAACATTAAATTTTAAAATATAAGGAAATGAAATTCAAAAATGAAAAAAAGGGCGTTTAAGTTCGAATTAAGAAGCAAACAAAACCAAAAAAGGAGGAAATTTAGAAATTTCGACTGTGGATTCGAAATTGTGGACAGCGTTTTAAATTCAAGCAGGTAAACTGGGAACGTTAAACTTGAAAATAAGAGGAAATGAAATTATAAAACCAAAAAAGGAATGTTTGAGTTCGAATTAAGAAGGAAAAGAACAAAAAAGAGTGAAATAAGCCTAAAACTTGAACTGCGACGGTGGAAGACAAAAAGGAGGGGGGTGCAACACGAGGACTTCCCAGGAGGTCACCCATCCTAGTACTACTCTCGCCCAAGCACGCTTAACTTCGGAGTTCTGATGGGATCCGGTGCTTTAGTGCTGGTATGATCGCACCCGTCAGAAAGCATGTTGGAAAACTACTAATGCATGATTGGAAGAACGCATAGAACTGCAGAAGCTAACCGTAACAGCGTTTGAAATTCAAACAAAGAACATTGCATTGTTTTGAAAAATAAAATCGAAAAAAATTTAAAAAAAAATATGCGCAGCGTTTGAATTTCAAGCAGACAATGTGGGAACATTAAATTTTAAAATATAAGGAAATGAAATTCAAAAATGAAAAAAAAGGGCGTTTAAGTTCGAATTAAGAAGCAAACAAAACCAAAAAAGGAGGAAATTTAGAAATTTCGACTGTGGATTCGAAATTGTGGACAGCGTTTTAAATTCAAGCAGGTAAACTGGGAACGTTAAACTTGAAAATAAGAGGAAATGAAATTATAAAAACAAAAAAGGAATGTTTGAGTTCGAATTAAGAAGGAAAAGAACAAAAAAGAGTGAAATAAGCCTAAAACTTGAACTGCGACGGTGGAAGACAAAAAGGAGGGGGGTGCAACACGAGGACTTCCCAGGAGGTCACCCATCCTAGTACTACTCTCGCCCAAGCACGCTTAACTTCGGAGTTCTGATGGGATCCGGTGCTTTAGTGCTGGTATGATCGCACCCGTCAGAAAGCATGTTGGAAAACTACTAATGCATGATTGGAAGAACGCATAGAACTGCAGAAGCTAACCGTAACAGCGTTTGAAATTCAAACAAAGAACATTGCATTGTTTTGAAAAAGAAAATCGAAAAAAATTTAAAAAAAAATATGCGCAGCGTTTGAATTTCAAGCAGACAATGTGGGAACATTAAATTTTAAAATATAAGGAAATGAAATTCAAAAATGAAAAAAAAGGGCGTTTAAGTTCGAATTAAGAAGCAAACAAAACCAAAAAAGGAGGAAATTTAGAAATTTCGACTGTGGATTCGAAATTGTGGACAGCGTTTTAAATTCAAGCAGGTAAACTGGGAACGTTAAACTTGAAAATAAGAGGAAATGAAATTATAAAAACAAAAAAGGAATGTTTGAGTTCGAATTAAGAAGGAAAAGAACAAAAAAGAGTGAAATAAGCCTAAAACTTGAACTGCGACGGTGGAAGACAAAAAGGAGGGGGGTGCAACACGAGGACTTCCCAGGAGGTCACCCATCCTAGTACTACTCTCGCCCAAGCACGCTTAACTTCGGAGTTCTGATGGGATCCGGTGCTTTAGTGCTGGTATGATCGCACCCGTCAGAAAGCATGTTGGAAAACTACTAATGCATGATTGGAAGAACGCATAGAACTGCAGAAGCTAACCGTAACAGCGTTTGAAATTCAAACAAAGAACATTGCATTGTTTTGAAAAAGAAAATCGAAAAAAATTTAAAAAAAAATATGCGCAGCGTTTGAATTTCAAGCAGACAATGTGGGAACATTAAATTTTAAAATATAAGGAAATGAAATTCAAAAATGAAAAAAAAGGGCGTTTAAGTTCGAATTAAGAAGCAAACAAAACCAAAAAAGGAGGAAATTTAGAAATTTCGACTGTGGATTCGAAATTGTGGACAGCGTTTTAAATTCAAGCAGGTAAACTGGGAACGTTAAACTTGAAAATAAGAGGAAATGAAATTATAAAAACAAAAAAGGAATGTTTGAGTTCGAATTAAGAAGGAAAAGAACAAAAAAGAGTGAAATAAGCCTAAAACTTGAACTGCGACGGTGGAAGACAAAAAGGAGGGGGGTGCAACACGAGGACTTCCCAGGAGGTCACCCATCCTAGTACTACTCTCGCCCAAGCACGCTTAACTTCGGAGTTCTGATGGGATCCGGTGCTTTAGTGCTGGTATGATCGCACCCGTCAGAAAGCATGTTGGAAAACTACTAATGCATGATTGGAAGAACGCATAGAACTGCAGAAGCTAACCGTAACAGCGTTTGAAATTCAAACAAAGAACATTGCATTGTTTTGAAAAAGAAAATCGAAAAAAATTTAAAAAAAAATATGCGCAGCGTTTGAATTTCAAGCAGACAATGTGGGAACATTAAATTTTAAAATATAAGGAAATGAAATTCAAAAATGAAAAAAAAGGGCGTTTAAGTTCGAATTAAGAAGCAAACAAAACCAAAAAAGGAGGAAATTTAGAAATTTCGACTGTGGATTCGAAATTGTGGACAGCGTTTTAAATTCAAGCAGGTAAACTGGGAACGTTAAACTTGAAAATAAGAGGAAATGAAATTATAAAAACAAAAAAGGAATGTTTGAGTTCGAATTAAGAAGGAAAAGAACAAAAAGGAGTGAAATAAGCCTAAAACTTGAACTGCGACGGTGGAAGACAAAAAGGAGGGGGGTGCAACACGAGGACTTCCCAGGAGGTCACCCATCCTAGTACTACTCTCGCCCAAGCACGCTTAACTTCGGAGTTCTGATGGGATCCGGTGCTTTAGTGCTGGTATGATCGCACCCGTCAGAAAGCATGTTGGAAAACTACTAATGCATGATTGGAAGAACGCATAGAACTGCAGAAGCTAACCGTAACAGCGTTTGAAATTCAAACAAAGAACATTGCATTGTTTTGAAAAAGAAAATCGAAAAAAATTTAAAAAAAAATATGCGCAGCGTTTGAATTTCAAGCAGACAATGTGGGAACATTAAATTTTAAAATATAAGGAAATGAAATTCAAAAATGAAAAAAAAGGGCGTTTAAGTTCGAATTAAGAAGCAAACAAAACCAAAAAAGGAGGAAATTTAGAAATTTCGACTGTGGATTCGAAATTGTGGACAGCGTTTTAAATTCAAGCAGGTAAACTGGGAACGTTAAACTTGAAAATAAGAGGAAATGAAGTTATAAAAACAAAAAAGGAATGTTTGAGTTCGAATTAAGAAGGAAAAGAACAAAAAAGAGTGAAATAAGCCTAAAACTTGAACTGCGACGGTGGAAGACAAAAAGGAGGGGGGTGCAACACGAGGACTTCCCAGGAGGTCACCCATCCTAGTACTACTCTCGCCCAAGCACGCTTAACTTCGGAGTTCTGATGGGATCCGGTGCTTTAGTGCTGGTATGATCGCACCCGTCAGAAAGCATGTTGGAAAACTACTAATGCATGATTGGAAGAACGCATAGAACTGCAGAAGCTAACCGTAACAGCGTTTGAAATTCAAACAAAGAACATTGCATTGTTTTGAAAAAGAAAATCGAAAAAAATTTAAAAAAAAATATGCGCAGCGTTTGAATTTCAAGCAGACAATGTGGGAACATTAAATTTTAAAATATAAGGAAATGAAATTCAAAAATGAAAAAAAAGGGCGTTTAAGTTCGAATTAAGAAGCAAACAAAACCAAAAAAGGAGGAAATTTAGAAATTTCGACTGTGGATTCGAAATTGTGGACAGCGTTTTAAATTCAAGCAGGTAAACTGGGAACGTTAAACTTGAAAATAAGAGGAAATGAAATTATAAAAACAAAAAAGGAATGTTTGAGTTCGAATTAAGAAGGAAAAGAACAAAAAAGAGTGAAATAAGCCTAAAACTTGAACTGCGACGGTGGAAGACAAAAAGGAGGGGGGTGCAACACGAGGACTTCCCAGGAGGTCACCCATCCTAGTACTACTCTCGCCCAAGCACGCTTAACTTCGGAGTTCTGATGGGATCCGGTGCTTTAGTGCTGGTATGATCGCACCCGTCAGAAAGCATGTTGGAAAACTACTAATGCATGATTGGAAGAACGCATAGAACTGCAGAAGCTAACCGTAACAGCGTTTGAAATTCAAACAAAGAACATTGCATTGTTTTGAAAAAGAAAATCGAAAAAAATTTAAAAAAATATATGCGCAGCGTTTGAATTTCAAGCAGACAATGTGGGAACATTAAATTTTAAAATATAAGGAAATGAAATTCAAAAATGAAAAAAAAGGGCGTTTAAGTTCGAATTAAGAAGCAAACAAAACCAAAAAAGGAGGAAATTTAGAAATTTCGACTGTGGATTCGAAATTGTGGACAGCGTTTTAAATTCAAGCAGGTAAACTGGGAACGTTAAACTTGAAAATAAGAGGAAATGAAATTATAAAAACAAAAAAGGAATGTTTGAGTTCGAATTAAGAAGGAAAAGAACAAAAAAGAGTGAAATAAGCCTAAAACTTGAACTGCGACGGTGGAAGACAAAAAGGAGGGGGGTGCAACACGAGGACTTCCCAGGAGGTCACCCATCCTAGTACTACTCTCGCCCAAGCACGCTTAACTTCGGAGTTCTGATGGGATCCGGTGCTTTAGTGCTGGTATGATCGCACCCGTCAGAAAGCATGTTGGAAAACTACTAATGCATGATTGGAAGAACGCATAGAACTGCAGAAGCTAACCGTAACAGCGTTTGAAATTCAAACAAAGAACATTGCATTGTTTTGAAAAAGAAAATCGAAAAAAATTTAAAAAAAAATATGCGCAGCGTTTGAATTTCAAGCAGACAATGTGGGAACATTAAATTTTAAAATATAAGGAAATGAAATTCAAAAATGAAAAAAAAGGGCGTTTAAGTTCGAATTAAGAAGCAAACAAAACCAAAAAAGGAGGAAATTTAGAAATTTCGACTGTGGATTCGAAATTGTGGACAGCGTTTTAAATTCAAGCAGGTAAACTGGGAACGTTAAACTTGAAAATAAGAGGAAATGAAATTATAAAAACAAAAAAGGAATGTTTGAGTTCGAATTAAGAAGGAAAAGAACAAAAAAGAGTGAAATAAGCCTAAAACTTGAACTGCGACGGTGGAAGACAAAAAG
Source organism: Allium sativum (assembly GCA_030737875.1). Classification (NCBI taxonomy): domain Eukaryota; kingdom Viridiplantae; phylum Streptophyta; class Magnoliopsida; order Asparagales; family Amaryllidaceae; genus Allium; species Allium sativum. The sequence goes on along the minus strand of CM060925.1, from coordinate 123,602,258 downwards.
GAGGGGGGTGCAACACGAGGACTTCCCAGGAGGTCACCCATCCTAGTACTACTCTCGCCCAAGCACGCTTAACTTCGGAGTTCTGATGGGATCCGGTGCTTTAGTGCTGGTATGATCGCACCCGTCAGAAAGCATGTTGGAAAACTACTAATGCATGATTGGAAGAACGCATAGAACTGCAGAAGCTAACCGTAACAGCGTTTGAAATTCAAACAAAGAACATTGCATTGTTTTGAAAAAGAAAATCGAAAAAAATTTAAAAAAAAATATGCGCAGCGTTTGAATTTCAAGCAGACAATGTGGGAACATTAAATTTTAAAATATAAGGAAATGAAATTCAAAAATGAAAAAAAGGGCGTTTAAGTTCGAATTAAGAAGCAAACAAAACCAAAAAAGGAGGAAATTTAGAAATTTCGACTGTGGATTCGAAATTGTGGACAGCGTTTTAAATTCAAGCAGGTAAACTGGGAACGTTAAACTTGAAAATAAGAGGAAATGAAATTATAAAAACAAAAAAGGAATGTTTGAGTTCGAATTAAGAAGGAAAAGAACAAAAAAGAGTGAAATAAGCCTAAAACTTGAACTGCGACGGTGGAAGACAAAAAGGAGGGGGGTGCAACACGAGGACTTCCCAGGAGGTCACCCATCCTAGTACTACTCTCGCCCAAGCACGCTTAACTTCGGAGTTCTGATGGGATCCGGTGCTTTAGTGCTGGTATGATCGCACCCGTCAGAAAGCATGTTGGAAAACTACTAATGCATGATTGGAAGAACGCATAGAACTGCAGAAGCTAACCGTAACAGCGTTTGAAATTCAAACAAAGAACATTGCATTGTTTTGAAAAAGAAAATCGAAAAAATTTTAAAAAAAAATATGCGCAGCGTTTGAATTTCAAGCAGACAATGTGGGAACATTAAATTTTAAAATATAAGGAAATGAAATTCAAAAATGAAAAAAAAGGGCGTTTAAGTTCGAATTAAGAAGCAAACAAAACAAAAAAAGGAGGAAATTTAGAAATTTCGACTGTGGATTCGAAATTGTGGACAGCGTTTTAAATTCAAGCAGGTAAACTGGGAACGTTAAACTTGAAAATAAGAGGAAATGAATTTATAAAAACAAAAAAGGAATGTTTGAGTTCGAATTAAGAAGGAAAAGAACAAAAAAGAGTGAAATAAGCCTAAAACTTGAACTGCGACGGTGGAAGACAAAAAGGAGGGGGGTGCAACACGAGGACTTCCCAGGAGGTCACCCATCCTAGTACTACTCTCGCCCAAGCACGCTTAACTTCGGAGTTCTGATGGGATCCGGTGCTTTAGTGCTGGTATGATCACACCCGTCAGAAAGCATGTTGGAAAACTACTAATGCATGATTGGAAGAACGCATAGAACTGCAGAAGCTAACCGTAACAGCGTTTGAAATTCAAACAAAGAACATTGCATTGTTTTGAAAAAGAAAATCGAAAAAAATTTAAAAAAAAATATGCGCAGCGTTTGAATTTCAAGCAGACAATGTGGGAACATTAAATTTTAAAATATAAGGAAATGAAATTCAAAAATGAAAAAAAAGTGCGTTTAAGTTCGAATTAAGAAGCAAACAAAACCAAAAAAGGAGGAAATTTAGAAATTTCGACTGTGGATTCGAAATTGTGGACAGCGTTTTAAATTCAAGCAGGTAAACTGGGAACGTTAAACTTGAAAATAAGAGGAAATGAAATTATAAAAACAAAAAAGGAATGTTTGAGTTCGAATTAAGAAGGAAAAGAACAAAAAAGAGTGAAATAAGCCTAAAACTTGAACTGCGACGGTGGAAGACAAAAAGGAGGGGGGTGCAACACGAGGACTTCCCAGGAGGTCACCCATCCTAGTACTACTCTCGCCCAAGCACGCTTAACTTCGGAGTTCTGATGGGATCCGGTGCTTTAGTGCTGGTATGATCGCACCCGTCAGAAAGCATGTTGGAAAACTACTAATGCATGATTGGAAGAACGCATAGAACTGCAGAAGCTAACCGTAACAGCGTTTGAAATTCAAACAAAGAACATTGCATTGTTTTGAAAAAGAAAATCGAAAAAAATTTAAAAAAAAATATGCGCAGCGTTTGAATTTCAAGCAGACAATGTGGGAACATTAAATTTTAAAATATAAGGAAATGAAATTCAAAAATGAAAAAAAAAGGCGTTTAAGTTCGAATTAAGAAGCAAACAAAACCAAAAAAGGAGGAAATTTAGAAATTTCGACTGTGGATTCGAAATTGTGGACAACGTTTTAAATTCAAGCAGGTAAACTGGGAACGTTAAACTTGAAAATAAGAGGAAATGAAATTATAAAAAGAAAAAAGGAATGTTTGAGTTCGAATTAAGAAGGAAAAGAACAAAAAAGAGTGAAATAAGCCTAAAACTTGAACTGCGACGGTGGAAGACAAAAAGGAGGGGGGTGCAACACGAGGACTTCCCAGGAGGTCACCCATCCTAGTACTACTCTCGCCCAAGCACGCTTAACTTCGGAGTTCTGATGGGATCCGGTGCTTTAGTGCTGGTATGATCGCACCCGTCAGAAAGCATGTTGGAAAACTACTAATGCATGATTGGAAGAACGCATAGAACTGCAGAAGCTAACCGTAACAGCGTTTGAAATTCAAACAAAGAACATTGCATTGTTTTGAAAAAGAAAATCGAAAAAAATTTAAAAAAAAATATGCGCAGCGTTTGAATTTCAAGCAGACAATGTGGGAACATTAAATTTTAAAATATAAGGAAATGAAATTCAAAAATGAAAAAAAAGGGCGTTTAAGTTCGAATTAAGAAGCAAACAAAACCAAAAAAGGAGGAAATTTAGAAATTTCGACTGTGGATTCGAAATTGTGGACAACGTTTTAAATTCAAGCAGGTAAACTGGGAACGTTAAACTTGAAAATAAGAGGAAATGAAATTATAAAAACAAAAAAGGAATGTTTGAGTTCGAATTAAGAAGGAAAAGAACAAAAAAGAGTGAAATAAGCCTAAAACTTGAACTGCGACGGTGGAAGACAAAAAGGAGGGGGGTGCAACACGAGGACTTCCCAGGAGGTCACCCATCCTAGTACTACTCTCGCCCAAGCACGCTTAACTTCGGAGTTCTGATGGGATCCGGTGCTTTAGTGCTGGTATGATCGCACCCGTCAGAAAGCATGTTGGAAAACTACTAATGCATGATTGGAAGAACGCATAGAACTGCAGAAGCTAACCGTAACAGCATTTGAAATTCAAACAAAGAACATTGCATTGTTTTGAAAAAGAAAATCGAAAAAAAATAAAAAAAAAATATGCGCAGCGTTTGAATTTCAAGCAGACAATGTGGGAACATTAAATTTTAAAATATAAGGAAATGAAATTCAAAAATGAAAAAAAAAAGGCGTTTAAGTTCGAATTAAGAAGCAAACAAAACCAAAAAAGGAGGAAATTTAGAAATTTCGACCGTGGATTCGAAATTGTGGACAGCGTTTTAAATTCAAGCAGGTAAACTGGGAACGTTAAACTTGAAAATAAGAGGAAATGAAATTATAAAAACAAAAAAGGAATGTTTGAGTTCGAATTAAGAAGGAAAAGAACAAAAAAGAGTGAAATAAGCCTAAAACTTGAACTGCGACGGTGGAAGACAAAAAGGAGGGGGGTGCAACACGAGGACTTCCCAAGAGGTCACCCATCCTAGTACTACTCTCGCCCAAGCACGCTTAACTTCGGAGTTCTGATGGGATCCGGTGCTTTAGTGCTGGTATGATCGCACCCGTCAGAAAGCATGTTGGAAAACTACTAATGCATGATTGGAAGAACGCATAGAACTGCAGAAGCTAACCGTAACAGCGTTTGAAATTCAAACAAAGAACATTGCATTGTTTTGAAAAAGAAAATCGAAAAAAATTTAAAAAAAAATATGCGCAGCGTTTGAATTTCAAGGAGACAATGTGGGAACATTAAATTTTAAAATATAAGGAAATGAAATTCAAAAATGAAAAAAAAAGGCGTTTAAGTTCGAATTAAGAAGCAAACAAAACCAAAAAAGGAGGAAATTTAGAAATTTCGACTGTGGATTCGAAATTGTGGACAGCGTTTTAAATTCAAGCAGGTAAACTGGGAACGTTAAACTTGAAAATAAGAGGAAATGAAATTATAAAAAGAAAAAAGGAATGTTTGAGTTCGAATTAAGAAGGAAAAGAACAAAAAAGAGTGAAATAAGCCTAAAACTTGAACTGCGACGGTGGAAGACAAAAAGGAGGGGGGTGCAACACGAGGACTTCCCAGGAGGTCACCCATCCTAGTACTACTCTCGCCCAAGCACGCTTAACTTCGGAGTTCTGATGGGATCCGGTGCTTTAGTGCTGGTATGATCGCACCCGTCAGAAAGCATGTTGGAAAACTACTAATGCATGATTGGAAGAACGCATAGAACTGCAGAAGCTAACCGTAACAGCGTTTGAAATTCAAACAAAGAACATTGCATTGTTTTGAAAAAGAAAATCGAAAAAAATTTAAAAAAAAATATGCGCAGCGTTTGAATTTCAAGCAGACAATGTGGGAACATTAAATTTTAAAATATAAGGAAATGAAATTCAAAAATGAAAAAAAAGGGCGTTTAAGTTCGAATTAAGAAGCAAACAAAACCAAAAAAGGAGGAAATTTAGAAATTTCGACTGTGGATTCGAAATTGTGGACAACGTTTTAAATTCAAGCAGGTAAACTGGGAACGTTAAACTTGAAAATAAGAGGAAATGAAATTATAAAAACAAAAAAGGAATGTTTGAGTTCGAATTAAGAAGGAAAAGAACAAAAAAGAGTGAAATAAGCCTAAAACTTGAACTGCGACGGTGGAAGACAAAAAGGAGGGGGTGCAACACGAGGACTTCCCAGGAGGTCACCCATCCTAGTACTACTCTCGCCCAAGCACGCTTAACTTCGGAGTTCTGATGGGATCCGGTGCTTTAGTGCTGGTATGATCGCACCCGTCAGAAAGCATGTTGGAAAACTACTAATGCATGATTGGAAGAACGCATAGAACTGCAGAAGCTAACCGTAACAGCGTTTGAAATTCAAACAAAGAACATTGCATTGTTTTGAAAAAGAAAATCGAAAAAAATTTAAAAAAAAATATGCGCAGCGTTTGAATTTCAAGCAGACAATGTGGGAACATTAAATTTTAAAATATAAGGAAATGAAATTCAAAAATGAAAAAAAAAAGCGTTTAAGTTCGAATTAAGAAGCAAACAAAACCAAAAAAGGAGGAAATTTAGAAATTTCGACCGTGGATTCGAAATTGTGGACAGCGTTTTAAATTCAAGCAGGTAAACTGGGAACGTTAAACTTGAAAATAAGAGGAAATGAAATTATAAAAACAAAAAAGGAATGTTTGAGTTCGAATTAAGAAGGAAAAGAACAAAAAAGAGTGAAATAAGCCTAAAACTTGAACTGCGACGGTGGAAGACAAAAAGGAGGGGGGTGCAACACGAGGACTTCCCAGGAGGTCACCCATCCTAGTACTACTCTCGCCCAAGCACGCTTAACTTCGGAGTTCTGATGGGATCCGGTGCTTTAGTGCTGGTATGATCGCACCCGTCAGAAAGCATGTTGGAAAACTACTAATGCATGATTGGAAGAACGCATAGAACTGCAGAAGCTAACCGTAACAGCGTTTGAAATTCAAACAAAGAACATTGCATTGTTTTGAAAAAGAAAATCGAAAAAAATTTAAAAAAAAATATGCGCAGCGTTTGAATTTCAAGCAGACAATGTGGGAACATTAAATTTTAAAATATAAGGAAATGAAATTCAAAAATGAAAAAAAGGGCGTTTAAGTTCGAATTAAGAAGCAAACAAAACCAAAAAAGGAGGAAATTTAGAAATTTCGACTGTGGATTCGAAATTGTGGACAGCGTTTTAAATTCAAGCAGGTAAACTGGGAACGTTAAACTTGAAAATAAGAGGAAATGAAATTATAAAAACAAAAAAGGAATGTTTGAGTTCGAATTAAGAAGGAAAAGAACAAAAAAGAGTGAAATAAGCCTAAAACTTGAACTGCGACGGTGGAAGACAAAAAGGAGGGGGGTGCAACACGAGGACTTCCCAGGAGGTCACCCATCCTAGTACTACTCTCGCCCAAGCACGCTTAACTTCGGAGTTCTGATGGGATCCGGTGCTTTAGTGCTGGTATGATCGCAACCGTCAGAAAGCATGTTGGAAAACTACTAATGCATGATTGGAAGAACGCATAGAACTGCAGAAGCTAACCGTAACAGCGTTTGAAATTCAAACAAAGAACATTGCATTGTTTTGAAAAAGAAAATCGAAAAAAATTTAAAAAAAAATATGCGCAGCGTTTGAATTTCAAGCAGACAATGTGGGAACATTAAATTTTAAAATATAAGGAAATGAAATTCAAAAATGAAAAAAAAGGGCGTTTAAGTTCGAATTAAGAAGCAAACAAAACCAAAAAAGGAGGAAATTTAGAAATTTCGACTGTGGATTCGAAATTGTGGACAGCGTTTTAAATTCAAGCAGGTAAACTGGGAACGTTAAACTTGAAAATAAGAGGAAATGAAATTATAAAAACAAAAAAGGAACGTTTGAGTTCGAATTAAGAAGGAAAAGAACAAAAAAGAGTGAAATAAGCCTAAAACTTGAACTGCGACGGTGGAAGACAAAAAGGAGGGGGGTGCAACACGAGGACTTCCCAGGAGGTCACCCATCCTAGTACTACTCTCGCCCAAGCACGCTTAACTTCGGAGTTCTGATGGGATCCGGTGCTTTAGTGCTGGTATGATCGCACCCGTCAGAAAGCATGTTGGAAAACTACTAATGCATGATTGGAAGAACGCATAGAACTGCAGAAGCTAACCGTAACAGCGTTTGAAATTCAAACAAAGAACATTGCATTGTTTTGAAAAAGAAAATCGAAAAAAATTTAAAAAAAAATATGCGCAGCGTTTGAATTTCAAGCAGACAATGTGGGAACATTAAATTTTAAAATATAAGGAAATGAAATTCAAAAATGAAAAAAAAGGGCGTTTAAGTTCGAATTAAGAAGCAAACAAAACCAAAAAAGGAGGAAATTTAGAAATTTCGACTGTGGATTCGAAATTGTGGACAGCGTTTTAAATTCAAGCAGTTAACTGGGAACGTTAAACTTGAAAATAAGAGGAAATGAAATTATAAAAACAAAAAAGGAATGTTTGAGTTCGAATTAAGAAGGAAAAGAACAAAAAAGAGTGAAATAAGCCTAAAACTTGAACTGCGACGGTGGAAGACAAAAAGGAGGGGGGTGCAACACGAGGACTTCCCAGGAGGTCACCCATCCTAGTACTACTCTCGCCCAAGCACGCTTAACTTCGGAGTTCTGATGGGATCCGGTGCTTTAGTGCTGGTATGATCGCACCCGTCAGAAAGCATGTTGGAAAACTACTAATGCATGATTGGAAGAACGCATAGAACTGCAGAAGCTAACCGTAACAGCGTTTGAAATTCAAACAAAGAACATTGCATTGTTTTGAAAAATAAAATCGAAAAAAATTTAAAAAAAAATATGCGCAGCGTTTGAATTTCAAGCAGACAATGTGGGAACATTAAATTTTAAAATATAAGGAAATGAAATTCAAAAATGAAAAAAAAGGGCGTTTAAGTTCGAATTAAGAAGCAAACAAAACCAAAAAAGGAGGAAATTTAGAAATTTCGACTGTGGATTCGAAATTGTGGACAGCGTTTTAAATTCAAGCAGGTAAACTGGGAACGTTAAACTTGAAAATAAGAGGAAATGAAATTATAAAAACAAAAAAGGAATGTTTGAGTTCGAATTAAGAAGGAAAAGAACAAAAAAGAGTGAAATAAGCCTAAAACTTGAACTGCGACGGTGGAAGACAAAAAGGAGGGGGGTGCAACACGAGGACTTCCCAGGAGGTCACCCATCCTAGTACTACTCTCGCCCAAGCACGCTTAACTTCGGAGTTCTGATGGGATCCGGTGCTTTAGTGCTGGTATGATCGCACCCGTCAGAAAGCATGTTGGAAAACTACTAATGCATGATTGGAAGAACGCATAGAACTGCAGAAGCTAACCGTAACAGCGTTTGAAATTCAAACAAAGAACATTGCATTGTTTTGAAAAAGAAAATCGAAAAAAATTTAAAAAAAAATATGCGCAGCGTTTGAATTTCAAGCAGACAATGTGGGAACATTAAATTTTAAAATATAAGGAAATGAAATTCAAAAATGAAAAAAAAGGGCGTTTAAGTTCGAATTAAGAAGCAAACAAAACCAAAAAAGGAGGAAATTTAGAAATTTCGACTGTGGATTCGAAATTGTGGACAACGTTTTAAATTCAAGCAGGTAAACTGGGAACGTTAAACTTGAAAATAAGAGGAAATGAAATTATAAAAACAAAAAAGGAATGTTTGAGTTCGAATTAAGAAGGAAAAGAACAAAAAAGAGTGAAATAAGCCTAAAACTTGAACTGCGACGGTGGAAGACAAAAAGGAGGGGGGTGCAACACGAGGACTTCCCAGGAGGTCACCCATCCTAGTACTACTCTCGCCCAAGCACGCTTAACTTCGGAGTTTTGATGGGATCCGGTGCTTTAGTGCTGGTATGATCGCACCCGTCAGAAAGCATGTTGGAAAACTACTAATGCATGATTGGAAGAACGCATAGAACTGCAGAAGCTAACCGTAACAGCGTTTGAAATTCAAACAAAGAACATTGCATTGTTTTGAAAAAGAAAATCGAAAAAAATTTAAAAACAAATATGCCCAGCGTTTGAATTTCAAGAAGACAATGTGGGAACATTAAATTTTAAAATATAAGGAAATGAAATTCAAAAATGAAAAAAAGGGCGTTTAAGTTCGAATTAAGAAGCAAACAAAACCAAAAAAGGAGGAAATTTAGAAATTTCGACTGTGGATTCGAAATTGTGGACAGCGTTTTAAATTCAAGCAGGTAAACTGGGAACGTTAAACTTGAAAATAAGAGGAAATGAAATTATAAAAACAAAAAAGGAATGTTTGAGTTCGAATTAAGAAGGAAAAGAACAAAAAAGAGTGAAATAAGCCTAAAACTTGAACTGCGACGGTGGAAGACAAAAAGGAGGGGGGTGCAACACGAGGACTTCCCAGGAGGTCACCCATCCTAGTACTACTCTCGCCCAAGCACGCTTAACTTCGGAGTTCTGATGGGATCCGGTGCTTTAGTGCTGGTATGATCGCACCCGTCAGAAAGCATGTTGGAAAACTACTAATGCATGATTGGAAGAACGCATAGAACTGCAGAAGCTAACCGTAACAGCGTTTGAAATTCAAACAAAGAACATTGCATTGTTTTGAAAAAGAAAATCGAAAAAAATTTAAAAAAAAATATGCGCAGCGTTTGAATTTCAAGCAGACAATGTGGGAACATTAAATTTTAAAATATAAGGAAATGAAATTCAAAAATGAAAAAAAAGGGCGTTTAAGTTCGAATTAAGAAGCAAACAAAACCAAAAAAGGAGGAAATTTAGAAATTTCGACTGTGGATTCGAAATTGTGGACAGCGTTTTAAATTCAAGCAGGTAAACTGGGAACGTTAAACTTGAAAATAAGAGGAAATGAAATTATAAAAACAAAAAAGGAATGTTTGAGTTCGAATTAAGAAGGAAAAGAACAAAAAAGAGTGAAATAAGCCTAAAACTTGAACTGCGACGGTGGAAGACAAAAAGGAGGGGGGTGCAACACGAGGACTTCCCAGGAGGTCACCCATCCTAGTACTACTCTCGCCCAAGCACGCTTAACTTCGGAGTTCTGATGGGATCCGGTGCTTTAGTGCTGGTATGATCGCACCCGTCAGAAAGCATGTTGGAAAACTACTAATGCATGATTGGAAGAACGCATAGAACTGCAGAAGCTAACCGTAACAGCGTTTGAAATTCAAACAAAGAACATTGCATTGTTTTGAAAAAGAAAATCGAAAAAAATTTAAAAACAAATATGCCCAGCGTTTGAATTTCAAGCAGACAATGTGGGAACATTAAATTTTAAAATATAAGGAAATGAAATTCAAAAATGAAAAAAAGGGCGTTTAAGTTCGAATTAAGAAGCAAACAAAACCAAAAAAGGAGGAAATTTAGAAATTTCGACTGTGGATTCGAAATTGTGGACAGCGTTTTAAATTCAAGCAGGTAAACTGGGAACGTTAAACTTGAAAATAAGAGGAAATGAAATTATAAAAACAAAAAAGGAATGTTTGAGTTCGAATTAAGAAGGAAAAGAACAAAAAAGAGTGAAATAAGCCTAAAACTTGAACTGCGACGGTGGAAGACAAAAAGGAGGGGGGTGCAACACGAGGACTTCCCAGGAGGTCACCCATCCTAGTACTACTCTCGCCCAAGCACGCTTAACTTCGGAGTTCTGATGGGATCCGGTGCTTTAGTGCTGGTATGATCGCACCCGTCAGAAAGCATGTTGGAAAACTACTAATGCATGATTGGAAGAACGCATAGAACTGCAGAAGCTAACCGTAACAGCGTTTGAAATTCAAACAAAGAACAATGCATTGTTTTGAAAAAGAAAATCGAAAAAAATTTAAAAAAAAATATGCGCAGCGTTTGAATTTCAAGCAGACAATGTGGGAACATTAAATTTTAAAATATAAGGAAATGAAATTCAAAAATGAAAAAAAAGGGCGTTTAAGTTCGAATTAAGAAGCAAACAAAACCAAAAAAGGAGGAAATTTAGAAATTTCGACTGTGGATTCGAAATTGTGGACAACGTTTTAAATTCAAGCAGGTAAACTGGGAACGTTAAACTTGAAAATAAGAGGAAATGAAATTATAAAAACAAAAAAGGAATGTTTGAGTTCGAATTAAGAAGGAAAAGAACAAAAAAGAGTGAAATAAGCCTAAAACTTGAACTGCGACGGTGGAAGACAAAAAGGAGGGGGGTGCAACACGAGGACTTCCCAGGAGGTCACCCATCCTAGTACTACTCTCGCCCAAGCACGCTTAACTTCGGAGTTCTGATGGGATCCGGTGCTTTAGTGCTGGTATGATCGCACCCGTCAGAAAGCATGTTGGAAAACTACTAATGCATGATTGGAAGAACGCATAGAACTGCAGAAGCTAACCGTAACAGCGTTTGAAATTCAAACAAAGAACATTGCATTGTTTTGAAAAAGAAAATCGAAAAAAATTTAAAAACAAATATGCCCAGCGTTTGAATTTCAAGCAGACAATGTGGGAACATTAAATTTTAAAATATAAGGAAATGAAATTCAAAAATGAAAAAAAAGGGCGTTTAAGTTCGAATTAAGAAGCAAACAAAACCAAAAAAGGAGGAAATTTAGAAATTTCGACTGTGGATTCGAAATTGTGGACAGCGTTTTAAATTCAAGCAGGTAAACTGGGAACGTTAAACTTGAAAATAAGAGGAAATGAAATTATAAAAACAAAAAAGGAATGTTTGAGTTCGAATTAAGAAGGAAAAGAACAAAAAAGAGTGAAATAAGCCTAAAACTTGAACTGCGACGGTGGAAGACAAAAAGGAGGGGGGTGCAACACGAGGACTTCCCAGGAGGTCACCCATCCTAGTACTACTCTCGCCCAAGCACGCTTAACTTCGGAGTTCTGATGGGATCCGGTGCTTTAGTGCTGGTATGATCGCACCCGTCAGAAAGCATGTTGGAAAACTACTAATGCATGATTGGAAGAACGCATAGAACTGCAGAAGCTAACCGTAACAGCGTTTGAAATTCAAACAAAGAACATTGCATTGTTTTGAAAAAGAAAATCGAAAAAAATTAAAAAAAAAATATGCGCAGCGTTTGAATTTCAAGCAGACAATGTGGGAACATTAAATTTTAAAATATAAGGAAATGAAATTCAAAAATGAAAAAAAAGGGCGTTTAAGTTCGAATTAAGAAGCAAACAAAACCAAAAAAGGAGGAAATTTAGAAATTTCGACTGTGGATTCGAAATTGTGGACAGCGTTTTAAATTCAAGCAGGTAAACTGGGAACGTTAAACTTGAAAATAAGAGGAAATGAAATTATAAAAACAAAAAAGGAATGTTTGAGTTCGAATTAAGAAGGAAAAGAACAAAAAAGAGTGAAATAAGCCTAAAACTTGAACTGCGACGGTGGAAGACAAAAAGGAGGGGGGTGCAACACGAGGACTTCCCAGGAGGTCACCCATCCTAGTACTACTCTCGCCCAAGCACGCTTAACTTCGGAGTTCTGATGGGATCCGGTGCTTTAGTGCTGGTATGATCGCACCCGTCAGAAAGCATGTTGGAAAACTACTAATGCATGATTGGAAGAACGCATAGAACTGCAGAAGCTAACCGTAACAGCGTTTGAAATTCAAACAAAGAACATTGCATTGTTTTGAAAAAGAAAATCGAAAAAAATTTAAAAACAAATATGCGCAGCGTTTGAATTTCAAGCAGACAATGTGGGAACATTAAATTTTAAAATATAAGGAAATGAAATTCAAAAATGAAAAAAAAGGGCGTTTAAGTTCGAATTAAGAAGCAAACAAAACCAAAAAAGGAGGAAATTTAGAAATTTCGACTGTGGATTCGAAATTGTGGACAGCGTTTTAAATTCAAGCAGGTAAACTGGGAACGTTAAACTTGAAAATAAGAGGAAATGAAATTATAAAAACAAAAAAGGAATGTTTGAGTTCGAATTAAGAAGGAAAAGAACAAAAAAGAGTGAAATAAGCCTAAAACTTGAACTGCGACGGTGGAAGACAAAAAGGAGGGGGGTGCAACACGAGGACTTCCCAGGAGGTCACCCATCCTAGTACTACTCTCGCCCAAGCACGCTTAACTTCGGAGTTCTGATGGGATCCGGTGCTTTAGTGCTGGTATGATCGCACCCGTCAGAAAGCATGTTGGAAAACTACTAATGCATGATTGGAAGAACGCATAGAACTGCAGAAGCTAACCGTAACAGCGTTTGAAATTCAAACAAAGAACATTGCATTGTTTTGAAAAAGAAAATCGAAAAAAATTTAAAAAAAAATATGCGCAGCGTTTGAATTTCAAGCAGACAATGTGGGAACATTAAATTTTAAAATATAAGGAAATGAAATTCAAAAATGAAAAAAAAGGGCGTTTAAGTTCGAATTAAGAAGCAAACAAAACCAAAAAAGGAGGAAATTTAGAAATTTCGACTGTGGATTCGAAATTGTGGACATCGTTTTAAATTCAAGCAGGTAAACTGGGAACGTTAAACTTGAAAATAAGAGGAAATGAAATTATAAAAACAAAAAAGGAATGTTTGAGTTCGAATTAAGAAGGAAAAGAACAAAAAAGAGTGAAATAAGCCTAAAACTTGAACTGCGACGGTGGAAGACAAAAAGGAGGGGGGTGCAACACGAGGACTTCCCAGGAGGTCACCCATCCTAGTACTACTCTCGCCCAAGCACGCTTAACTTCGGAGTTCTGATGGGATCCGGTGCTTTAGTGCTGGTATGATCGCACCCGTCAGAAAGCATGTTGGAAAACTACTAATGCATGATTGGAAGAACGCATAGAACTGCAGAAGCTAACCGTAACAGCGTTTGAAATTCAAACAAAGAACATTGCATTGTTTTGAAAAAGAAAATCGAAAAAAATTTAAAAAAAAAATGCGCAGCGTTTGAATTTCAAGCAGACAATGTGGGAACATTAAATTTTAAAATATAAGGAAATGAAATTCAAAAATGAAAAAAAAGGGCGTTTAAGTTCGAATTAAGAAGCAAACAAAACCAAAAAAGGAGGAAATTTAGAAATTTCGACTGTGGATTCGAAATTGTGGACAGCGTTTTAAATTCAAGCAGGTAAACTGGGAACGTTAAACTTGAAAATAAGAGGAAATGAAATTATAAAAACAAAAAAGGAATGTTTGAGTTCGAATTAAGAAGGAAAAGAACAAAAAAGAGTGAAATAAGCCTAAAACTTGAACTGCGACGGTGGAAGACAAAAAGGAGGGGGGTGCAACACGAGGACTTCCCAGGAGGTCACCCATCCTAGTACTACTCTCGCCCAAGCACGCTTAACTTCGGAGTTCTGATGGGATCCGGTGCTTTAGTGCTGGTATGATCGCACCCGTCAGAAAGCATGTTGGAAAACTACTAATGCATGATTGGAAGAACGCATAGAACTGCAGAAGCTAACCGTAACAGCGTTTGAAATTCAAACAAAGAACATTGCATTGTTTTGAAAAAGAAAATCGAAAAAAATTTAAAAAAAAATATGCGCAGCGTTTGAATTTCAAGCAGACAATGTGGGAACATTAAATTTTAAAATATAAGGAAATGAAATTCAAAAATGAAAAAAAAGGGCGTTTAAGTTCGAATTAAGAAGCAAACAAAACCAAAAAAGGAGGAAATTTAGAAATTTCGACTGTGGATTCGAAATTGTGGACAGCGTTTTAAATTCAAGCAGGTAAACTGGGAACGTTAAACTTGAAAATAAGAGGAAATGAAATTATAAAAACAAAAAAGGAATGTTTGAGTTCGAATTAAGAAGGAAAAGAACAAAAAAGAGTGAAATAAGCCTAAAACTTGAACTGCGACGGTGGAAGACAAAAAGGAGGGGGGTGCAACACGAGGACTTCCCAGGAGGTCACCCATCCTAGTACTACTCTCGCCCAAGCACGCTTAACTTCGGAGTTCTGATGGGATCCGGTGCTTTAGTGCTGGTATGATCGCACCCGTCAGAAAGCATGTTGGAAAACTACTAATGCATGATTGGAAGAACGCATAGAACTGCAGAAGCTAACCGTAACAGCGTTTGAAATTCAAACAAAGAACATTGCATTGTTTTGAAAAAGAAAATCGAAAAAAATTTAAAAAAAAATATGCGCAGCGTTTGAATTTCAAGCAGACAATGTGGGAACATTAAATTTTAAAATATAAGGAAATGAAATTCAAAAATGAAAAAAAAGGGCGTTTAAGTTCGAATTAAGAAGCAAACAAAACCAAAAAAGGAGGAAATTTAGAAATTTCGACTGTGGATTCGAAATTGTGGACAGCGTTTTAAATTCAAGCAGGTAAACTGGGAACGTTAAACTTGAAAATAAGAGGAAATGAAATTATAAAAACAAAAAAGGAATGTTTGAGTTCGAATTAAGAAGGAAAAGAACAAAAAAGAGTGAAATAAGCCTAAAACTTGAACTGCGACGGTGGAAGACAAAAAGGAGGGGGGTGCAACACGAGGACTTCCCAGGAGGTCACCCATCCTAGTACTACTCTCGCCCAAGCACGCTTAACTTCGGAGTTCTGATGGGATCCGGTGCTTTAGTGCTGGTATGATCGCACCCGTCAGAAAGCATGTTGGAAAACTACTAATGCATGATTGGAAGAACGCATAGAACTGCAGAAGCTAACCGTAACAGCGTTTGAAATTCAAACAAAGAACATTGCATTGTTTTGAAAAAGAAAATCGAAAAAAATTTAAAAAAAAATATGCGCAGCGTTTGAATTTCAAGCAGACAATGTGGGAACATTAAATTTTAAAATATAAGGAAATGAAATTCAAAAATGAAAAAAAAGGGCGTTTAAGTTCGAATTAAGAAGCAAACAAAACCAAAAAAGGAGGAAATTTAGAAATTTCGACTGTGGATTCGAAATTGTGGACAGCGTTTTAAATTCAAGCATGTAAACTGGGAACGTTAAACTTGAAAATAAGAGGAAATGAAATTATAAAAACAAAAAAGGAATGTTTGAGTTCGAATTAAGAAGGAAAAGAACAAAAAAGAGTGAAATAAGCCTAAAACTTGAACTGCGACGGTGGAAGACAAAAAGGAGGGGGGTGCAACACGAGGACTTCCCAGGAGGTCACCCATCCTAGTACTACTCTCGCCCAAGCACGCTTAACTTCGGAGTTCTGATGGGATCCGGTGCTTTAGTGCTGGTATGATCGCACCCGTCAGAAAGCATGTTGGAAAACTACTAATGCATGATTGGAAGAACGCATAGAACTGCAGAAGCTAACCGTAACAGCGTTTGAAATTCAAACAAAGAACATTGCATTGTTTTGAAAAAGAAAATCGAAAAAAATTTAAAACAAAATATGCGCAGCGTTTGAATTTCAAGCAGACAATGTGGGAACATTAAATTTTAAAATATAAGGAAATGAAATTCAAAAATGAAAAAAAAAAGGCGTTTAAGTTCGAATTAAGAAGCAAACAAAACCAAAAAAGGAGGAAATTTAGAAATTTCGACTGTGGATTCGAAATTGTGGACAACGTTTTAAATTCAAGCAGGTAAACTGGGAACGTTAAACTTGAAAATAAGAGGAAATGAAATTATAAAAACAAAAAAGGAATGTTTGAGTTCGAATTAAGAAGGAAAAGAACAAAAAAGAGTGAAATAAGCCTAAAACTTGAACTGCGACGGTGGAAGACAAAAAGGAGGGGGTGCAACACGAGGACTTCCCAGGAGGTCACCCATCCTAGTACTACTCTCGCCCAAGCACGCTTAACTTCGGAGTTCTGATGGGATCCGGTGCTTTAGTGCTGGTATGATCGCACCCGTCAGAAAGCATGTTGGAAAACTACTAATGCATGATTGGAAGAACGCATAGAACTGCAGAAGCTAACCGTAACAGCGTTTGAAATTCAAACAAAGAACATTGCATTGTTTTGAAAAAGAAAATCGAAAAAAATTAAAAAAAAAAATATGCGCAGCGTTTGAATTTCAAGCAGACAATGTGGGAACATTAAATTTTAAAATATAAGGAAATGAAATTCAAAAATGAAAAAAAAGGGCGTTTAAGTTCGAATTAAGAAGCAAACAAAACCAAAAAAGGAGGAAATTTAGAAATTTCGACTGTGGATTCGAAATTGTGGACAGCGTTTTAAATTCAAGCAGGTAAACTGGGAACGTTAAACTTGAAAATAAGAGGAAATGAAATTATAAAAACAAAAAAGGAATGTTTGAGTTCGAATTAAGAAGGAAAAGAACAAAAAAGAGTGAAATAAGCCTAAAACTTGAACTGCGACGGTGGAAGACAAAAAGGAGGGGGGTGCAACACGAGGACTTCCCAGGAGGTCACCCATCCTAGTACTACTCTCGCCCAAGCACGCTTAACTTCGGAGTTCTGATGGGATCCGGTGCTTTAGTGCTGGTATGATCGCACCCGTCAGAAAGCATGTTGGAAAACTACTAATGCATGATTGGAAGAACGCATAGAACTGCAGAAGCTAACCGTAACAGCGTTTGAAATTCAAACAAAGAACATTGCATTGTTTTGAAAAAGAAAATCGAAAAAAATTAAAAAAAAAATATGCGCAGCGTTTGAATTTCAAGCAGACAATGTGGGAACATTAAATTTTAAAATATAAGGAAATGAAATTCAAAAATGAAAAAAAAGGGCGTTTAAGTTCGAATTAAGAAGCAAACAAAACCAAAAAAGGAGGAAATTTAGAAATTTCGACTGTGGATTCGAAATTGTGGACAGCGTTTTAAATTCAAGCAGGTAAACTGGGAACGTTAAACTTGAAAATAAGAGGAAATGAAATTATAAAAACAAAAAAGGAATGTTTGAGTTCGAATTAAGAAGGAAAAGAACAAAAAAGAGTGAAATAAGCCTAAAACTTGAACTGCGACGGTGGAAGACAAAAAGGAGGGGGGTGCAACACGAGGACTTCCCAGGAGGTCACCCATCCTAGTACTACTCTCGCCCAAGCACGCTTAACTTCGGAGTTCTGATGGGATCCGGTGCTTTAGTGCTGGTATGATCGCACCCGTCAGAAAGCATGTTGGAAAACTACTAATGCATGATTGGAAGAACGCATAGAACTGCAGAAGCTAACCGTAACAGCGTTTGAAATTCAAACAAAGAACATTGCATTGTTTTGAAAAAGAAAATCGAAAAAAATTAAAAAAAAAATATGCGCAGCGTTTGAATTTCAAGCAGACAATGTGGGAACATTAAATTTTAAAATATAAGGAAATGAAATTCAAAAATGAAAAAAAGGGCGTTTAAGTTCGAATTAAGAAGCAAACAAAACCAAAAAAGGAGGAAATTTAGAAATTTCGACTGTGGATTCGAAATTGTGGACAGCGTTTTAAATTCAAGCAGGTAAACTGGGAACGTTAAACTTGAAAATAAGAGGAAATGAAATTATAAAAACAAAAAAGGAATGTTTGAGTTCGAATTAAGAAGGAAAAGAACAAAAAAGAGTGAAATAAGCCTAAAACTTGAACTGCGACGGTGGAAGACAAAAAGGAGGGGGGTGCAACACGAGGACTTCCCAGGAGGTCACCCATCCTAGTACTACTCTCGCCCAAGCACGCTTAACTTCGGAGTTCTGATGGGATCCGGTGCTTTAGTGCTGGTATGATCGCACCCATCAGAAAGCATGTTGGAAAACTACTAATGCATGATTGGAAGAACGCATAGAACTGCAGAAGCTAACCGTAACAGCGTTTGAAATTCAAACAAAGAACATTGCATTGTTTTGAAAAAGAAAATCGAAAAAAATTTAAAAAAAAATATGCGCAGCGTTTGAATTTCAAGCAGACAATGTGGGAACATTAAATTTTAAAATATAAGGAAATGAAATTCAAAAATGAAAAAAAAGGGCGTTTAAGTTCGAATTAAGAAGCAAACAAAACCAAAAAAGGAGGAAATTTAGAAATTTCGACTGTGGATTCGAAATTGTGGACAGCGTTTTAAATTCAAGCAGGTAAACTGGGAACGTTAAACTTGAAAATAAGAGGAAATGAAATTATAAAAACAAAAAAGGAATGTTTGAGTTCGAATTAAGAAGGAAAAGAACAAAAAAGAGTGAAATAAGCCTAAAACTTGAACTGCGACGGTGGAAGACAAAAAGGAGGGGGGTGCAACACGAGGACTTCCCAGGAGGTCACCCATCCTAGTACTACTCTCGCCCAAGCACGCTTAACTTCGGAGTTCTGATGGGATCCGGTGCTTTAGTGCTGGTATGATCGCACCCGTCAG
Source organism: Allium sativum (assembly GCA_030737875.1). NCBI lineage: Eukaryota > Viridiplantae > Streptophyta > Magnoliopsida > Asparagales > Amaryllidaceae > Allium > Allium sativum. Next base: position 123,583,319 of record CM060925.1, on the reverse strand, counting down.
AAAGCATGTTGGAAAACTACTAATGCATGATTGGAAGAACGCATAGAACTGCAGAAGCTAACCGTAACAGCGTTTGAAATTCAAACAAAGAACATTGCATTGTTTTGAAAAAGAAAATCGAAAAAAATTTAAAAAAAAATATGCGCAGCGTTTGAATTTCAAGCAGACAATGTGGGAACATTAAATTTTAAAATATAAGGAAATGAAATTCAAAAATGAAAAAAAAGGGCGTTTAAGTTCGAATTAAGAAGCAAACAAAACCAAAAAAGGAGGAAATTTAGAAATTTCGACTGTGGATTCGAAATTGTGGACAGCGTTTTAAATTCAAGCAGGTAAACTGGGAACGTTAAACTTGAAAATAAGAGGAAATGAAATTATAAAAACAAAAAAGGAATGTTTGAGTTCGAATTAAGAAGGAAAAGAACAAAAAAGAGTGAAATAAGCCTAAAACTTGAACTGCGACGGTGGAAGACAAAAAGGAGGGGGGTGCAACACGAGGACTTCCCAGGAGGTCACCCATCCTAGTACTACTCTCGCCCAAGCACGCTTAACTTCGGAGTTCTGATGGGATCCGGTGCTTTAGTGCTGGTATGATCGCACCCGTCAGAAAGCATGTTGGAAAACTACTAATGCATGATTGGAAGAACGCATAGAACTGCAGAAGCTAACCGTAACAGCGTTTGAAATTCAAACAAAGAACATTGCATTGTTTTGAAAAAGAAAATCGAAAAAAATTTAAAAAAAAATATGCGCAGCGTTTGAATTTCAAGCAGACAATGTGGGAACATTAAATTTTAAAATATAAGGAAATGAAATTCAAAAATGAAAAAAAGGGCGTTTAAGTTCGAATTAAGAAGCAAACAAAACCAAAAAAGGAGGAAATTTAGAAATTTCGACTGTGGATTCGAAATTGTGGACAGCGTTTTAAATTCAAGCAGGTAAACTGGGAACGTTAAACTTGAAAATAAGAGGAAATGAAATTATAAAAACAAAAAAGGAATGTTTGAGTTCGAATTAAGAAGGAAAAGAACAAAAAAGAGTGAAATAAGCCTAAAACTTGAACTGCGACGGTGGAAGACAAAAAGGAGGGGGGTGCAACACGAGGACTTCCCAGGAGGTCACCCATCCTAGTACTACTCTCGCCCAAGCACGCTTAACTTCGGAGTTCTGATGGGATCCGGTGCTTTAGTGCTGGTATGATCGCACCCGTCAGAAAGCATGTTGGAAAACTACTAATGCATGATTGGAAGAACGCATAGAACTGCAGAAGCTAACCGTAACAGCGTTTGAAATTCAAACAAAGAACATTGCATTGTTTTGAAAAAGAAAATCGAAAAAAATTAAAAAAAAAATATGCGCAGCGTTTGAATTTCAAGCAGACAATGTGGGAACATTAAATTTTAAAATATAAGGAAATGAAATTCAAAAATGAAAAAAGGGCGTTTAAGTTCGAATTAAGAAGCAAACAAAACCAAAAAAGGAGGAAATTTAGAAATTTCGACTGTGGATTCGAAATTGTGGACAGCGTTTTAAATTCAAGCAGGTAAACTGGGAACGTTAAACTTGAAAATAAGAGGAAATGAAATTATAAAAACAAAAAAGGAATGTTTGAGTTCGAATTAAGAAGGAAAAGAACAAAAAAGAGTGAAATAAGCCTAAAACTTGAACTGCGACGGTGGAAGACAAAAAGGAGGGGGGTGCAACACGAGGACTTCCCAGGAGGTCACCCATCCTAGTACTACTCTCGCCCAAGCACGCTTAACTTCGGAGTTCTGATGGGATCCGGTGCTTTAGTGCTGGTATGATCGCACCCGTCAGAAAGCATGTTGGAAAACTACTAATGCATGATTGGAAGAACGCATAGAACTGCAGAAGCTAACCGTAACAGCGTTTGAAATTCAAACAAAGAACATTGCATTGTTTTGAAAAAGAAAATCGAAAAAAATTTAAAAAAAAAATGCGCAGCGTTTGAATTTCAAGCAGACAATGTGGGAACATTAAATTTTAAAATATAAGGAAATGAAATTCAAAAATGAAAAAAAAGGGCGTTTAAGTTCGAATTAAGAAGCAAACAAAACCAAAAAAGGAGGAAATTTAGAAATTTCGACTGTGGATTCGAAATTGTGGACAGCGTTTTAAATTCAAGCAGGTAAACTGGGAACGTTAAACTTGAAAATAAGAGGAAATGAAATTATAAAAACAAAAAAGGAATGTTTGAGTTCGAATTAAGAAGGAAAAGAACAAAAAAGAGTGAAATAAGCCTAAAACTTGAACTGCGACGGTGGAAGACAAAAAGGAGGGGGGTGCAACACGAGGACTTCCCAGGAGGTCACCCATCCTAGTACTACTCTCGCCCAAGCACGCTTAACTTCGGAGTTCTGATGGGATCCGGTGCTTTAGTGCTGGTATGATCGCACCCGTCAGAAAGCATGTTGGAAAACTACTAATGCATGATTGGAAGAACGCATAGAACTGCAGAAGCTAACCGTAACAGCGTTTGAAATTCAAACAAAGAACATTGCATTGTTTTGAAAAAGAAAATCGAAAAAAATTTAAAAAAAAAATGCGCAGCGTTTGAATTTCAAGCAGACAATGTGGGAACATTAAATTTTAAAATATAAGGAAATGAAATTCAAAAATGAAAAAAAAGGGCGTTTAAGTTCGAATTAAGAAGCAAACAAAACCAAAAAAGGAGGAAATTTAGAAATTTCGACTGTGGATTCGAAATTGTGGACAGCGTTTTAAATTCAAGCAGGTAAACTGGGAACGTTAAACTTGAAAATAAGAGGAAATGAAATTATAAAAACAAAAAAGGAATGTTTGAGTTCGAATTAAGAAGGAAAAGAACAAAAAAGAGTGAAATAAGCCTAAAACTTGAACTGCGACGGTGGAAGACAAAAAGGAGGGGGGTGCAACACGAGGACTTCCCAGGAGGTCACCCATCCTAGTACTACTCTCGCCCAAGCACGCTTAACTTCGGAGTTCTGATGGGATCCGGTGCTTTAGTGCTGGTATGATCGCACCCGTCAGAAAGCATGTTGGAAAACTACTAATGCATGATTGGAAGAACGCATAGAACTGCAGAAGCTAACCGTAACAGCGTTTGAAATTCAAACAAAGAACATTGCATTGTTTTGAAAAAGAAAATCGAAAAAAATTTAAAAAAAAATATGCGCAGCGTTTGAATTTCAAGCAGACAATGTGGGAACATTAAATTTTAAAATATAAGGAAATGAAATTCAAAAATGAAAAAAAAGGGCGTTTAAGTTCGAATTAAGAAGCAAACAAAACCAAAAAAGGAGGAAATTTAGAAATTTCGACTGTGGATTCGAAATTGTGGACAGCGTTTTAAATTCAAGCAGGTAAACTGGGAACGTTAAACTTGAAAATAAGAGGAAATGAAATTATAAAAACAAAAAAGGAATGTTTGAGTTCGAATTAAGAAGGAAAAGAACAAAAAAGAGTGAAATAAGCCTAAAACTTGAACTGCGACGGTGGAAGACAAAAAGGAGGGGGGTGCAACACGAGGACTTCCCAGGAGGTCACCCATCCTAGTACTACTCTCGCCCAAGCACGCTTAACTTCGGAGTTCTGATGGGATCCGGTGCTTTAGTGCTGGTATGATCGCACCCGTCAGAAAGCATGTTGGAAAACTACTAATGCATGATTGGAAGAACGCATAGAACTGCAGAAGCTAACCGTAACAGCGTTTGAAATTCAAACAAAGAACATTGCATTGTTTTGAAAAAGAAAATCGAAAAAAATTTAAAAAAAAATATGCGCAGCGTTTGAATTTCAAGCAGACAATGTGGGAACATTAAATTTTAAAATATAAGGAAATGAAATTCAAAAATGAAAAAAAAGGGCGTTTAAGTTCGAATTAAGAAGCAAACAAAACCAAAAAAGGAGGAAATTTAGAAATTTCGACTGTGGATTCGAAATTGTGGACAGCGTTTTAAATTCAAGCAGGTAAACTGGGAACGTTAAACTTGAAAATAAGAGGAAATGAAATTATAAAAACAAAAAAGGAATGTTTGAGTTCGAATTAAGAAGGAAAAGAACAAAAAAGAGTGAAATAAGCCTAAAACTTGAACTGCGACGGTGGAAGACAAAAAGGAGGGGGGTGCAACACGAGGACTTCCCAGGAGGTCACCCATCCTAGTACTACTCTCGCCCAAGCACGCTTAACTTCGGAGTTCTGATGGGATCCGGTGCTTTAGTGCTGGTATGATCGCACCCGTCAGAAAGCATGTTGGAAAACTACTAATGCATGATTGGAAGAACGCATAGAACTGCAGAAGCTAACCGTAACAGCGTTTGAAATTCAAACAAAGAACATTGCATTGTTTTGAAAAAGAAAATCGAAAAAAATTTAAAAAAAAATATGCGCAGCGTTTGAATTTCAAGCAGACAATGTGGGAACATTAAATTTTAAAATATAAGGAAATGAAATTCAAAAATGAAAAAAAGGGCGTTTAAGTTCGAATTAAGAAGCAAACAAAACCAAAAAAGGAGGAAATTTAGAAATTTCGACTGTGGATTCGAAATTGTGGACAGCGTTTTAAATTCAAGCAGGTAAACTGGGAACGTTAAACTTGAAAATAAGAGGAAATGAAATTATAAAAACAAAAAAGGAATGTTTGAGTTCGAATTAAGAAGGAAAAGAACAAAAAAGAGTGAAATAAGCCTAAAACTTGAACTGCGACGGTGGAAGACAAAAAGGAGGGGGGTGCAACACGAGGACTTCCCAGGAGGTCACCCATCCTAGTACTACTCTCGCCCAAGCACGCTTAACTTCGGAGTTCTGATGGGATCCGGTGCTTTAGTGCTGGTATGATCGCACCCGTCAGAAAGCATGTTGGAAAACTACTAATGCATGATTGGAAGAACGCATAGAACTGCAGAAGCTAACCGTAACAGCGTTTGAAATTCAAACAAAGAACATTGCATTGTTTTGAAAAAGAAAATCGAAAAAAATTAAAAAAAAAATATGCGCAGCGTTTGAATTTCAAGCAGACAATGTGGGAACATTAAATTTTAAAATATAAGGAAATGAAATTCAAAAATGAAAAAAAAGGGCGTTTAAGTTCGAATTAAGAAGCAAACAAAACCAAAAAAGGAGGAAATTTAGAAATTTCGACTGTGGATTCGAAATTGTGGACAGCGTTTTAAATTCAAGCAGGTAAACTGGGAACGTTAAACTTGAAAATAAGAGGAAATGAAATTATAAAAACAAAAAAGGAATGTTTGAGTTCGAATTAAGAAGGAAAAGAACAAAAAAGAGTGAAATAAGCCTAAAACTTGAACTGCGACGGTGGAAGACAAAAAGGAGGGGGGTGCAACACGAGGACTTCCCAGGAGGTCACCCATCCTAGTACTACTCTCGCCCAAGCACGCTTAACTTCGGAGTTCTGATGGGATCCGGTGCTTTAGTGCTGGTATGATCGCACCCGTCAGAAAGCATGTTGGAAAACTACTAATGCATGATTGGAAGAACGCATAGAACTGCAGAAGCTAACCGTAACAGCGTTTGAAATTCAAACAAAGAACATTGCATTGTTTTGAAAAAGAAAATCGAAAAAAATTTAAAAAAAAAATGCGCAGCGTTTGAATTTCAAGCAGACAATGTGGGAACATTAAATTTTAAAATATAAGGAAATGAAATTCAAAAATGAAAAAAAAGGGCGTTTAAGTTCGAATTAAGAAGCAAACAAAACCAAAAAAGGAGGAAATTTAGAAATTTCGACTGTGGATTCGAAATTGTGGACAGCGTTTTAAATTCAAGCAGGTAAACTGGGAACGTTAAACTTGAAAATAAGAGGAAATGAAATTATAAAAACAAAAAAGGAATGTTTGAGTTCGAATTAAGAAGGAAAAGAACAAAAAAGAGTGAAATAAGCCTAAAACTTGAACTGCGACGGTGGAAGACAAAAAGGAGGGGGGTGCAACACGAGGACTTCCCAGGAGGTCACCCATCCTAGTACTACTCTCGCCCAAGCACGCTTAACTTCGGAGTTCTGATGGGATCCGGTGCTTTAGTGCTGGTATGATCGCACCCGTCAGAAAGCATGTTGGAAAACTACTAATGCATGATTGGAAGAACGCATAGAACTGCAGAAGCTAACCGTAACAGCGTTTGAAATTCAAACAAAGAACATTGCATTGTTTTGAAAAAGAAAATCGAAAAAAATTTAAAAAAAAAATGCGCAGCGTTTGAATTTCAAGCAGACAATGTGGGAACATTAAATTTTAAAATATAAGGAAATGAAATTCAAAAATGAAAAAAAAGGGCGTTTAAGTTCGAATTAAGAAGCAAACAAAACCAAAAAAGGAGGAAATTTAGAAATTTCGACTGTGGATTCGAAATTGTGGACAGCGTTTTAAATTCAAGCAGGTAAACTGGGAACGTTAAACTTGAAAATAAGAGGAAATGAAATTATAAAAACAAAAAAGGAATGTTTGAGTTCGAATTAAGAAGGAAAAGAACAAAAAAGAGTGAAATAAGCCTAAAACTTGAACTGCGACGGTGGAAGACAAAAAGGAGGGGGGTGCAACACGAGGACTTCCCAGGAGGTCACCCATCCTAGTACTACTCTCGCCCAAGCACGCTTAACTTCGGAGTTCTGATGGGATCCGGTGCTTTAGTGCTGGTATGATCGCACCCGTCAGAAAGCATGTTGGAAAACTACTAATGCATGATTGGAAGAACGCATAGAACTGCAGAAGCTAACCGTAACAGCGTTTGAAATTCAAACAAAGAACATTGCATTGTTTTGAAAAAGAAAATCGAAAAAAATTTAAAAAAAAATATGCGCAGCGTTTGAATTTCAAGCAGACAATGTGGGAACATTAAATTTTAAAATATAAGGAAATGAAATTCAAAAATGAAAAAAAAGGGCGTTTAAGTTCGAATTAAGAAGCAAACAAAACCAAAAAAGGAGGAAATTTAGAAATTTCGACTGTGGATTCGAAATTGTGGACAGCGTTTTAAATTCAAGCAGGTAAACTGGGAACGTTAAACTTGAAAATAAGAGGAAATGAAATTATAAAAACAAAAAAGGAATGTTTGAGTTCGAATTAAGAAGGAAAAGAACAAAAAAGAGTGAAATAAGCCTAAAACTTGAACTGCGACGGTGGAAGACAAAAAGGAGGGGGGTGCAACACGAGGACTTCCCAGGAGGTCACCCATCCTAGTACTACTCTCGCCCAAGCACGCTTAACTTCGGAGTTCTGATGGGATCCGGTGCTTTAGTGCTGGTATGATCGCACCCGTCAGAAAGCATGTTGGAAAACTACTAATGCATGATTGGAAGAACGCATAGAACTGCAGAAGCTAACCGTAACAGCGTTTGAAATTCAAACAAAGAACATTGCATTGTTTTGAAAAAGAAAATCGAAAAAAATTTAAAAAAAAATATGCGCAGCGTTTGAATTTCAAGCAGACAATGTGGGAACATTAAATTTTAAAATATAAGGAAATGAAATTCAAAAATGAAAAAAAAGGGCGTTTAAGTTCGAATTAAGAAGCAAACAAAACCAAAAAAGGAGGAAATTTAGAAATTTCGACTGTGGATTCGAAATTGTGGACAGCGTTTTAAATTCAAGCAGGTAAACTGGGAACGTTAAACTTGAAAATAAGAGGAAATGAAATTATAAAAACAAAAAAGGAATGTTTGAGTTCGAATTAAGAAGGAAAAGAACAAAAAAGAGTGAAATAAGCCTAAAACTTGAACTGCGACGGTGGAAGACAAAAAGGAGGGGGGTGCAACACGAGGACTTCCCAGGAGGTCACCCATCCTAGTACTACTCTCGCCCAAGCACGCTTAACTTCGGAGTTCTGATGGGATCCGGTGCTTTAGTGCTGGTATGATCGCACCCGTCAGAAAGCATGTTGGAAAACTACTAATGCATGATTGGAAGAACGCATAGAACTGCAGAAGCTAACCGTAACAGCGTTTGAAATTCAAACAAAGAACATTGCATTGTTTTGAAAAAGAAAATCGAAAAAAATTTAAAAAAAAATATGCGCAGCGTTTGAATTTCAAGCAGACAATGTGGGAACATTAAATTTTAAAATATAAGGAAATGAAATTCAAAAATGAAAAAAAGGGCGTTTAAGTTCGAATTAAGAAGCAAACAAAACCAAAAAAGGAGGAAATTTAGAAATTTCGACTGTGGATTCGAAATTGTGGACAGCGTTTTAAATTCAAGCAGGTAAACTGGGAACGTTAAACTTGAAAATAAGAGGAAATGAAATTATAAAAACAAAAAAGGAATGTTTGAGTTCGAATTAAGAAGGAAAAGAACAAAAAAGAGTGAAATAAGCCTAAAACTTGAACTGCGACGGTGGAAGACAAAAAGGAGGGGGGTGCAACACGAGGACTTCCCAGGAGGTCACCCATCCTAGTACTACTCTCGCCCAAGCACGCTTAACTTCGGAGTTCTGATGGGATCCGGTGCTTTAGTGCTGGTATGATCGCACCCGTCAGAAAGCATGTTGGAAAACTACTAATGCATGATTGGAAGAACGCATAGAACTGCAGAAGCTAACCGTAACAGCGTTTGAAATTCAAACAAAGAACATTGCATTGTTTTGAAAAAGAAAATCGAAAAAAATTTAAAAAAAAAATATGCGCAGCGTTTGAATTTCAAGCAGACAATGTGGGAACATTAAATTTTAAAATATAAGGAAATGAAATTCAAAAATGAAAAAAAAGGGCGTTTAAGTTCGAATTAAGAAGCAAACAAAACCAAAAAAGGAGGAAATTTAGAAATTTCGACTGTGGATTCGAAATTGTGGACAGCGTTTTAAATTCAAGCAGGTAAACTGGGAACGTTAAACTTGAAAATAAGAGGAAATGAAATTATAAAAACAAAAAAGGAATGTTTGAGTTCGAATTAAGAAGGAAAAGAACAAAAAAGAGTGAAATAAGCCTAAAACTTGAACTGCGACGGTGGAAGACAAAAAGGAGGGGGGTGCAACACGAGGACTTCCCAGGAGGTCACCCATCCTAGTACTACTCTCGCCCAAGCACGCTTAACTTCGGAGTTCTGATGGGATCCGGTGCTTTAGTGCTGGTATGATCGCACCCGTCAGAAAGCATGTTGGAAAACTACTAATGCATGATTGGAAGAACGCATAGAACTGCAGAAGCTAACCGTAACAGCGTTTGAAATTCAAACAAAGAACATTGCATTGTTTTGAAAAAGAAAATCGAAAAAAATTTAAAAAAAAATATGCGCAGCGTTTGAATTTCAAGCAGACAATGTGGGAACATTAAATTTTAAAATATAAGGAAATGAAATTCAAAAATGAAAAAAAAGGGCGTTTAAGTTCGAATTAAGAAGCAAACAAAACCAAAAAAGGAGGAAATTTAGAAATTTCGACTGTGGATTCGAAATTGTGGACAGCGTTTTAAATTCAAGCAGGTAAACTGGGAACGTTAAACTTGAAAATAAGAGGAAATGAAATTATAAAAACAAAAAAGGAATGTTTGAGTTCGAATTAAGAAGGAAAAGAACAAAAAAGAGTGAAATAAGCCTAAAACTTGAACTGCGACGGTGGAAGACAAAAAGGAGGGGGGTGCAACACGAGGACTTCCCAGGAGGTCACCCATCCTAGTACTACTCTCGCCCAAGCACGCTTAACTTCGGAGTTCTGATGGGATCCGGTGCTTTAGTGCTGGTATGATCGCACCCGTCAGAAAGCATGTTGGAAAACTACTAATGCATGATTGGAAGAACGCATAGAACTGCAGAAGCTAACCGTAACAGCGTTTGAAATTCAAACAAAGAACATTGCATTGTTTTGAAAAAGAAAATCGAAAAAAATTTAAAAAAAAATATGCGCAGCGTTTGAATTTCAAGCAGACAATGTGGGAACATTAAATTTTAAAATATAAGGAAATGAAATTCAAAAATGAAAAAAAAGGGCGTTTAAGTTCGAATTAAGAAGCAAACAAAACCAAAAAAGGAGGAAATTTAGAAATTTCGACTGTGGATTCGAAATTGTGGACAGCGTTTTAAATTCAAGCAGGTAAACTGGGAACGTTAAACTTGAAAATAAGAGGAAATGAAATTATAAAAACAAAAAAGGAATGTTTGAGTTCGAATTAAGAAGGAAAAGAACAAAAAAGAGTGAAATAAGCCTAAAACTTGAACTGCGACGGTGGAAGACAAAAAGGAGGGGGGTGCAACACGAGGACTTCCCAGGAGGTCACCCATCCTAGTACTACTCTCGCCCAAGCACGCTTAACTTCGGAGTTCTGATGGGATCCGGTGCTTTAGTGCTGGTATGATCGCACCCGTCAGAAAGCATGTTGGAAAACTACTAATGCATGATTGGAAGAACGCATAGAACTGCAGAAGCTAACCGTAACAGCGTTTGAAATTCAAACAAAGAACATTGCATTGTTTTGAAAAAGAAAATCGAAAAAAATTTAAAAAAAAATATGCGCAGCGTTTGAATTTCAAGCAGACAATGTGGGAACATTAAATTTTAAAATATAAGGAAATGAAATTCAAAAATGAAAGAAAGGGCGTTTAAGTTCGAATTAAGAAGCAAACAAAACCAAAAAAGGAGGAAATTTAGAAATTTCGACTGTGGATTCGAAATTGTGGACAGCGTTTTAAATTCAAGCAGGTAAACTGGGAACGTTAAACTTGAAAATAAGAGGAAATGAAATTATAAAAACAAAAAAGGAATGTTTGAGTTCGAATTAAGAAGGAAAAGAACAAAAAAGAGTGAAATAAGCCTAAAACTTGAACTGCGACGGTGGAAGACAAAAAGGAGGGGGGTGCAACACGAGGACTTCCCAGGAGGTCACCCATCCTAGTACTACTCTCGCCCAAGCACGCTTAACTTCGGAGTTTTGATGGGATCCGGTGCTTTAGTGCTGGTATGATCGCACCCGTCAGAAAGCATGTTGGAAAACTACTAATGCATGATTGGAAGAACGCATAGAACTGCAGAAGCTAACCGTAACAGCGTTTGAAATTCAAACAAAGAACATTGCATTGTTTTGAAAAAGAAAATCGAAAAAAATTTAAAAAAAAATATGCGCAGCGTTTGAATTTCAAGCAGACAATGTGGGAACATTAAATTTTAAAATATAAGGAAATGAAATTCAAAAATGAAAAAAAAGGGCGTTTAAGTTCGAATTAAGAAGCAAACAAAACCAAAAAAGGAGGAAATTTAGAAATTTCGACTGTGGATTCGAAATTGTGGACAGCGTTTTAAATTCAAGCAGGTAAACTGGGAACGTTAAACTTGAAAATAAGAGGAAATGAAATTATAAAAACAAAAAAGGAATGTTTGAGTTCGAATTAAGAAGGAAAAGAACAAAAAAGAGTGAAATAAGCCTAAAACTTGAACTGCGACGGTGGAAGACAAAAAGGATGGGGGTGCAACACGAGGACTTCCCAGGAGGTCACCCATCCTAGTACTACTCTCGCCCAAGCACGCTTAACTTCGGAGTTTTGATGGGATCCGGTGCTTTCGTGCTGGTATGATCGCACCCGTCAGAAAGCATGTTGGAAAACTACTAATGCATGATTGGAAGAACGCATAGAACTGCAGAAGCTAACCGTAACAGCGTTTGAAATTCAAACAAAGAACATTGCATTGTTTTGAAAAAGAAAATCGAAAAAAATTTTAAAAAAAATATGCGCAGCGTTTGAATTTCAAGCAGACAATGTGGGAACATTAAATTTTAAAATATAAGGAAATGAAATTCAAAAATGAAAAAAAAAGGGCGTTTAAGTTCGAATTAAGAAGCAAACAAAACCAAAAAAGGAGGAAATTTAGAAATTTCGACTGTGGATTCGAAATTGTGGACAGCGTTTTAAATTCAAGCAGGTAAACTGGGAACGTTAAACTTGAAAATAAGAGGAAATGAAATTATAAAAACAAAAAAGGAATGTTTGAGTTCGAATTAAGAAGGAAAAGAACAAAAAAGAGTGAAATAAGCCTAAAACTTGAACTGCGACGGTGGAAGACAAAAAGGAGGGGGGTGCAACACGAGGACTTCCCAGGAGGTCACCCATCCTAGTACTACTCTCGCCCAAGCACGCTTAACTTCGGAGTTCTGATGGGATCCGGTGCTTTAGTGCTGGTATGATCGCACCCGTCAGAAAGCATGTTGGAAAACTACTAATGCATGATTGGAAGAACGCATAGAACTGCAGAAGCTAACCGTAACAGCGTTTGAAATTCAAACAAAGAACATTGCATTGTTTTGAAAAAGAAAATCGAAAAAAATTTTAAAAAAAATATGCGCAGCGTTTGAATTTCAAGCAGACAATGTGGGAACATTAAATTTTAAAATATAAGGAAATGAAATTCAAAAATGAAAAAAAAGGGCGTTTAAGTTCGAATTAAGAAGCAAACAAAACCAAAAAAGGAGGAAATTTAGAAATTTCGACTGTGGATTCGAAATTGTGGACAGCGTTTTAAATTCAAGCAGGTAAACTGGGAACGTTAAACTTGAAAATAAGAGGAAATGAAATTATAAAAACAAAAAAGGAATGTTTGAGTTCGAATTAAGAAGGAAAAGAACAAAAAAGAGTGAAATAAGCCTAAAACTTGAACTGCGACGGTGGAAGACAAAAAGGAGGGGGGGTGCAACACGAGGACTTCCCAGGAGGTCACCCATCCTAGTACTACTCTCGCCCAAGCACGCTTAACTTCGGAGTTCTGATGGGATCCGGTGCTTTAGTGCTGGTATGATCGCACCCGTCAGAAAGCATGTTGGAAAACTACTAATGCATGATTGGAAGAACGCATAGAACTGCAGAAGCTAACCGTAACAGCGTTTGAAATTCAAACAAAGAACATTGCATTGTTTTGAAAAAGAAAATCGAAAAAAATTTAAAAAAAAATATGCGCAGCGTTTGAATTTCAAGCAGACAATGTGGGAACATTAAATTTTAAAATATAAGGAAATGAAATTCAAAAATGAAAAAAAGGGCGTTTAAGTTCGAATTAAGAAGCAAACAAAACCAAAAAAGGAGGAAATTTAGAAATTTCGACTGTGGATTCGAAATTGTGGACAGCGTTTTAAATTCAAGCAGGTAAACTGGGAACGTTAAACTTGAAAATAAGAGGAAATGAAATTATAAAAACAAAAAAGGAATGTTTGAGTTCGAATTAAGAAGGAAAAGAACAAAAAAGAGTGAAATAAGCCTAAAACTTGAACTGCGACGGTGGAAGACAAAAAGGAGGGGGGGTGCAACACGAGGACTTCCCAGGAGGTCACCCATCCTAGTACTACTCTCGCCCAAGCACGCTTAACTTCGGAGTTCTGATGGGATCCGGTGCTTTAGTGCTGGTATGATCGCACCCGTCAGAAAGCATGTTGGAAAACTACTAATGCATGATTGGAAGAACGCATAGAACTGCAGAAGCTAACCGTAACAGCGTTTGAAATTCAAACAAAGAACATTGCATTGTTTTGAAAAAGAAAATCGAAAAAAATTAAAAAAAAAATATGCGCAGCGTTTGAATTTCAAGCAGACAATGTGGGAACATTAAATTTTAAAATATAAGGAAATGAAATTCAAAAATGAAAAAAAAGGGCGTTTAAGTTCGAATTAAGAAGCAAACAAAACCAAAAAAGGAGGAAATTTAGAAATTTCGACTGTGGATTCGAAATTGTGGACAGCGTTTTAAATTCAAGCAGGTAAACTGGGAACGTTAAACTTGAAAATAAGAGGAAATGAAATTATAAAAACAAAAAAGGAATGTTTGAGTTCGAATTAAGAAGGAAAAGAACAAAAAAGAGTGAAATAAGCCTAAAACTTGAACTGCGACGGTGGAAGACAAAAAGGAGGGGGGTGCAACACGAGGACTTCCCAGGAGGTCACCCATCCTAGTACTACTCTCGCCCAAGCACGCTTAACTTCGGAGTTCTGATGGGATCCGGTGCTTTCGTGCTGGTATGATCGCACCCGTCAGAAAGCATGTTGGAAAACTACTAATGCATGATTGGAAGAACGCATAGAACTGCAGAAGCTAACCGTAACAGCGTTTGAAATTCAAACAAAGAACATTGCATTGTTTTGAAAAAGAAAATCGAAAAAAAATTTAAAAAAAATATGCGCAGCGTTTGAATTTCAAGCAGACAATGTGGGAACATTAAATTTTAAAATATAAGGAAATGAAATTCAAAAATGAAAAAAAAAGGGCGTTTAAGTTCGAATTAAGAAGCAAACAAAACCAAAAAAGGAGGAAATTTAGAAATTTCGACTGTGGATTCGAAATTGTGGACAGCGTTTTAAATTCAAGCAGGTAAACTGGGAACGTTAAACTTGAAAATAAGAGGAAATGAAATTATAAAAACAAAAAAGGAATGTTTGAGTTCGAATTAAGAAGGAAAAGAACAAAAAAGAGTGAAATAAGCCTAAAACTTGAACTGCGACGGTGGAAGACAAAAAGGAGGGGGGTGCAACACGAGGACTTCCCAGGAGGTCACCCATCCTAGTACTACTCTCGCCCAAGCACGCTTAACTTCGGAGTTCTGATGGGATCCGGTGCTTTAGTGCTGGTATGATCGCACCCGTCAGAAAGCATGTTGGAAAACTACTAATGCATGATTGGAAGAACGCATAGAACTGCAGAAGCTAACCGTAACAGCGTTTGAAATTCAAACAAAGAACATTGCATTGTTTTGAAAAAGAAAATCGAAAAAAATTTAAAAAAAAATATGCGCAGCGTTTGAATTTCAAGCAGACAATGTGGGAACATTAAATTTTAAAATATAAGGAAATGAAATTCAAAAATGAAAAAAAAGGGCGTTTAAGTTCGAATTAAGAAGCAAACAAAACCAAAAAAGGAGGAAATTTAGAAATTTCGACTGTGGATTCGAAATTGTGGACAGCGTTTTAAATTCAAGCAGGTAAACTGGGAACGTTAAACTTGAAAATAAGAGGAAATGAAATTATAAAAACAAAAAAGGAATGTTTGAGTTCGAATTAAGAAGGAAAAGAACAAAAAAGAGTGAAATAAGCCTAAAACTTGAACTGCGACGGTGGAAGACAAAAAGGAGGGGGGGTGCAACACGAGGACTTCCCAGGAGGTCACCCATCCTAGTACTACTCTCGCCCAAGCACGCTTAACTTCGGAGTTCTGATGGGATCCGGTGCTTTAGTGCTGGTATGATCGCACCCGTCAGAAAGCATGTTGGAAAACTACTAATGCATGATTGGAAGAACGCATAGAACTGCAGAAGCTAACCGTAACAGCGTTTGAAATTCAAACAAAGAACATTGCATTGTTTTGAAAAAGAAAATCGAAAAAAATTTAAAAAAAAATATGCGCAGCGTTTGAATTTCAAGCAGACAATGTGGGAACATTAAATTTTAAAATATAAGGAAATGAAATTCAAAAATGAAAAAAAAGGGCGTTTAAGTTCGAATTAAGAAGCAAACAAAACCAAAAAAGGAGGAAATTTAGAAATTTCGACTGTGGATTCGAAATTGTGGACAGCGTTTTAAATTCAAGCAGGTAAACTGGGAACGTTAAACTTGAAAATAAGAGGAAATGAAATTATAAAAACAAAAAAGGAATGTTTGAGTTCGAATTAAGAAGGAAAAGAACAAAAAAGAGTGAAATAAGCCTAAAACTTGAACTGCGACGGTGGAAGACAAAAAGGAGGGGGGTGCAACACGAGGACTTCCCAGGAGGTCACCCATCCTAGTACTACTCTCGCCCAAGCACGCTTAACTTCGGAGTTCTGATGGGATCCGGTGCTTTAGTGCTGGTATGATCGCACCCGTCAGAAAGCATGTTGGAAAACTACTAATGCATGATTGGAAGAACGCATAGAACTGCAGAAGCTAACCGTAACAGCGTTTGAAATTCAAACAAAGAACATTGCATTGTTTTGAAAAAGAAAATCGAAAAAAATTTAAAAAAAAATATGCGCAGCGTTTGAATTTCAAGCAGACAATGTGGGAACATTAAATTTTAAAATATAAGGAAATGAAATTCAAAAATGAAAAAAAAGGGCGTTTAAGTTCGAATTAAGAAGCAAACAAAACCAAAAAAGGAGGAAATTTAGAAATTTCGACTGTGGATTCGAAATTGTGGACAGCGTTTTAAATTCAAGCAGGTAAACTGGGAACGTTAAACTTGAAAATAAGAGGAAATGAAATTATAAAAACAAAAAAGGAATGTTTGAGTTCGAATTAAGAAGGAAAAGAACAAAAAAGAGTGAAATAAGCCTAAAACTTGAACTGCGACGGTGGAAGACAAAAAGGAGGGGGGTGCAACACGAGGACTTCCCAGGAGGTCACCCATCCTAGTACTACTCTCGCCCAAGCACGCTTAACTTCGGAGTTCTGATGGGATCCGGTGCTTTAGTGCTGGTATGATCGCACCCGTCAGAAAGCATGTTGGAAAACTACTAATGCATGATTGGAAGAACGCATAGAACTGCAGAAGCTAACCGTAACAGCGTTTGAAATTCAAACAAAGAACATTGCATTGTTTTGAAAAAGAAAATCGAAAAAAATTAAAAAAAAAATATGCGCAGCGTTTGAATTTCAAGCAGACAATGTGGGAACATTAAATTTTAAAATATAAGGAAATGAAATTCAAAAATGAAAAAAAAGGGCGTTTAAGTTCGAATTAAGAAGCAAACAAAACCAAAAAAGGAGGAAATTTAGAAATTTCGACTGTGGATTCGAAATTGTGGACAGCGTTTTAAATTCAAGCAGGTAAACTGGGAACGTTAAACTTGAAAATAAGAGGAAATGAAATTATAAAAACAAAAAAGGAATGTTTGAGTTCGAATTAAGAAGGAAAAGAACAAAAAAGAGTGAAATAAGCCTAAAACTTGAACTGCGACGGTGGAAGACAAAAAGGAGGGGGGTGCAACACGAGGACTTCCCAGGAGGTCACCCATCCTAGTACTACTCTCGCCCAAGCACGCTTAACTTCGGAGTTCTGATGGGATCCGGTGCTTTAGTGCTGGTATGATCGCACCCGTCAGAAAGCATGTTGGAAAACTACTAATGCATGATTGGAAGAACGCATAGAACTGCAGAAGCTAACCGTAACAGCGTTTGAAATTCAAACAAAGAACATTGCATTGTTTTGAAAAAGAAAATCGAAAAAAATTTAAAAAAAATATGCGCAGCGTTTGAATTTCAAGCAGACAATGTGGGAACATTAAATTTTAAAATATAAGGAAATGAAATTCAAAAATGAAAAAAAAGGGCGTTTAAGTTCGAATTAAGAAGCAAACAAAACCAAAAAAGGAGGAAATTTAGAAATTTCGACTGTGGATTCGAAATTGTGGACAGCGTTTTAAATTCAAGCAGGTAAACTGGGAACGTTAAACTTGAAAATAAGAGGAAATGAAATTATAAAAACAAAAAAGGAATGTTTGAGTTCGAATTAAGAAGGAAAAGAACAAAAAAGAGTGAAATAAGCCTAAAACTTGAACTGCGACGGTGGAAGACAAAAAGGAGGGGGGTGCAACACGAGGACTTCCCAGGAGGTCACCCATCCTAGTACTACTCTCGCCCAAGCACGCTTAACTTCGGAGTTCTGATGGGATCCGGTGCTTTAGTGCTGGTATGATCGCACCCGTCAGAAAGCATGTTGGAAAACTACTAATGCATGATTGGAAGAACGCATAGAACTGCAGAAGCTAACCGTAACAGCGTTTGAAATTCAAACAAAGAACATTGCATTGTTTTGAAAAAGAAAATCGAAAAAAATTAAAAAAAAAATATGCGCAGCGTTTGAATTTCAAGCAGACAATGTGGGAACATTAAATTTTAAAATATAAGGAAATAAAATTCAAAAATGAAAAAAAAGGGCGTTTAAGTTCGAATTAAGAAGCAAACAAAACCAAAAAAGGAGGAAATTTAGAAATTTCGACTGTGGATTCGAAATTGTGGACAGCGTTTTAAATTCAAGCAGGTAAACTGGGAACGTTAAACTTGAAAATAAGAGGAAATGAAATTATAAAAACAAAAAAGGAATGTTTGAGTTCGAATTAAGAAGGAAAAGAACAAAAAAGAGTGAAATAAGCCTAAAACTTGAACTGCGACGGTGGAAGACAAAAAGGAGGGGGGTGCAACACGAGGACTTCCCAGGAGGTCACCCATCCTAGTACTACTCTCGCCCAAGCACGCTTAACTTCGGAGTTCTGATGGGATCCGGTGCTTTAGTGCTGGTATGATCGCACCCGTCAGAAAGCATGTTGGAAAACTACTAATGCATGATTGGAAGAACGCATAGAACTGCAGAAGCTAACCGTAACAGCGTTTGAAATTCAAACAAAGAACATTGCATTGTTTTGAAAAAGAAAATCGAAAAAAATTTAAAAAAAAATATGCGCAGCGTTTGAATTTCAAGCAGACAATGTGGGAACATTAAATTTTAAAATATAAGGAAATGAAATTCAAAAATGAAAAAAAAGGGCGTTTAAGTTCGAATTAAGAAGCAAACAAAACCAAAAAAGGAGGAAATTTAGAAATTTCGACTGTGGATTCGAAATTGTGGACAGCGTTTTAAATTCAAGCAGGTAAACTGGGAACGTTAAACTTGAAAATAAGAGGAAATGAAATTATAAAAACAAAAAAGGAATGTTTGAGTTCGAATTAAGAAGGAAAAGAACAAAAAAGAGTGAAATAAGCCTAAAACTTGAACTGCGACGGTGGAAGACAAAACGGAGGGGGGTGCAACACGAGGACTTCCCAGGAGGTCACCCATCCTAGTACTACTCTCGCCCAAGCACGCTTAACTTCGGAGTTCTGATGGGATCCGGTGCTTTAGTGCTGGTATGATCGCACCCGTCAGAAAGCATGTTGGAAAACTACTAATGCATGATTGGAAGAACGCATAGAACTGCAGAAGCTAACCGTAACAGCGTTTGAAATTCAAACAAAGAACATTGCATTGTTTTGAAAAAGAAAATCGAAAAAATTTTAAAAAAAAATATGCGCAGCGTTTGAATTTCAAGCAGACAATGTGGGAACATTAAATTTTAAAATATAAGGAAATGAAATTCAAAAATGAAAAAAAAGGGCGTTTAAGTTCGAATTAAGAAGCAAACAAAACCAAAAAAGGAGGAAATTTAGAAATTTCGACTGTGGATTCGAAATTGTGGACAGCGTTTTAAATTCAAGCAGGTAAACTGGGAACGTTAAACTTGAAAATAAGAGGAAATGAAATTATAAAAACAAAAAAGGAATGTTTGAGTTCGAATTAAGAAGGAAAAGAACAAAAAAGAGTGAAATAAGCCTAAAACTTGAACTGCGACGGTGGAAGACAAAAAGGAGGGGGGTGCAACACGAGGACTTCCCAGGAGGTCACCCATCCTAGTACTACTCTCGCCCAAGCACGCTTAACTTCGGAGTTCTGATGGGATCCGGAGCTTTAGTGCTGGTATGATCGCACCCGTCAGAAAGCATGTTGGAAAACTACTAATGCATGATTGGAAGAACGCATAGAACTGCAGAAGCTAACCGTAACAGCGTTTGAAATTCAAACAAAGAACATTGCATTGTTTTGAAAAAGAAAATCGAAAAAAATTTAAAAAAAAATATGCGCAGCGTTTGAATTTCAAGCAGACAATGTGGGAACATTAAATTTTAAAATATAAGGAAATGAAATTCAAAAATGAAAAAAAGGGCGTTTAAGTTCGAATTAAGAAGCAAACAAAACCAAAAAAGGAGGAAATTTAGAAATTTCGACCGTGGATTCGAAATTGTGGACAGCGTTTTAAATTCAAGCAGGTAAACTGGGAACGTTAAACTTGAAAATAAGAGGAAATGAAATTATAAAAACAAAAAAGGAATGTTTGAGTTCGAATTAAGAAGGAAAAGAACAAAAAAGAGTGAAATAAGCCTAAAACTTGAACTGCGACGGTGGAAGACAAAAAGGAGGGGGGTGCAACACGAGGACTTCCCAGGAGGTCACCCATCCTAGTACTACTCTCGCCCAAGCACGCTTAACTTCGGAGTTCTGATGGGATCCGGTGCTTTAGTGCTGGTATGATCGCACCCGTCAGAAAGCATGTTGGAAAACTACTAATGCATGATTGGAAGAACGCATAGAACTGCAGAAGCTAACCGTAACAGCGTTTGAAATTCAAACAAAGAACATTGCATTGTTTTGAAAAAGAAAATCGAAAAAAATTAAAAAAAAAATATGCGCAGCGTTTGAATTTCAAGCAGACAATGTGGGAACATTAAATTTTAAAATATAAGGAAATGAAATTCAAAAATGAAAAAAAAGGGCGTTTAAGTTCGAATTAAGAAGCAAACAAAACCAAAAAAGGAGGAAATTTAGAAATTTCGACTGTGGATTCGAAATTGTGGACAGCGTTTTAAATTCAAGCAGGTAAACTGGGAACGTTAAACTTGAAAATAAGAGGAAATGAAATTATAAAAACAAAAAAGGAATGTTTGAGTTCGAATTAAGAAGGAAAAGAACAAAAAAGAGTGAAATAAGCCTAAAACTTGAACTGCGACGGTGGAAGACAAAAAGGAGGGGGGTGCAACACGAGGACTTCCCAGGAGGTCACCCATCCTAGTACTACTCTCGCCCAAGCACGCTTAACTTCGGAGTTCTGATGGGATCCGGTGCTTTAGTGCTGGTATGATCGCACCCGTCAGAAAGCATGTTGGAAAACTACTAATGCATGATTGGAAGAACGCATAGAACTGCAGAAGCTAACCGTAACAGCGTTTGAAATTCAAACAAAGAACATTGCATTGTTTTGAAAAAGAAAATCGAAAAAAATTTAAAAAAAAATATGCGCAGCGTTTGAATTTCAAGCAGACAATGTGGGAACATTAAATTTTAAAATATAAGGAAATAAAATTCAAAAATGAAAAAAAAGGGCGTTTAAGTTCGAATTAAGAAGCAAACAAAACCAAAAAAGGAGGAAATTTAGAAATTTCGACTGTGGATTCGAAATTGTGGACAGCGTTTTAAATTCAAGCAGGTAAACTGGGAACGTTAAACTTGAAAATAAGAGGAAATGAAATTATAAAAACAAAAAAGGAATGTTTGAGTTCGAATTAAGAAGGAAAAGAACAAAAAAGAGTGAAATAAGCCTAAAACTTGAACTGCGACGGTGGAAGACAAAAAGGAGGGGGGTGCAACACGAGGACTTCCCAGGAGGTCACCCATCCTAGTACTACTCTCGCCCAAGCACGCTTAACTTCGGAGTTCTGATGGGATCCGGTGCTTTAGTGCTGGTATGATCGCACCCGTCAGAAAGCATGTTGGAAAACTACTAATGCATGATTGGAAGAACGCATAGAACTGCAGAAGCTAACCGTAACAGCGTTTGAAATTCAAACAAAGAACATTGCATTGTTTTGAAAAAGAAAATCGAAAAAAATTTAAAAAAAATATGCGCAGCGTTTGAATTTCAAGCAGACAATGTGGGAACATTAAATTTTAAAATATAAGGAAATGAAATTCAAAAATGAAAAAAAAGGGCGTTTAAGTTCGAATTAAGAAGCAAACAAAACCAAAAAAGGAGGAAATTTAGAAATTTCGACTGTGGATTCGAAATTGTGGACAGCGTTTTAAATTCAAGCAGGTAAACTGGGAACGTTAAACTTGAAAATAAGAGGAAATGAAATTATAAAAACAAAAAAGGAATGTTTGAGTTCGAATTAAGAAGGAAAAGAACAAAAAAGAGTGAAATAAGCCTAAAACTTGAACTGCGACGGTGGAAGACAAAAAGGAGGGGGGTGCAACACGAGGACTTCCCAGGAGGTCACCCATCCTAGTACTACTCTCGCCCAAGCACGCTTAACTTCGGAGTTCTGATGGGATCCGGTGCTTTAGTGCTGGTATGATCGCACCCGTCAGAAAGCATGTTGGAAAACTACTAATGCATGATTGGAAGAACGCATAGAACTGCAGAAGCTAACCGTAACAGCGTTTGAAATTCAAACAAAGAACATTGCATTGTTTTGAAAAAGAAAATCGAAAAAAATTTAAAAAAAAATATGCGCAGCGTTTGAATTTCAAGCAGACAATGTGGGAACATTAAATTTTAAAATATAAGGAAATGAAATTCAAAAATGAAAAAAAAGGGCGTTTAAGTTCGAATTAAGAAGCAAACAAAACCAAAAAAGGAGGAAATTTAGAAATTTCGACTGTGGATTCGAAATTGTGGACAGCGTTTTAAATTCAAGCAGGTAAACTGGGAACGTTAAACTTGAAAATAAGAGGAAATGAAATTATAAAAACAAAAAAGGAATGTTTGAGTTCGAATTAAGAAGGAAAAGAACAAAAAAGAGTGAAATAAGCCTAAAACTTGAACTGCGACGGTGGAAGACAAAAAGGAGGGGGGTGCAACACGAGGACTTCCCAGGAGGTCACCCATCCTAGTACTACTCTCGCCCAAGCACGCTTAACTTCGGAGTTCTGATGGGATCCGGTGCTTTAGTGCTGGTATGATCGCACCCGTCAGAAAGCATGTTGGAAAACTACTAATGCATGATTGGAAGAACGCATAGAACTGCAGAAGCTAACCGTAACAGCGTTTGAAATTCAAACAAAGAACATTGCATTGTTTTGAAAAAGAAAATCGAAAAAAATTAAAAAAAAAATATGCGCAGCGTTTGAATTTCAAGCAGACAATGTGGGAACATTAAATTTTAAAATATAAGGAAATGAAATTCAAAAATGAAAAAAAAGGGCGTTTAAGTTCGAATTAAGAAGCAAACAAAACCAAAAAAGGAGGAAATTTAGAAATTTCGACTGTGGATTCGAAATTGTGGACAGCGTTTTAAATTCAAGCAGGTAAACTGGGAACGTTAAACTTGAAAATAAGAGGAAATGAAATTATAAAAACAAAAAAGGAATGTTTGAGTTCGAATTAAGAAGGAAAAGAACAAAAAAGAGTGAAATAAGCCTAAAACTTGAACTGCGACGGTGGAAGACAAAAAGGAGGGGGGTGCAACACGAGGACTTCCCAGGAGGTCACCCATCCTAGTACTACTCTCGCCCAAGCACGCTTAACTTCGGAGTTCTGATGGGATCCGGTGCTTTAGTGCTGGTATGATCGCACCCGTCAGAAAGCATGTTGGAAAACTACTAATGCATGATTGGAAGAACGCATAGAACTGCAGAAGCTAACCGTAACAGCGTTTGAAATTCAAACAAAGAACATTGCATTGTTTTGAAAAAGAAAATCGAAAAAAATTTAAAAACAAATATGCGCAGCGTTTGAATTTCAAGCAGACAATGTGGGAACATTAAATTTTAAAATATAAGGAAATGAAATTCAAAAATGAAAAAAAAGGGCGTTTAAGTTCGAATTAAGAAGCAAACAAAACCAAAAAAGGAGGAAATTTAGAAATTTCGACTGTGGATTCGAAATTGTGGACAGCGTTTTAAATTCAAGCAGGTAAACTGGGAACGTTAAACTTGAAAATAAGAGGAAATGAAATTATAAAAACAAAAAAGGAATGTTTGAGTTCGAATTAAGAAGGAAAAGAACAAAAAAGAGTGAAATAAGCCTAAAACTTGAACTGCGACGGTGGAAGACAAAAAGGAGGGGGGTGCAACACGAGGACTTCCCAGGAGGTCACCCATCCTAGTACTACTCTCGCCCAAGCACGCTTAACTTCGGAGTTCTGATGGGATCCGGAGCTTTAGTGCTGGTATGATCGCACCCGTCAGAAAGCATGTTGGAAAACTACTAATGCATGATTGGAAGAACGCATAGAACTGCAGAAGCTAACCGTAACAGCGTTTGAAATTCAAACAAAGAACATTGCATTGTTTTGAAAAAGAAAATCGAAAAAAATTTAAAAAAAAATATGCGCAGCGTTTGAATTTCAAGCAGACAATGTGGGAACATTAAATTTTAAAATATAAGGAAATGAAATTCAAAAATGAAAAAAAAGGGCGTTTAAGTTCGAATTAAGAAGCAAACAAAACCAAAAAAGGAGGAAATTTAGAAATTTCGACCGTGGATTCGAAATTGTGGACAGCGTTTTAAATTCAAGCAGGTAAACTGGGAACGTTAAACTTGAAAATAAGAGGAAATGAAATTATAAAAACAAAAAAGGAATGTTTGAGTTCGAATTAAGAAGGAAAAGAACAAAAAAGAGTGAAATAAGCCTAAAACTTGAACTGCGACGGTGGAAGACAAAAAGGAGGGGGGTGCAACACGAGGACTTCCCAGGAGGTCACCCATCCTAGTACTACTCTCGCCCAAGCACGCTTAACTTCGGAGTTCTGATGGGATCCGGTGCTTTAGTGCTGGTATGATCGCACCCGTCAGAAAGCATGTTGGAAAACTACTAATGCATGATTGGAAGAACGCATAGAACTGCAGAAGCTAACCGTAACAGCGTTTGAAATTCAAACAAAGAACATTGCATTGTTTTGAAAAAGAAAATCGAAAAAAATTTAAAAAAAAATATGTGCAGCGTTTGAATTTCAAGCAGACAATGTGGGAACGTTAAATTTTAAAATATAAGGAAATGAAATTCAAAAATGAAAAAAAAGGGCGTTTAAGTTCGAATTAAGAAGCAAACAAAACCAAAAAAGGAGGAAATTTAGAAATTTCGACCGTGGATTCGAAATTGTGGACAGCGTTTTAAATTCAAGCAGGTAAACTGGGAACGTTAAACTTGAAAATAAGAGGAAATGAAATTATAAAAACAAAAAAGGAATGTTTGAGTTCGAATTAAGAAGGAAAAGAACAAAAAAGAGTGAAATAAGCCTAAAACTTGAACTGCGACGGTGGAAGACAAAAAGGAGGGGGGTGCAACACGAGGACTTCCCAGGAGGTCACCCATCCTAGTACTACTCTCGCCCAAGCACGCTTAACTTCGGAGTTCTGATGGGATCCGGTGCTTTAGTGCTGGTATGATCGCACCCGTCAGAAAGCATGTTGGAAAACTACTAATGCATGATTGGAAGAACGCATAGAACTGCAGAAGCTAACCGTAACAGCGTTTGAAATTCAAACAAAGAACATTGCATTGTTTTGAAAAAGAAAATCGAAAAAAATTAAAAAAAAAATATGCGCAGCGTTTGAATTTCAAGCAGACAATGTGGGAACATTAAATTTTAAAATATAAGGAAATGAAATTCAAAAATGAAAAAAAAGGGCGTTTAAGTTCGAATTAAGAAGCAAACAAAACCAAAAAAGGAGGAAATTTAGAAATTTCGACTGTGGATTCGAAATTGTGGACAGCGTTTTAAATTCAAGCAGGTAAACTGGGAACGTTAAACTTGAAAATAAGAGGAAATGAAATTATAAAAACAAAAAAGGAATGTTTGAGTTCGAATTAAGAAGGAAAAGAACAAAAAAGAGTGAAATAAGCCTAAAACTTGAACTGCGACGGTGGAAGACAAAAAGGAGGGGGGTGCAACACGAGGACTTCCCAGGAGGTCACCCATCCTAGTACTACTCTCGCTCAAGCACGCTTAACTTCGGAGTTCTGATGGGATCCGGTGCTTTAGTGCTGGTATGATCGCACCCATCAGAAAGCATGTTGGAAAACTACTAATGCATGATTGGAAGAACGCATAGAACTGCAGAAGCTAACCGTAACAGCGTTTGAAATTCAAACAAAGAACATTGCATTGTTTTGAAAAAGAAAATCGAAAAAAATTTAAAAAAAAATATGCGCAGCGTTTGAATTTCAAGCAGACAATGTGGGAACATTAAATTTTAAAATATAAGGAAATGAAATTCAAAAATGAAAAAAAGGGCGTTTAAGTTCGAATTAAGAAGCAAACAAAACCAAAAAAGGAGGAAATTTAGAAATTTCGACTGTGGATTCGAAATTGTGGACAGCGTTTTAAATTCAAGCAGGTAAACTGGGAACGTTAAACTTGAAAATAAGAGGAAATGAAATTATAAAAACAAAAAAGGAATGTTTGAGTTCGAATTAAGAAGGAAAAGAACAAAAAAGAGTGAAATAAGCCTAAAACTTGAACTGCGACGGTGGAAGACAAAAAGGAGGGGGGTGCAACACGAGGACTTCCCAGGAGGTCACCCATCCTAGTACTACTCTCGCCCAAGCACGCTTAACTTCGGAGTTCTGATGGGATCCGGTGCTTTAGTGCTGGTATGATCGCACCCGTCAGAAAGCATGTTGGAAAACTACTAATGCATGATTGGAAGAACGCATAGAACTGCAGAAGCTAACCGTAACAGCGTTTGAAATTCAAACAAAGAACATTGCATTGTTTTGAAAAAGAAAATCGAAAAAAATTTAAAAAAAAATATGTGCAGCGTTTGAATTTCAAGCAGACAATGTGGGAACGTTAAATTTTAAAATATAAGGAAATGAAATTCAAAAATGAAAAAAAGGGCGTTTAAGTTCGAATTAAGAAGCAAACAAAACCAAAAAAGGAGGAAATTTAGAAATTTCGACTGTGGATTCGAAATTGTGGACAGCGTTTTAAATTCAAGCAGGTAAACTGGGAACGTTAAACTTGAAAATAAGAGGAAATGAAATTATAAAAACAAAAAAGGAATGTTTGAGTTCGAATTAAGAAGGAAAAGAACAAAAAAGAGTGAAATAAGCCTAAAACTTGAACTGCGACGGTGGAAGACAAAAAGGAGGGGGGTGCAACACGAGGACTTCCCAGGAGGTCACCCATCCTAGTACTACTCTCGCCCAAGCACGCTTAACTTCGGAGTTCTGATGGGATCCGGTGCTTTAGTGCTGGTATGATCGCACCCATCAGAAAGCATGTTGGAAAACTACTAATGCATGATTGGAAGAACGCATAGAACTGCAGAAGCTAACCGTAACAGCGTTTGAAATTCAAACAAAGAACATTGCATTGTTTTGAAAAAGAAAATCGAAAAAAATTTAAAAAAAATATGCGCAGCGTTTGAATTTCAAGCAGACAATGTGGGAACATTAAATTTTAAAATATAAGGAAATGAAATTCAAAAATGAAAAAAAAGGGCGTTTAAGTTCGAATTAAGAAGCAAACAAAACCAAAAAAGGAGGAAATTTAGAAATTTCGACTGTGGATTCGAAATTGTGGACAGCGTTTTAAATTCAAGCAGGTAAACTGGGAACGTTAAACTTGAAAATAAGAGAAATGAAATTATAAAAACAAAAAAGGAATGTTTGAGTTCGAATTAAGAAGGAAAAGAACAAAAAAGAGTGAAATAAGCCTAAAACTTGAACTGCGACGGTGGAAGACAAAAAGGAGGGGGGTGCAACACGAGGACTTCCCAGGAGGTCACCCATCCTAGTACTACTCTCGCCCAAGCACGCTTAACTTCGGAGTTCTGATGGGATCCGGTGCTTTAGTGCTGGTATGATCGCACCCGTCAGAAAGCATGTTGGAAAACTACTAATGCATGATTGGAAAAACGCATAGAACTGCAGAAGCTAACCGTAACAGCGTTTGAAATTCAAACAAAGAACATTGCATTGTTTTGAAAAAGAAAATCGAAAAAAATTTAAAAAAAAATATGCGCAGCGTTTGAATTTCAAGCAGACAATGTGGGAACATTAAATTTTAAAATATAAGGAAATGAAATTCAAAAATGAAAAAAAAGGGCGTTTAAGTTCGAATTAAGAAGCAAACAAAACCAAAAAAGGAGGAAATTTCGACTGTGGATTCGAAATTGTGGACAGCGTTTTAAATTCAAGCAGGTAAACTGGGAACGTTAAACTTGAAAATAAGAGGAAATGAAATTATAAAAACAAAAAAGGAATGTTTGAGTTCGAATTAAGAAGGAAAAGAACAAAAAAGAGTGAAATAAGCCTAAAACTTGAACTGCGACAGTGGAAGACAAAAAGGAGAGGGGTGCAACACGAGGACTTCCCAGGAGGTCACCCATCCTAGTACTACTCTCGCCCAAGCACGCTTAACTTCGGAGTTCTGATGGGATCCGGTGCTTTAGTGCTGGTATGATCGCACCCGTCAGAAAGCATGTTGGAAAACTACTAATGCATGATTGGAAGAACGCATAGAACTGCAGAAGCTAACCGTAACAGCGTTTGAAATTCAAACAAAGAACATTGCATTGTTTTGAAAAAGAAAATCGAAAAAAATTTAAAAAAAAAATATGCGCAGCGTTTGAATTTCAAGCAGACAATGTGGGAACATTAAATTTTACAATATAAGGAAATGAAATTCAAAAATGAAAAAAAGGGCGTTTAAGTTCGAATTAAGAAGCAAACAAAACCAAAAAAGGAGGAAATTTAGAAATTTCGACTGTGGATTCGAAATTGTGGACAGCGTTTTAAATTCAAGCAGGTAAACTGGGAACGTTAAACTTGAAAATAAGAGGAAATGAAATTATAAAAACAAAAAAGGAATGTTTGAGTTCGAATTAAGAAGGAAAAGAACAAAAAAGAGTGAAATAAGCCTAAAACTTGAACTGCGACGGTGGAAGACAAAAAGGAGGGGGGTGCAATACGAGGACTTCCCAGGAGGTCACCCATCCTAGTACTACTCTCGCCCAAGCACGCTTAACTTCGGAGTTCTGATGGGATCCGGTGCTTTAGTGCTGGTATGATCGCACCCGTCAGAAAGCATGTTGGAAAACTACTAATGCATGATTGGAAGAACGCATAGAACTGCAGAAGCTAACCGTAACAGCGTTTGAAATTCAAACAAAGAACATTGCATTGTTTTGAAAAAGAAAATCGAAAAAAATTTAAAAAAAAATATGCGCAGCGTTTGAATTTCAAGCAGACAATGTGGGAACATTAAATTTTAAAATATAAGGAAATGAAATTCAAAAATGAAAAAAAAGGGCGTTTAAGTTCGAATTAAGAAGCAAACAAAACCAAAAAAGGAGGAAATTTAGAAATTTCGACTGTGGATTCGAAATTGTGGACAGCGTTTTAAATTCAAGCAGGTAAACTGGGAACGTTAAACTTGAAAATAAGAGGAAATGAAATTATAAAAACAAAAAAGGAATGTTTGAGTTCGAATTAAGAAGGAAAAGAACAAAAAAGAGTGAAATAAGCCTAAAACTTGAACTGCGACAGTGGAAGACAAAAAGGAGAGGGGTGCAACACGAGGACTTCCCAGGAGGTCACCCATCCTAGTACTACTCTCGCCCAAGCACGCTTAACTTCGGAGTTCTGATGGGATCCGGTGCTTTAGTGCTGGTATGATCGCACCCGTCAGAAAGCATGTTGGAAAACTACTAATGCATGATTGGAAGAACGCATAGAACTGCAGAAGCTAACCGTAACAGCGTTTGAAATTCAAACAAAGAACATTGCATTGTTTTGAAAAAGAAAATCGAAAAAAATTTAAAAAAAAATATGCGCAGCGTTTGAATTTCAAGCAGACAATGTGGGAACATTAAATTTTAAAATATAAGGAAATGAAATTCAAAAATGAAAAAAAAGGGCGTTTAAGTTCGAATTAAGAAGCAAACAAAACCAAAAAAGGAGGAAATTTAGAAATTTCGACTGTGGATTCGAAATTGTGGACAGCGTTTTAAATTCAAGCAGGTAAACTGGGAACGTTAAACTTGAAAATAAGAGGAAATGAAATTATAAAAACAAAAAAGGAATGTTTGAGTTCGAATTAAGAAGGAAAAGAACAAAAAAGAGTGAAATAAGCCTAAAACTTGAACTGCGACGGTGGAAGACAAAAAGGAGGGGGGTGCAACACGAGGACTTCCCAGGAGGTCACCCATCCTAGTACTACTCTCGCCCAAGCACGCTTAACTTCGGAGTTCTGATGGGATCCGGTGCTTTAGTGCTGGTATGATCGCACCCGTCAGAAAGCATGTTGGAAAACTACTTATGCATGATTGGAAGAACGCATAGAACTGCAGAAGCTAACCGTAACAGCGTTTGAAATTCAAACAAAGAACATTGCATTGTTTTGAAAAAGAAAATCGAAAAAAATTAAAAAAAAAATATGCGCAGCGTTTGAATTTCAAGCAGACAATGTGGGAACATTAAATTTTAAAATATAAGGAAATGAAATTCAAAAATGAAAAAAAAGGGCGTTTAAGTTCGAATTAAGAAGCAAACAAAACCAAAAAAGGAGGAAATTTAGAAATTTCGACTGTGGATTCGAAATTGTGGACAGCGTTTTAAATTCAAGCAGGTAAACTGGGAACGTTAAACTTGAAAATAAGAGGAAATGAAATTATAAAAACAAAAAAGGAATGTTTGAGTTCGAATTAAGAAGGAAAAGAACAAAAAAGAGTGAAATAAGCCTAAAACTTGAACTGCGACGGTGGAAGACAAAAAGGAGGGGGGTGCAACACGAGGACTTCCCAGGAGGTCACCCATCCTAGTACTACTCTCGCCCAAGCACGCTTAACTTCGGAGTTCTGATGGGATCCGGTGCTTTAGTGCTGGTATGATCGCACCCGTCAGAAAGCATGTTGGAAAACTACTAATGCATGATTGGAAGAACGCATAGAACTGCAGAAGCTAACCGTAACAGCGTTTGAAATTCAAACAAAGAACATTGCATTGTTTTGAAAAAGAAAATCGAAAAAAATTTAAAAAAAAATATGCGCAGCGTTTGAATTTCAAGCAGACAATGTGGGAACATTAAATTTTAAAATATAAGGAAATGAAATTCAAAAATGAAAAAAAGGGCGTTTAAGTTCGAATTAAGAAGCAAACAAAACCAAAAAAGGAGGAAATTTAGAAATTTCGACTGTGGATTCGAAATTGTGGACAGCGTTTTAAATTCAAGCAGGTAAACTGGGAACGTTAAACTTGAAAATAAGAGGAAATGAAATTATAAAAACAAAAAAGGAATGTTTGAGTTCGAATTAAGAAGGAAAAGAACAAAAAAGAGTGAAATAAGCCTAAAACTTGAACTGCGACGGTGGAAGACAAAAAGGAGGGGGGTGCAACACGAGGACTTCCCAGGAGGTCACCCATCCTAGTACTACTCTCGCCCAAGCACGCTTAACTTCGGAGTTCTGATGGGATCCGGTGCTTTAGTGCTGGTATGATCGCACCCGTCAGAAAGCATGTTGGAAAACTACTAATGCATGATTGGAAGAACGCATAGAACTGCAGAAGCTAACCGTAACAGCGTTTGAAATTCAAACAAAGAACATTGCATTGTTTTAAAAAAGAAAATCGAAAAAAATTTAAAAAAAAATATGCGCAGCGTTTGAATTTCAAGCAGACAATGTGGGAACATTAAATTTTAAAATATAAGGAAATGAAATTCAAAAATGAAAAAAAAGGGCGTTTAAGTTCGAATTAAGAAGCAAACAAAACCAAAAAAGGAGGAAATTTAGAAATTTCGACTGTGGATTCGAAATTGTGGACAGCGTTTTAAATTCAAGCAGGTAAACTGGGAACGTTAAACTTGAAAATAAGAGGAAATGAAATTATAAAAACAAAAAAGGAATGTTTGAGTTCGAATTAAGAAGGAAAAGAACAAAAAAGAGTGAAATAAGCCTAAAACTTGAACTGCGACTGTGGAAGACAAAAAGGAGGGGGGTGCAACACGAGGACTTCCCAGGAGGTCACCCATCCTAGTACTACTCTCGCCCAAGCACGCTTAACTTCGGAGTTCTGATGGGATCCGGTGCTTTAGTGCTGGTATGATCGCACCCGTCAGAAAGCATGTTGGAAAACTACTAATGCATGATTGGAAGAACGCATAGAACTGCAGAAGCTAACCGTAACAGCGTTTGAAATTCAAACAAAGAACATTGCATTGTTTTGAAAAAGAAAATCGAAAAAAATTTAAAAAAAAATATGCGCAGCGTTTGAATTTCAAGCAGACAATGTGGGAACATTAAATTTTAAAATATAAGGAAATGAAATTCAAAAATGAAAAAAAGGGCGTTTAAGTTCGAATTAAGAAGCAAACAAAACCAAAAAAGGAGGAAATTTAGAAATTTCGACTGTGGATTCGAAATTGTGGACAGCGTTTTAAATTCAAGCAGGTAAACTGGGAACGTTAAACTTGAAAATAAGAGGAAATGAAATTATAAAAACAAAAAAGGAATGTTTGAGTTCGAATTAAGAAGGAAAAGAACAAAAAAGAGTGAAATAAGCCTAAAACTTGAACTGCGACGGTGGAAGACAAAAAGGAGGGGGGTGCAACACGAGGACTTCCCAGGAGGTCACCCATCCTAGTACTACTCTCGCCCAAGCACGCTTAACTTCGGAGTTCTGATGGGATCCGGTGCTTTAGTGCTGGTATGATCGCACTCGTCAGAAAGCATGTTGGAAAACTACTAATGCATGATTGGAAGAACGCATAGAACTGCAGAAGCTAACCGTAACAGCGTTTGAAATTCAAACAAAGAACATTGCATTGTTTTGAAAAAGAAAATCGAAAAAAATTTAAAAAAAAATATGCGCAGCGTTTGAATTTCAAGCAGACAATGTGGGAACATTAAATTTTAAAATATAAGGAAATGAAATTCAAAAATGAAAAAAAAGGGCGTTTAAGTTCGAATTAAGAAGCAAACAAAACCAAAAAAGGAGGAAATTTAGAAATTTCGACTGTGGATTCGAAATTGTGGACAGCGTTTTAAATTCAAGCAGGTAAACTGGGAACGTTAAACTTGAAAATAAGAGGAAATGAAATTATAAAAACAAAAAAGGAATGTTTGAGTTCGAATTAAGAAGGAAAAGAACAAAAAAGAGTGAAATAAGCCTAAAACTTGAACTGCGACGGTGGAAGACAAAAAGGAGGGGGGTGCAACACGAGGACTTCCCAGGAGGTCACCCATCCTAGTACTACTCTCGCCCAAGCACGCTTAACTTCGGAGTTCTGATGGGATCCGGTGCTTTAGTGCTGGTATGATCGCACCCATCAGAAAGCATGTTGGAAAACTACTAATGCATGATTGGAAGAACGCATAGAACTGCAGAAGCTAACCGTAACAGCGTTTGAAATTCAAACAAAGAACATTGCATTGTTTTGAAAAAGAAAATCGAAAAAAATTTAAAAAAAAATATGCGCAGCGTTTGAATTTCAAGCAGACAATGTGGGAACATTAAATTTTAAAATATAAGGAAATGAAATTCAAAAATGGAAAAAAAGGGCGTTTAAGTTCGAATTAAGAAGCAAACAAAACCAAAAAAGGAGGAAATTTAGAAATTTCGACTGTGGATTCGAAATTGCGGACAGCGTTTTAAATTCAAGCAGGTAAACTGGGAACGTTAAACTTGAAAATAAGAGGAAATGAAATTATAAAAACAAAAAAGGAATGTTTGAGTTCGAATTAAGAAGGAAAAGAACAAAAAAGAGTGAAATAAGCCTAAAACTTGAACTGCGACGGTGGAAGACAAAAAGGAGGGGGGTGCAACACGAGGACTTCCCAGGAGGTCACCCATCCTAGTACTACTCTCGCCCAAGCACGCTTAACTTCGGAGTTCTGATGGGATCCGGTGCTTTAGTGCTGGTATGATCGCACCCGTCAGAAAGCATGTTGGAAAACTACTAATGCATGATTGGAAGAACGCATAGAACTGCAGAAGCTAACCGTAACAGCGTTTGAAATTCAAACAAAGAACATTGCATTGTTTTGAAAAAGAAAATCGAAAAAAATTTAAAAAAAAATATGCGCAGCGTTTGAATTTCAAGCAGACAATGTGGGAACATTAAATTTTAAAATATAAGGAAATGAAATTCAAAAATGAAAAAAAAGGGCGTTTAAGTTCGAATTAAGAAGCAAACAAAACCAAAAAAGGAGGAAATTTAGAAATTTCGACTGTGGATTCGAAATTGTGGACAGCGTTTTAAATTCAAGCAGGTAAACTGGGAACGTTAAACTTGAAAATAAGAGGAAATGAAATTATAAAAACAAAAAAGGAATGTTTGAGTTCGAATTAAGAAGGAAAAGAACAAAAAAGAGTGAAATAAGCCTAAAACTTGAACTGCGACGGTGGAAGACAAAAAGGAGGGGGGTGCAACACAAGGACTTCCCAGGAGGTCACCCATCCTAGTACTACTCTCGCCCAAGCACGCTTAACTTCGGAGTTCTGATGGGATTCGGTGCTTTAGTGCTGGTATGATCGCACCCGTCAGAAAGCATGTTGGAAAACTACTAATGCATGATTGGAAGAACGCATAGAACTGCAGAAGCTAACCGTAACAGCGTTTGAAATTCAAACAAAGAACATTGCATTGTTTTGAAAAAGAAAATCGAAAAAAATTTAAAAAAAAATATGCGCAGCGTGTGAATTTCAAGCAGACAATGTGGGAACATTAAATTTTAAAATATAAGGAAATGAAATTCAAAAATGAAAAAAAAGGGCGTTTAAGTTCGAATTAAGAAGCAAACAAAACAAAAAAAGGAGGAAATTTAGAAATTTCGACTGTGGATTCGAAATTGTGGACAGCGTTTTAAATTCAAGCAGGTAAACTGGGAACGTTAAACTTGAAAATAAGAGGAAATGAAATTATAAAAACAAAAAAGGAATGTTTGAGTTCGAATTAAGAAGGAAAAGAACAAAAAAGAGTGAAATAAGCCTAAAACTTGAACTGCGACGGTGGAAGACAAAAAGGAGGGGGGTGCAACACGAGGACTTCCCAGGAGGTCACCCATCCTAGTACTACTCTCGCCCAAGCACGCTTAACTTCGGAGTTCTGATGGGATCCGGTGCTTTAGTGCTGGTATGATCGCACCCGTCAGAAAGCATGTTGGAAAACTACTAATGCATGATTGGAAGAACGCATAGAACTGCAGAAGCTAACCGTAACAGCGTTTGAAATTCAAACAAAGAACATTGCATTGTTTTGAAAAAGAAAATCGAAAAAAATTTAAAAAAAAATATGCGCAGCGTTTGAATTTCAAGCAGACAATGTGGGAACATTAAATTTTAAAATATAAGGAAATGAAATTCAAAAATGAAAAAAAAAAGGGCGTTTAAGTTCGAATTAAGAAGCAAACAAAACCAAAAAAGGAGGAAATTTAGAAATTTCGACTGTGGATTCGAAATTGTGGACAGCGTTTTAAATTCAAGCAGGTAAACTGGGAACGTTAAACTTGAAAATAAGAGGAAATGAAATTATAAAAACAAAAAAGGAATGTTTGAGTTCGAATTAAGAAGGAAAAGAACAAAAAAGAGTGAAATAAGCCTAAAACTTGAACTGCGACGGTGGAAGACAAAAAGGAGGGGGGTGCAACACGAGGACTTCCCAGGAGGTCACCCATCCTAGTACTACTCTCGCCCAAGCACGCTTAACTTCGGAGTTCTGATGGGATCCGGTGCTTTAGTGCTGGTATGATCGCACCCGTCAGAAAGCATGTTGGAAAACTACTAATGCATGATTGGAAGAACGCATAGAACTGCAGAAGCTAACCGTAACAGCGTTTGAAATTCAAACAAAGAACATTGCATTGTTTTGAAAAAGAAAATCGAAAAAAATTTAAAAAAAAATATGCGCAGCGTTTGAATTTCAAGCAGACAATGTGGGAACATTAAATTTTAAAATATAAGGAAATGAAATTCAAAAATGAAAAAAAAGGGCGTTTAAGTTCGAATTAAGAAGCAAACAAAACCAAAAAAGGAGGAAATTTAGAAATTTCGACTGTGGATTCGAAATTGTGGACAGCGTTTTAAATTCAAGCAGGTAAACTGGGAACGTTAAATTTGAAAATAAGAGGAAATGAAATTATAAAAACAAAAAAGGAATGTTTGAGTTCGAATTAAGAAGGAAAAGAACAAAAAAGAGTGAAATAAGCCTAAAACTTGAACTGCGACGGTGGAAGACAAAAAGGAGGGGGGTGCAACACGAGGACTTCCCAGGAGGTCACCCATCCTAGTACTACTCTCGCCCAAGCACGCTTAACTTCGGAGTTCTGATGGGATCCGGTGCTTTAGTGCTGGTATGATCGCACCCGTCAGAAAGCATGTTGGAAAACTACTTATGCATGATTGGAAGAACGCATAGAACTGCAGAAGCTAACCGTAACAGCGTTTGAAATTCAAACAAAGAACATTGCATTGTTTTGAAAAAGAAAATCGAAAAAAATTAAAAAAAAAAATATGCGCAGCGTTTGAATTTCAAGCAGACAATGTGGGAACATTAAATTTTAAAATATAAGGAAATGAAATTCAAAAATGAAAAAAAAGGGCGTTTAAGTTCGAATTAAGAAGCAAACAAAACCAAAAAAGGAGGAAATTTAGAAATTTCGACTGTGGATTCGAAATTGTGGACAGCGTTTTAAATTCAAGCAGGTAAACTGGGAACGTTAAACTTGAAAATAAGAGGAAATGAAATTATAAAAACAAAAAAGGAATGTTTGAGTTCGAATTAAGAAGGAAAAGAACAAAAAAGAGTGAAATAAGCCTAAAACTTGAACTGCGACGGTGGAAGACAAAAAGGAGGGGGGTGCAACACGAGGACTTCCCAGGAGGTCACCCATCCTAGTACTACTCTCGCCCAAGCACGCTTAACTTCGGAGTTCTGATGGGATCCGGTGCTTTAGTGCTGGTATGATCGCA
This sequence comes from Allium sativum, assembly GCA_030737875.1. Taxonomy (NCBI): domain Eukaryota; kingdom Viridiplantae; phylum Streptophyta; class Magnoliopsida; order Asparagales; family Amaryllidaceae; genus Allium; species Allium sativum. The sequence continues at coordinate 123,546,926 of CM060925.1, read as the reverse complement.
CCCGTCAGAAAGCATGTTGGAAAACTACTAATGCATGATTGGAAGAACGCATAGAACTGCAGAAGCTAACCGTAACAGCGTTTGAAATTCAAACAAAGAACATTGCATTGTTTTGAAAAAGAAAATCGAAAAAAATTTAAAAAAAAATATGCGCAGCGTTTGAATTTCAAGCAGACAATGTGGGAACATTAAATTTTAAAATATAAGGAAATGAAATTCAAAAATGAAAAAAAAGGGCGTTTAAGTTCGAATTAAGAAGCAAACAAAACCAAAAAAGGAGGAAATTTAGAAATTTCGACTGTGGATTCGAAATTGTGGACAGCGTTTTAAATTCAAGCAGGTAAACTGGGAACGTTAAACTTGAAAATAAGAGGAAATGAAATTATAAAAACAAAAAAGGAATGTTTGAGTTCGAATTAAGAAGGAAAAGAACAAAAAAGAGTGAAATAAGCCTAAAACTTGAACTGCGACGGTGGAAGACAAAAAGGAGGGGGGTGCAACACGAGGACTTCCCAGGAGGTCACCCATCCTAGTACTACTCTCGCCCAAGCACGCTTAACTTCGGAGTTCTGATGGGATCCGGTGCTTTAGTGCTGGTATGATCGCACCCGTCAGAAAGCATGTTGGAAAACTACTAATGCATGATTGGAAGAACGCATAGAACTGCAGAAGCTAACCGTAACAGCGTTTGAAATTCAAACAAAGAACATTGCATTGTTTTGAAAAAGAAAATCGAAAAAAATTAAAAAAAAAATATGCGCAGCGTTTGAATTTCAAGCAGACAATGTGGGAACATTAAATTTTAAAATATAAGGAAATGAAATTCAAAAATGAAAAAAAAGGGCGTTTAAGTTCGAATTAAGAAGCAAACAAAACCAAAAAAGGAGGAAATTTAGAAATTTCGACTGTGGATTCGAAATTGTGGACAGCGTTTTAAATTCAAGCAGGTAAACTGGGAACGTTAAACTTGAAAATAAGAGGAAATGAAATTATAAAAACAAAAAAGGAATGTTTGAGTTCGAATTAAGAAGGAAAAGAACAAAAAAGAGTGAAATAAGCCTAAAACTTGAACTGCGACTGTGGAAGACAAAAAGGAGGGGGGTGCAACACGAGGACTTCCCAGGAGGTCACCCATCCTAGTACTACTCTCGCCCAAGCACGCTTAACTTCGGAGTTCTGATGGGATCCGGTGCTTTAGTGCTGGTATGATCGCACCCGTCATAAAGCATGTTGGAAAACTACTAATGCATGATTGGAAGAACGCATAGAACTGCAGAAGCTAACCGTAACAGCGTTTGAAATTCAAACAAAGAACATTGCATTGTTTTGAAAAAGAAAATCGAAAAAAAATTAAAAAAAAATATGCGCAGCGTTTGAATTTCAAGCAGACAATGTGGGAACATTAAATTTTAAAATATAAGGAAATGAAATTCAAAAATGAAAAAAAGGGCGTTTAAGTTCGAATTAAGAAGCAAACAAAACCAAAAAAGGAGGAAATTTAGAAATTTCGACTGTGGATTCGAAATTGTGGACAGCGTTTTAAATTCAAGCAGGTAAACTGGGAACGTTAAACTTGAAAATAAGAGGAAATGAAATTATAAAAACAAAAAAGGAATGTTTGAGTTCGAATTAAGAAGGAAAAGAACAAAAAAGAGTGAAATAAGCCTAAAACTTGAACTGCGACGGTGGAAGACAAAAAGGAGGGGGGTGCAACACGAGGACTTCCCAGGAGGTCACCCATCCTAGTACTACTCTCGCCCAAGCACGCTTAACTTCGGAGTTCTGATGGGATCCGGTGCTTTAGTGCTGGTATGATCGCACTCGTCAGAAAGCATGTTGGAAAACTACTAATGCATGATTGGAAGAACGCATAGAACTGCAGAAGCTAACCGTAACAGCGTTTGAAATTCAAACAAAGAACATTGCATTGTTTTGAAAAAGAAAATCGAAAAAAATTTAAAAAAAAATATGCGCAGCGTTTGAATTTCAAGCAGACAATGTGGGAACATTAAATTTTAAAATATAAGGAAATGAAATTCAAAAATGAAAAAAAAGGGCGTTTAAGTTCGAATTAAGAAGCAAACAAAACCAAAAAAGGAGGAAATTTAGAAATTTCGACTGTGGATTCGAAATTGTGGACAGCGTTTTAAATTCAAGCAGGTAAACTGGGAACGTTAAACTTGAAAATAAGAGGAAATGAAATTATAAAAACAAAAAAGGAATGTTTGAGTTCGAATTAAGAAGGAAAAGAACAAAAAAGAGCGAAATAAGCCTAAAACTTGAACTGCGACGGTGGAAGACAAAAAGGAGGGGGGTGCAACACGAGGACTTCCCAGGAGGTCACCCATCCTAGTACTACTCTCGCCCAAGCACGCTTAACTTCGGAGTTCTGATGGGATCCGGTGCTTTAGTGCTGGTATGATCGCACCCGTCAGAAAGCATGTTGGAAAACTACTAATGCATGATTGGAAGAACGCATAGAACTGCAGAAGCTAACCGTAACAGCGTTTGAAATTCAAACAAAGAACATTGCATTGTTTTGAAAAAGAAAATCGAAAAAAATTTAAAAAAAAATATGCGCAGCGTTTGAATTTCAAGCAGACAATGTGGGAACATTAAATTTTAAAATATAAGGAAATGAAATTCAAAAATGAAAAAAAAGGGCGTTTAAGTTCGAATTAAGAAGCAAACAAAACCAAAAAAGGAGGAAATTTAGAAATTTCGACTGTGGATTCAAAATTGTGGACAGCGTTTTAAATTCAAGCAGGTAAACTGGGAACGTTAAACTTGAAAATAAGAGGAAATGAAATTATAAAAACAAAAAAGGAATGTTTGAGTTCGAATTAAGAAGGAAAAGAACAAAAAAGAGTGAAATAAGCCTAAAACTTGAACTGCGACGGTGGAAGACAAAAAGGAGGGGGGTGCAACACGAGGACTTCCCAGGAGGTCACCCATCCTAGTACTACTCTCGCCCAAGCACGCTTAACTTCGGAGTTCTGATGGGATCCGGTGCTTTAGTGCTGGTATGATCGCACCCGTCAGAAAGCATGTTGGAAAACTACTAATGCATGATTGGAAGAACGCATAGAACTGCAGAAGCTAACCGTAACAGCGTTTGAAATTCAAACAAAGAACATTGCATTGTTTTGAAAAAGAAAATCGAAAAAAATTTAAAAAAAAATATGCGCAGCGTTTGAATTTCAAGCAGACAATGTGGGAACATTAAATTTTAAAATATAAGGAAATGAAATTCAAAAATGAAAAAAAGGGCGTTTAAGTTCGAATTAAGAAGCAAACAAAACCAAAAAAGGAGGAAATTTAGAAATTTCGACTGTGGATTCGAAATTGTGGACAGCGTTTTAAATTCAAGCAGGTAAACTGGGAACGTTAAACTTGAAAATAAGAGGAAATGAAATTATAAAAACAAAAAAGGAATGTTTGAGTTCGAATTAAGAAGGAAAAGAACAAAAAAGAGTGAAATAAGCCTAAAACTTGAACTGCGACGGTGGAAGACAAAAAGGAGGGGGGTGCAACACAAGGACTTCCCAGGAGGTCACCCATCCTAGTACTACTCTCGCCCAAGCACGCTTAACTTCGGAGTTCTGATGGGATTCGGTGCTTTAGTGCTGGTATGATCGCACCCGTCAGAAAGCATGTTGGAAAACTACTAATGCATGATTGGAAGAACGCATAGAACTGCAGAAGCTAACCGTAACAGCGTTTGAAATTCAAACAAAGAACATTGCATTGTTTTGAAAAAGAAAATCGAAAAAAATTTAAAAAAAAATATGCGCAGCGTGTGAATTTCAAGCAGACAATGTGGGAACATTAAATTTTAAAATATAAGGAAATGAAATTCAAAAATGAAAAAAAAGGGCGTTTAAGTTCGAATTAAGAAGCAAACAAAACCAAAAAAGGAGGAAATTTAGAAATTTCGACTGTGGATTCGAAATTGTGGACAGCGTTTTAAATTCAAGCAGGTAAACTGGGAACGTTAAACTTGAAAATAAGAGGAAATGAAATTATAAAAACAAAAAAGGAATGTTTGAGTTCGAATTAAGAAGGAAAAGAACAAAAAAGAGTGAAATAAGCCTAAAACTTGAACTGCGACGGTGGAAGACAAAAAGGAGGGGGGTGCAACACGAGGACTTCCCAGGAGGTCACCCATCCTAGTACTACTCTCGCCCAAGCACGCTTAACTTCGGAGTTCTGATGGGATCCGGTGCTTTAGTGCTGGTATGATCGCACCCGTCAGAAAGCATGTTGGAAAACTACTAATGCATGATTGGAAGAACGCATAGAACTGCAGAAGCTAACCGTAACAGCGTTTGAAATTCAAACAAAGAACATTGCATTGTTTTGAAAAAGAAAATCGAAAAAAATTTAAAAAAAAATATGCGCAGCGTTTGAATTTCAAGCAGACAATGTGGGAACATTAAATTTTAAAATATAAGGAAATGAAATTCAAAAATGAAAAAAAAGGGCGTTTAAGTTCGAATTAAGAAGCAAACAAAACCAAAAAAAGAGGAAATTTAGAAATTTCGACTGTGGATTCGAAATTGTGGACAGCGTTTTAAATTCAAGCAGGTAAACTGGGAACGTTAAACTTGAAAATAAGAGGAAATGAAATTATAAAAACAAAAAAGGAATGTTTGAGTTCGAATTAAGAAGGAAAAGAACAAAAAAGAGTGAAATAAGCCTAAAACTTGAACTGCGACGGTGGAAGACAAAAAGGAGGGGGGTGCAACACGAGGACTTCCCAGGAGGTCACCCATCCTAGTACTACTCTCGCCCAAGCACGCTTAACTTCGGAGTTCTGATGGGATCCGGTGCTTTAGTGCTGGTATGATCGCACCCGTCAGAAAGCATGTTGGAAAACTACTAATGCATGATTGGAAGAACGCATAGAACTGCAGAAGCTAACCGTAACAGCGTTTGAAATTCAAACAAAGAACATTGCATTGTTTTGAAAAAGAAAATCGAAAAAAATTTAAAAAAATATATGCGGAGCGTTTGAATTTCAAGCAGACAATGTGGGAACATTAAATTTTAAAATATAAGGAAATGAAATTCAAAAATGAAAAAAAAAGGGCGTTTAAGTTCGAATTAAGAAGCAAACAAAACCAAAAAAGGAGGAAATTTAGAAATTTCGACTGTGGATTCGAAATTGTGGACAGCGTTTTAAATTCAAGCAGGTAAACTGGGAACGTTAAACTTGAAAATAAGAGGAAATGAAATTATAAAAACAAAAAAGGAATGTTTGAGTTCGAATTAAGAAGGAAAAGAACAAAAAAGAGTGAAATAAGCCTAAAACTTGAACTGCGACGGTGGAAGACAAAAAGGAGGGGGGTGCAACACGAGGACTTCCCAGGAGGTCACCCATCCTAGTACTACTCTCGCCCAAGCACGCTTAACTTCGGAGTTCTGATGGGATCCGGTGCTTTAGTGCTGGTATGATCGCACCCGTCAGAAAGCATGTTGGAAAACTACTAATGCATGATTGGAAGAACGCATAGAACTGCAGAAGCTAACCGTAACAGCGTTTGAAATTCAAACAAAGAACATTGCATTGTTTTGAAAAAGAAAATCGAAAAAATTTTTAAAAAAAATATGCGCAGCGTTTGAATTTCAAGCAGACAATGTGGGAACATTAAATTTTAAAATATAAGGAAATGAAATTCAAAAATGAAAAAAAAGGGCGTTTAAGTTCGAATTAAGAAGCAAACAAAACCAAAAAAGGAGGAAATTTAGAAATTTCGACTGTGGATTCGAAATTGTGGACAGCGTTTTAAATTCAAGCAGGTAAACTGGGAACGTTAAACTTGAAAATAAGAGGAAATGAAATTATAAAAACAAAAAAGGAATGTTTGAGTTCGAATTAAGAAGGAAAAGAACAAAAAAGAGTGAAATAAGCCTAAAACTTGAACTGCGACGGTGGAAGACAAAAAGGAGGGGGGTGCAACACGAGGACTTCCCAGGAGGTCACCCATCCTAGTACTACTCTCACCCAAGCACGCTTAACTTCGGAGTTCTGATGGGATCCGGTGCTTTAGTGCTGGTATGATCGCACCCGTCAGAAAGCATGTTGGAAAACTACTAATGCATGATTGGAAGAACGCATAGAACTGCAGAAGCTAACCGTAACAGCGTTTGAAATTCAAACAAAGAACATTGCATTGTTTTGAAAAAGAAAATCGAAAAAAATTTAAAAAAAAATATGCGCAGCGTTTGAATTTCAAGCAGACAATGTGGGAACATTAAATTTTAAAATATAAGGAAATGAAATTCAAAAATGAAAAAAAAGGGCGTTTAAGTTCGAATTAAGAAGCAAACAAAACCAAAAAAGGAGGAAATTTAGAAATTTCGACTGTGGATTCGAAATTGTGGACAGCGTTTTAAATTCAAGCAGGTAAACTGGGAACGTTAAACTTGAAAATAAGAGGAAATGAAATTATAAAAACAAAAAAGGAATGTTTGAGTTCGAATTAAGAAGGAAAAGAACAAAAAAGAGTGAAATAAGCCTAAAACTTGAACTGCGACGGTGGAAGACAAAAAGGAGGGGGGTGCAACACGAGGACTTCCCAGGAGGTCACCCATCCTAGTACTACTCTCGCCCAAGCACGCTTAACTTCGGAGTTCTGATGGGATCCGGTGCTTTAGTGCTGGTATGATCGCACCCGTCAGAAAGCATGTTGGAAAACTACTAATGCATGATTGGAAGAATGCATAGAACTGCAGAAGCTAACCGTAACAGCGTTTGAAATTCAAACAAAGAACATTGCATTGTTTTGAAAAAGAAAATCGAAAAAAATTTAAAAAAAAATATGCGCAGCGTTTGAATTTCAAGCAGACAATGTGGGAACATTAAATTTTAAAATATAAGGAAATGAAATTCAAAAATGAAAAAAAAGGGCGTTTAAGTTCGAATTAAGAAGCAAACAAAACCAAAAAAGGAGGAAATTTAGAAATTTCGACTGTGGATTCGAAATTGTGGACAGCGTTTTAAATTCAAGCAGGTAAACTGGGAACGTTAAACTTGAAAATAAGAGGAAATGAAATTATAAAAACAAAAAAGGAATGTTTGAGTTCGAATTAAGAAGGAAAAGAACAAAAAAGAGTGAAATAAGCCTAAAACTTGAACTGCGACGGTGGAAGACAAAAAGGAGGGGGGTGCAACACGAGGACTTCCCAGGAGGTCACCCATCCTAGTACTACTCTCGCCCAAGCACGCTTAACTTCGGAGTTCTGATGGGATCCGGTGCTTTAGTGCTGGTATGATCGCACCCGTCAGAAAGCATGTTGGAAAACTACTAATGCATGATTGGAAGAACGCATAGAACTGCAGAAGCTAACCGTAACAGCGTTTGAAATTCAAACAAAGAACATTGCATTGTTTTGAAAAAGAAAATCGAAAAAAATTTAAAAAAAAATATGCGTAGCGTTTGAATTTCAAGCAGACAATGTGGGAACATTAAATTTTAAAATATAAGGAAATGAAATTCAAAAATGAAAAAAAGGGCGTTTAAGTTCGAATTAAGAAGCAAACAAAACCAAAAAAGGAGGAAATTTAGAAATTTCGACTGTGGATTCGAAATTGTGGACAGCGTTTTAAACTCAAGCAGGTAAACTGGGAACGTTAAACTTGAAAATAAGAGGAAATGAAATTATAAAAACAAAAAAGGAATGTTTGAGTTCGAATTAAGAAGGAAAAGAACAAAAAAGAGTGAAATAAGCCTAAAACTTGAACTGCGACGGTGGAAGACAAAAAGGAGGGGGGTGCAACACGAGGACTTCCCAGGAGGTCACCCATCCTAGTACTACTCTCGCCCAAGCACGCTTAACTTCGGAGTTCTGATGGGATCCGGTGCTTTAGTGCTGGTATGATCGCACCCGTCAGAAAGCATGTTGGAAAACTACTAATGCATGATTGGAAGAACGCATAGAACTGCAGAAGCTAACCGTAACAGCGTTTGAAATTCAAACAAAGAACATTGCATTGTTTTGAAAAAGAAAATCGAAAAAAATTTAAAAAAAAATATGCGCAGCGTTTGAATTTCAAGCAGACAATGTGGGAACATTAAATTTTAAAATATAAGGAAATGAAATTCAAAAATGAAAAAAAAGGGCGTTTAAGTTCGAATTAAGAAGCAAACAAAACCAAAAAAGGAGGAAATTTAGAAATTTCGACTGTGGATTCGAAATTTTGGACAGCGTTTTAAATTCAAGCAGGTAAACTGGGAACGTTAAACTTGAAAATAAGAGGAAATGAAATTATAAAATCAAAAAAGGAATGTTTGAGTTCGAATTAAGAAGGAAAAGAACAAAAAAGAGTGAAATAAGCCTAAAACTTGAACTGCGACGGTGGAAGACAAAAAGGAGGGGGGTGCAACACGAGGACTTCCCAGGAGGTCACCCATCCTAGTACTACTCTCGCCCAAGCACGCTTAACTTCGGAGTTCTGATGGGATCCGGTGCTTTAGTGCTGGTATGATCGCACCCGTCAGAAAGCATGTTGGAAAACTACTAATGCATGATTGGAAGAACGCATAGAACTGCAGAAGCTAACCGTAACAGCGTTTGAAATTCAAACAAAGAACATTGCATTGTTTTGAAAAAGAAAATCGAAAAAAATTTAAAAAAAAATATGCGCAGCGTTTGAATTTCAAGCAGACAATGTGGGAACATTAAATTTTAAAATATAAGGAAATGAAATTCAAAAATGAAAAAAAAGGGCGTTTAAGTTCGAATTAAGAAGCAAACAAAACCAAAAAAGGAGGAAATTTAGAAATTTCGACTGTGGATTCTAAATTGTGGACAGCGTTTTAAATTCAAGCAGGTAAACTGGGAACGTTAAACTTGAAAATAAGAGGAAATGAAATTATAAAAACAAAAAAGGAATGTTTGAGTTCGAATTAAGAAGGAAAAGAACAAAAAAGAGTGAAATAAGCCTAAAACTTCAACTGCGACGGTGGAAGACAAAAAGGAGGGGGGTGCAACACGAGGACTTCCCAGGAGGTCACCCATCCTAGTACTACTCTCGCCCAAGCACGCTTAACTTCGGAGTTCTGATGGGATCCGGTGCTTTAGTGCTGGTATGATCGCACCCGTCAGAAAACATGTTGGAAAACTACTAATGCATGATTGGAAGAACGCATAGAACTGCAGAAGCTAACCGTAACAGCGTTTGAAATTCAAACAAAGAACATTGCATTGTTTTGAAAAAGAAAATCGAAAAAAATTTAAAAAAAAATATGCGCAGCGTTTGAATTTCAAGCAGACAATGTGGGAACATTAAATTTTAAAATATAAGGAAATGAAATTCAAAAATGAAAAAAAGGGCGTTTAAGTTCGAATTAAGAAGCAAACAAAACCAAAAAAAAAGGAAATTTAGAAATTTCGACTGTGGATTCGAAATTGTGGACAGCGTTTTAAATTCAAGCAGGTAAACTGGGAACGTTAAACTTGAAAATAAGAGGAAATGAAATTATAAAAACAAAAAAGGAATGTTTGAGTTCGAATTAAGAAGGAAAAGAACAAAAAAGAGTGAAATAAGCCTAAAACTTGAACTGCGACGGTGGAAGACAAAAAGGAGGGGGGTGCAACACGAGGACTTCCCAGGAGGTCACCCATCCTAGTACTACTCTCGCCCAAGCACGCTTAACTTCGGAGTTCTGATGGGATCCGGTGCTTTAGTGCTGGTATGATCGCACCCGTCAGAAAGCATGTTGGAAAACTACTAATGCATGATTGGAAGAACGCATAGAACTGCAGAAGCTAACCGTAACAGCGTTTGAAATTCAAACAAAGAACATTGCATTGTTTTGAAAAAGAAAATCGAAAAAAATTTAAAAAAAAATATGCGCAGCGTTTGAATTTCAAGCAGACAATGTGGGAACATTAAATTTTAAAATATAAGGAAATGAAATTCAAAAATGAAAAAAAAGGGCGTTTAAGTTCGAATTAAGAAGCAAACAAAACCAAAAAAGGAGGAAATTTAGAAATTTCGACTGTGGATTCGAAATTGTGGACAGCGTTTTAAATTCAAGCAGGTAAACTGGGAACGTTAAACTTGAAAATAAGAGGAAATGAAATTATAAAAACAAAAAAGGAATGTTTGAGTTCGAATTAAGAAGGAAAAGAACAAAAAAGAGTGAAATAAGCCTAAAACTTGAACTGCGACGGTGGAAGACAAAAAGGAGGGGGGTGCAACACGAGGACTTCCCAGGAGGTCACCCATCCTAGTACTACTCTCGCCCAAGCACGCTTAACTTCGGAGTTCTGATGGGATCCGGTGCTTTAGTGCTGGTATGATCGCACCCGTCAGAAAGCATGTTGGAAAACTACTAATGCATGATTGGAAGAACGCATAGAACTGCAGAAGCTAACCGTAACAGCGTTTGAAATTCAAACAAAGAACATTGCATTGTTTTGAAAAAGAAAATCGAAAAAAATTAAAAAAAAAATATGCGCAGCGTTTGAATTTCAAGCAGACAATGTGGGAATATTAAATTTTAAAATATAAGGAAATGAAATTCAAAAATGAAAAAAAAGGGCGTTTAAGTTCGAATTAAGAAGCAAACAAAACCAAAAAAGGAGGAAATTTAGAAATTTCGACTGTGGATTCGAAATTGTGGACAGCGTTTTAAATTCAAGCAGGTAAACTGGGAACGTTAAACTTGAAAATAAGAGGAAATGAAATTATAAAAACAAAAAAGGAATGTTTGAGTTCGAATTAAGAAGGAAAAGAACAAAAAAGAGTGAAATAAGCCTAAAACTTGAACTGCGACGGTGGAAGACAAAAAGGAGGGGGGTGCAACACGAGGACTTCCCAGGAGGTCACCCATCCTAGTACTACTCTCGCCCAAGCACGCTTAACTTCGGAGTTCTGATGGGATCCGGTGCTTTAGCGCTGGTATGATCGCACCCGTCAGAAAGCATGTTGGAAAACTACTAATCCATGATTGGAAGAACGCATAGAACTGCAGAAGCTAACCGTAACAGCGTTTGAAATTCAAACAAAGAACATTGCATTGTTTTGAAAAAGAAAATCGAAAAAAATTTAAAAAAAAATATGCGCAGCGTTTGAATTTCAAGCAGACAATGTGGGAACATTAAATTTTAAAATATAAGGAAATGAAATTCAAAAATGAAAAAAAAGGGCGTTTAAGTTCGAATTAAGAAGCAAACAAAACCAAAAAAGGAGGAAATTTAGAAATTTCGACTGTGGATTCGAAATTGTGGACAGCGTTTTAAATTCAAGCAGGTAAACTGGGAACGTTAAACTTGAAAATAAGAGGAAATGAAATTATAAAAACAAAAAAGGAATGTTTGAGTTCGAATTAAGAAGGAAAAGAACAAAAAAGAGTGAAATAAGCCTAAAACTTGAACTGCGACGGTGGAAGACAAAAAGGAGGGGGGTGCAACACGAGGACTTCCCAGGAGGTCACCCATCCTAGTACTACTCTCGCCCAAGCACGCTTAACTTCGGAGTTCTGATGGGATCCGGTGCTTTAGTGCTGGTATGATCGCACCCGTCAGAAAGCATGTTGGAAAACTACTAATGCATGATTGGAAGAACGCATAGAACTGCAGAAGCTAACCGTAACAGCGTTTGAAATTCAAACAAAGAACATTGCATTGTTTTGAAAAAGAAAATCGAAAAAAATTTAAAAAAAATATGCGCAGCGTTTGAATTTCAAGCAGACAATGTGGGAACATTAAATTTTAAAATATAAGGAAATGAAATTCAAAAATGAAAAAAAGGGCGTTTAAGTTCGAATTAAGAAGCAAACAAAACCAAAAAAGGAGGAAATTTAGAAATTTCGACTGTGGATTCGAAATTGTGGACAGCGTTTTAAATTCAAGCAGGTAAACTGGGAACGTTAAACTTGAAAATAAGAGGAAATGAAATTATAAAAACAAAAAAGGAATGTTTGAGTTCGAATTAAGAAGGAAAAGAACAAAAAAGAGTGAAATAAGCCTAAAACTTGAACTGCGACGGTGGAAGACAAAAAGGAGGGGGGTGCAACACGAGGACTTCCCAGGAGGTCACCCATCCTAGTACTACTCTCGCCCAAGCACGCTTAACTTCGGAGTTCTGATGGGATCCGGTGCTTTAGTGCTGGTATGATCGCACCCGTCAGAAAGCATGTTGGAAAACTACTAATGCATGATTGGAAGAACGCATAGAACTGCAGAAGCTAACCGTAACAGCGTTTGAAATTCAAACAAAGAACATTGCATTGTTTTGAAAAAGAAAATCGAAAAAAATTTAAAAAAAAATATGCGCAGCTTTTAAATTTCAAGCAGACAATGTGGGAACATTAAATTTTAAAATATAAGGAAATGAAATTCAAAAATGAAAAAAAGGGCGTTTAAGTTCGAATTAAGAAGCAAACAAAACCAAAAAAGGAGGAAATTTAGAAATTTCGACTGTGGATTCGAAATTGTGGACAGCGTTTTAAATTCAAGCAGGTAAACTGGGAACGTTAAACTTGAAAATAAGAGGAAATGAAATTATAAAAACAAAAAAGGAATGTTTGAGTTCGAATTAAGAAGGAAAAGAACAAAAAAGAGTGAAATAAGCCTAAAACTTGAACTGCGACGGTGGAAGACAAAAAGGAGGGGGGTGCAACACGAGGACTTCCCAGGAGGTCACCCATCCTAGTACTAATCTCGCCCAAGCATGCTTAACTTCGGAGTTCTGATGGGATCCGGTGCTTTAGTGCTGGTATGATCGCACCCGTCAGAAAGCATGTTGGAAAACTACTAATGCATGATTGGAAGAACGCATAGAACTGCAGAAGCTAACCGTAACAGCGTTTGAAATTCAAACAAAGAACATTGCATTGTTTTGAAAAAGAAAATCGAAAAAAATTAAAAAAAAAATATGCGCAGCGTTTGAATTTCAAGCAGACAATGTGGGAACATTAAATTTTAAAATATAAGGAAATGAAATTCAAAAATGAAAAAAAAGGGCGTTTAAGTTCGAATTAAGAAGCAAACAAAACCAAAAAAGGAGGAAATTTAGAAATTTCGACTGTGGATTCGAAATTGTGGACAGCGTTTTAAATTCAAGCAGGTAAACTGGGAACGTTAAACTTGAAAATAAGAGGAAATGAAATTATAAAAACAAAAAAGGAATGTTTGAGTTCGAATTAAGAAGGAAAAGAACAAAAAAGAGTGAAATAAGCCTAAAACTTGAACTGCGACGGTGGAAGACAAAAAGGAGGGGGGTGCAACACGAGGACTTCCCAGGAGGTCACCCATCCTAGTACTACTCTCGCCCAAGCACGCTTAACTTCGGAGTTCTGATGGGATCCGGTGCTTTAGCGCTGGTATGATCGCACCCGTCAGAAAGCATGTTGGAAAACTACTAATGCATGATTGGAAGAACGCATAGAACTGCAGAAGCTAACCGTAACAGCGTTTGAAATTCAAACAAAGAACATTGCATTGTTTTGAAAAAGAAAATCGAAAAAAAATTTAAAAAAAAATATGCGCAGCGTTTGAATTTCAAGCAGACAATGTGGGAACATTAAATTTTAAAATATAAGGAAATGAAATTCAAAAATGAAAAAAAGGGCGTTTAAGTTCGAATTAAGAAGCAAACAAAACCAAAAAAGGAGGAAATTTAGAAATTTCGACTGTGGATTCGAAATTGTGGACAGCGTTTTAAATTCAAGCAGGTAAACTGGGAACGTTAAACTTGAAAATAAGAGGAAATGAAATTATAAAAACAAAAAAGGAATGTTTGAGTTCGAATTAAGAAGGAAAAGAACAAAAAAGAGTGAAATAAGCCTAAAACTTGAACTGCGACGGTGGAAGACAAAAAGGAGGGGGGTGCAACACGAGGACTTCCCAGGAGGTCACCCATCCTAGTACTACTCTCGCCCAAGCACGCTTAACTTCGGAGTTCTGATGGGATCCGGTGCTTTAGCGCTGGTATGATCGCACCCGTCAGAAAGCATGTTGGAAAACTACTAATGCATGATTGGAAGAACGCATAGAACTGCAGAAGCTAACCGTAACAGCGTTTGAAATTCAAACAAAGAACATTGCATTGTTTTGAAAAAGAAAATCGAAAAAAATTTAAAAAAAAAATATGCGCAGCGTTTGAATTTCAAGCAGACAATGTGGGAACATTAAATTTTAAAATATAAGGAAATGAAATTCAAAAATGAAAAAAAGGGCGTTTAAGTTCGAATTAAGAAGCAAACAAAACCAAAAAAGGAGGAAATTTAGAAATTTCGACTGTGGATTCGAAATTGTGGACAGCGTTTTAAATTCAAGCAGGTAAACTGGGAACGTTAAACTTGAAAATAAGAGGAAATGAAATTATAAAAACAAAAAAGGAATGTTTGAGTTCGAATTAAGAAGGAAAAGAACAAAAAAGAGTGAGATAAGCCTAAAACTTGAACTGCGACGGTGGAAGACAAAAAGGAGGGGGGTGCAACACGAGGACTTCCCAGGAGGTCACCCATCCTAGTACTACTCTCGCCCAAGCACGCTTAACTTCGGAGTTCTGATGGGATCCGGTGCTTTAGCGCTGGTATGATCGCCCCCGTCAGAAAGCATGTTGGAAAACTACTAATGCATGATTGGAAGAACGCATAGAACTGCAGAAGCTAACCGTAACAGCGTTTGAAATTCAAACAAAGAACATTGCATTGTTTTGAAAAAGAAAATCGAAAAAAATTAAAAAAAAAAATATGCGCAGCGTTTGAATTTCAAGCAGACAATGTGGGAACATTAAATTTTAAAATATAAGGAAATGAAATTCAAAAATGAAAAAAAAGGGCGTTTAAGTTCGAATTAAGAAGCAAACAAAACCAAAAAGGAGGAAATTTAGAAATTTCGACTGTGGATTCGAAATTGTGGACAGCGTTTTAAATTCAAGCAGGTAAACTGGGAACGTTAAACTTGAAAATAAGAGGAAATGAAATTATAAAAACAAAAAAGGAATGTTTGAGTTCGAATTAAGAAGGAAAAGAACAAAAAAGAGTGAGATAAGCCTAAAACTTGAACTGCGACGGTGGAAGACAAAAAGGAGGGGGGTGCAACACGAGGACTTCCCAGGAGGTCACCCATCCTAGTACTACTCTCGCCCAAGCACGCTTAACTTCGGAGTTCTGATGGGATCCGGTGCTTTAGCGCTAGTATGATCGCACCCGTCAGAAAGCATGTTGGAAAACTACTAATGCATGATTGGAAGAACGCATAGAACTGCAGAAGCTAACCGTAACAGCGTTTGAAATTCAAACAAAGAACATTGCATTGTTTTGAAAAAGAAAATCGAAAAAAATTTAAAAAAAAATATGCGCAGCGTTTGAATTTCAAGCAGACAATGTGGGAACATTAAATTTTAAAATATAAGGAAATGAAATTCAAAAATGAAAAAAAGGGCGTTTAAGTTCGAATTAAGAAGCAAACAAAACCAAAAAAGGAGGAAATTTAGAAATTTCGACTGTGGATTCGAAATTGTGGACAGCGTTTTAAATTCAAGCAGGTAAACTGGGAACGTTAAACTTGAAAATAAGAGGAAATGAAATTATAAAAACAAAAAAGGAATGTTTGAGTTCGAATTAAGAAGGAAAAGAACAAAAAAGAGTGAAATAAGCCTAAAACTTGAACTGCGACGGTGGAAGACAAAAAGGAGGGGGGTGCAACACGAGGACTTCCCAGGAGGTCACCCATCCTAGTACTACTCTCGCCCAAGCACGCTTAACTTCGGAGTTCTGATGGGATACGGTGCTTTAGTGCTGGTATGATCGCACCCGTCAGAAAGCATGTTGGAAAACTACTAATGCATGATTGGAAGAACGCATAGAACTGCAGAAGCTAACCGTAACAGCGTTTGAAATTCAAACAAAGAACTTTGCATTGTTTTGAAAAAGAAAATCGAAAAAAATTTAAAAAAAAATATGCGCAGCGTTTGAATTTCAAGCAGACAATGTGGGAACATTAAATTTTAAAATATAAGGAAATGAAATTCAAAAATGAAAAAAAAAGGCGTTTAAGTTCGAATTAAGAAGCAAACAAAACCAAAAAAGGAGGAAATTTAGAAATTTCGACTGTGGATTCGAAATTGTGGACAGCGTTTTAAATTCAAGCAGGTAAACTGGGAACGTTAAACTTGAAAATAAGAGGAAGTGAAATTATAAAAACAAAAAAGGAATGTTTGAGTTCGAATTAAGAAGGAAAAGAACAAAAAAGAGTGAAATAAGCCTAAAACTTGAACTGCGACGGTGGAAGACAAAAAGAAGGGGGGTGCAACACGAGGACTTCCCAGGAGGTCACCCATCCTAGTACTACTCTCGCCCAAGCACGCTTAACTTCGGAGTTCTGATGGGATCCGGTGCTTTAGCGCTGGTATGATCGCACCCGTCAGAAAGCATGTTGGAAAACTACTAATGCATGATTGGAAGAACGCATAGAACTGCAGAAGCTAACCGTAACAGCGTTTGAAATTCAAACAAAGAACATTGCATTGTTTTGAAAAAGAAAATCGAAAAAAATTTAAAAAAAAATATGCGCAGCGTTTGAATTTCAAGCAGACAATGTGCGAACATTAAATTTTAAAATATAAGGAAATGAAATTCAAAAATGAAAAAAAAGGGCGTTTAAGTTCGAATTAAGAAGCAAACAAAACCAAAAAAGGAGGAAATTTAGAAATTTCGACTGTGGATTCGAAATTGTGGACAGCGTTTTAAATTCAAGCAGGTAAACTGGGAACGTTAAACTTGAAAATAAGAGGAAATGAAATTATAAAAACAAAAAAGGAATGTTTGAGTTCGAATTAAGAAGGAAAAGAACAAAAAAGAGTGAAATAAGCCTAAAACTTGAACTGCGACGGTGGAAGACAAAAAGGAGGGGGGTGCAACACGAGGACTTCCCAGGAGGTCACCCATCCTAGTACTACTCTCGCCCAAGCACGCTTAACTTCGGAGTTCTGATGAGATCCGGTGCTTTAGCGCTGGTATGATCGCACCCGTCAGAAAGCATGTTGGAAAACTACTAATGCATGATTGGAAGAACGCATAGAACTGCAGAAGCTAACCGTAACAGCGTTTGAAATTCAAACAAAGAACATTGCATTGTTTTGAAAAAGAAAATCGAAAAAAATTTAAAAAAAAAATATGCGCAGCGTTTGAATTTCAAGCAGACAATGTGGGAACAATCAATTTTAAAATATAAGGAAATGAAATTCAAAAATGAAAAAAAAGGGCGTTTAAGTTCGAATTCAGAAGCAAACAAAACCAAAAAAGGAGGAAATTTAGAAATTTCGACTGTGGATTCGAAATTGTGGACAGCGTTTTAAATTCAAGCAGGTAAACTGGGAACGTTAAACTTGAAAATAAGAGGAAATGAAATTATAAAAACAAAAAAGGAATGTTTGAGTTCGAATTAAGAAGGAAAAGAACAAAAAAGAGTGAAATAAGCCTAAATCTTGAACTGCGACGGTGGAAGACAAAAAGGAGGGGGGTGCAACACGAGGACTTCCCAGGAGGTCACCCATCCTAGTACTACTCTCGCCCAAGCACGCTTAACTTCGGAGTTCTGATGGGATCCGGTGCTTTAGCGCTGGTATGATCGCACCCGTCAGAAAGCATGTTGGAAAACTACTAATGCATGATTGGAAGAACGCATAGAACTGCAGAAGCTAACCGTAACAGCGTTTGAAATTCAAACAAAGAACATTGCATTGTTTTGAAAAAGAAAATCGAAAAAAATTTAAAAAAAAATATGCGCAGCGTTTGAATTTCAAGCAGACAATGTGGGAACATTAAATTTTAAAATATAAGGAAATGAAATTCAAAAATGAAAAAAAGGGCGTTTAAGTTCGAATTAAGAAGCAAACAAAACCAAAAAAGGAGGAAATTTAGAAATTTCGACTGTGGATTCGAAATTGTGGACAGCGTTTTAAATTCAAGCAGGTAAACTGGGAACGTTAAACTTGAAAATAAGAGGAAATGAAATTATAAAAACAAAAAAGGAATGTTTGAGTTCGAATTAAGAAGGAAAAGAACAAAAAAGAGTGAAATAAGCCTAAAACTTGAACTGCGACGGTGGAAGACAAAAAGGAGGGGGGTGCAACACGAGGACTTCCCAGGAGGTCACCCATCCTAGTACTACTCTCGCCCAAGCACGCTTAACTTCGGAGTTCTGATGGGATCCGGTGCTTTAGTGCTGGTATGATCGCACCCGTCAGAAAGCATGTTGGAAAACTACTAATGCATGATTGGAAGAACGCATAGAACTGCAGAAGCTAACCGTAACAGCGTTTGAAATTCAAACAAAGAACATTGCATTGTTTTGAAAAAGAAAATCGAAAAAAATTTAAAAAAAAATATGCGCAGCGTTTGAATTTCAAGCAGACAATGTGGGAACATTAAATTTTAAAATATAAGGAAATGAAATTCAAAAATGAAAAAAAGGGCGTTTAAGTTCGAATTAAGAAGCAAACAAAACCAAAAAAGGAGGAAATTTAGAAATTTCGACTGTGGATTCGAAATTGTGGACAGCGTTTTAAATTCAAGCAGGTAAACTGGGAACGTTAAACTTGAAAATAAGAGGAAATGAAATTATAAAAACAAAAAAGGAATGTTTGAGTTCGAATTAAGAAGGAAAAGAACAAAAAAGAGTGAAATAAGCCTAAAACTTGAACTGCGACGGTGGAAGACAAAAAGGAGGGGGGTGCAACACGAGGACTTCCCAGGAGGTCACCCATCCTAGTACTACTCTCGCCCAAGCACGCTTAACTTCGGAGTTCTGATGGGATCCGGTGCTTTAGCGCTGGTATGATCGCACCCGTCAGAAAGCATGTTGGAAAACTACTAATGCATGATTGGAAGAACGCATAGAACTGCAGAAGCTAACCGTAACAGCGTTTGAAATTCAAACAAAGAACATTGCATTGTTTTGAAAAAGAAAATCGAAAAAAATTTAAAAAAAAATATGCGCAGCGTTTGAATTTCAAGCAGACAATGTGGGAACATTAAATTTTAAAATATAAGGAAATGAAATTCAAAAATGAAAAAAAAGGGCGTTTAAGTTCGAATTAAGGAGCAAACAAAACCAAAAAAGGAGGAAATTTAGAAATTTCGACTGTGGATTCGAAATTGTGGACAGCGTTTTAAATTCAAGCAGGTAAACTGGGAACGTTAAACTTGAAAATAAGAGGAAATGAAATTATAAAAACAAAAAAGGAATGTTTGAGTTCGAATTAAGAAGGAAAAGAACAAAAAAGAGTGAAATAAGCCTAAAACTTGAACTGCGACGGTGGAAGACAAAAAGGAGGGGGGTGCAACACGAGGACTTCCCAGGAGGTCACCCATCCTAGTACTACTCTCGCCCAAGCACGCTTAACTTCGGAGTTCTGATGGGATCCGGTGCTTTAGTGCTGGTATGATCGCACCCGTCAGAAAGCATGTTGGGAAACTACTAATGCATGATTGGAAGAACGCATAGAACTGCAGAAGCTAACCGTAACAGCGTTTGAAATTCAAACAAAGAACATTGCATTGTTTTGAAAAAGAAAATCGAAAAAAAATTTAAAAAAAATATGCGCAGCGTTTGAATTTCAAGCAGACAATGTGGGAACATTAAATTTTAAAATATAAGGAAATGAAATTCAAAAATGAAAAAAAAGGGCGTTTAAGTTCGAATTAAGAAGCAAACAAAACCAAAAAAGGAGGAAATTTAGAAATTTCGACTGTGGATTCGAAATTGTGGACAGCGTTTTAAATTCAAGCAGGTAAACTGGGAACGTTAAAATTGAAAATAAGAGGAAATGAAATTATAAAAACAAAAAAGGAATGTTTGAGTTCGAATTAAGAAGGAAAAGAACAAAAAAGAGTGAAATAAGCCTAAAACTTGAACTGCGACGGTGGAAGACAAAAAGGAGGGGGTGCAAAAAGGAGGGGGTGCAACACGAGGACTTCCCAGGAGGTCACCCATCCTAGTACTACTCTCGCCCAAGCACGCTTAACTTCGGAGTTCTGATGGGATCCGGTGCTTTAGCGCTGGTATGATCGCACCCGTCAGAAAGCATGTTGGAAAACTACTAATGCATGATTGGAAGAACGCATAGAACTGCAGAAGCTAACCGTAACAGCGTTTGAAATTCAAACAAAGAACATTGCATTGTTTTGAAAAAGAAAATCGAAAAAAATTTAAAAAAAAATATGCGCAGCGTTTGAATTTCAAGCAGACAATGTGGGAACATTAAATTTTAAAATATAAGGAAATGAAATTCAAAAATGAAAAAAAAGGGCGTTTAAGTTCGAATTAAGAAGCAAACAAAACCAAAAAAGGAGGAAATTTAGAAATTTCGACTGTGGATTCGAAATTGTGGACAGCGTTTTAAATTCAAGCAGGTAAACTGGGAACGTTAAACTTGAAAATAAGAGGAAATGAAATTATAAAAACAAAAAAGGAATGTTTGAGTTCGAATTAAGAAGGAAAAGAGTGAAATAAGCCTAAAACTTGAACTGCGACGGTGGAAGACAAAAAGGAGGGGGGTGCAACACGAGGACTTCCCAGGAGGTCACCCATCCTAGTACTACTCTCGCCCAAGCACGCTTAACTTCGGAGTTCTGATGGGATCCGGTGCTTTAGTGCTGGTATGATCGCACCCGTCAGAAAGCATGTTGGAAAACTACTAATGCATGATTGGAAGAACGCATAGAACTGCAGAAGCTAACCGTAACAGCGTTTGAAATTCAAACAAAGAACATTGCATTGTTTTGAAAAAGAAAATCGAAAAAAAATTAAAAAAAAATATGCGCAGCGTTTGAATTTCAAGCAGACAATGTGGGAACATTAAATTTTAAAATATAAGGAAATGAAATTCAAAAATGAAAAAAAAGGGCGTTTAAGTTCGAATTAAGAAGCAAACAAAACCAAAAAAGGAGGAAATTTAGAAATTTCGACTGTGGATTCGAAATTGTGGACAGCGTTTTAAATTCAAGCAGGTAAACTGGGAACGTTAAACTTGAAAATAAGAGGAAATGAAATTATAAAAACAAAAAAGGAATGTTTGAGTTCGAATTAAGAAGGAAAAGAACAAAAAAGAGTGAAATAAGCCTAAAACTTGAACTGCGACGGTGGAAGACAAAAAGGAGGGGGGTGCAACACGAGGACTTCCCAGGAGGTCACCCATCCTAGTACTACTCTCGCCCAAGCACGCTTAACTTCGGAGTTCTGATGGGATCCGGTGCTTTAGTGCTGGTATGATCGCACCCGTCAGAAAGCATGTTGGAAAACTACTAATGCATGATTGGAAGAACGCATAGAACTGCAGAAGCTAACCGTAACAGCGTTTGAAATTCAAACAAAGAACATTGCATTGTTTTGAAAAAGAAAATCGAAAAAAATTTAAAAAAAAATATGCGCAGCGTTTGAATTTCAAGCAGACAATGTGGGAACATTAAATTTTAAAATATAAGGAAATGAAATTCAAAAATGAAAAAAAAGGGCGTTTAAGTTCGAATTAAGAAGCAAACAAAACCAAAAAAGGAGGAAATTTAGAAATTTCGACTGTGGATTCGAAATTGTGGACAGCGTTTTAAATTCAAGCAGGTAAACTGGGAACGTTAAACTTGAAAATAAGAGGAAATGAAATTATAAAAACAAAAAAGGAATGTTTGAGTTCGAATTAAGAAGGAAAAGAACAAAAAAGAGTGAAATAAGCCTAAAACTTGAACTGCGACGGTGGAAGACAAAAAGGAGGGGGGTGCAACACGAGGACTTCCCAGGAGGTTACCCATCCTAGTACTACTCTCGCCCAAGCACGCTTAACTTCGGAGTTCTGATGGGATCCGGTGCTTTAGCGCTGGTATGATCGCACCCGTCAGAAAGCATGTTGGAAAACTACTAATGCATGATTGGAAGAACGCATAGAACTGCAGAAGCTAACCGTAACAGCGTTTGAAATTCAAACAAAGAACATTGCATTGTTTTGAAAAAGAAAATCGAAAAAAATTTAAAAAAAAATATGCGCAGCGTTTGAATTTCAAGCAGACAATGTGGGAACATTAAATTTTAAAATATAAGGAAATGAAATTCAAAAATGAAAAAAAAGGGCGTTTAAGTTCGAATTAAGAAGCAAACAAAACCAAAAAAGGAGGAAATTTAGAAATTTCGACTGTGGATTCGAAATTGTGGACAGCGTTTTAAATTCAAGCAGGTAAACTGGGAACGTTAAACTTGAAAATAAGAGGAAATGAAATTATAAAAACAAAAAAGGAATGTTTTAGTTCGAATTAAGAAGGAAAAGAACAAAAAAGAGTGAAATAAGCCTAAAACTTGAACTGCGACGGTGGAAGACAAAAAGGAGGGGGGTGCAACACGAGGACTTCCCAGGAGGTCACCCATCCTAGTACTACTCTCGCCCAAGCACGCTTAACTTCGGAGTTCTGATGGGATCCGGTGCTTTAGTGCTGGTATGATCGCACCCGTCAGAAAGCATGTTGGAAAACTACTAATGCATGATTGGAAGAACGCATAGAACTGCAGAAGCTAACCGTAACAGCGTTTGAAATTCAAACAAAGAACATTGCATTGTTTTGAAAAAGAAAATCGAAAAAAATTTAAAAAAAAATATGCGCAGCGTTTGAATTTCAAGCAGACAATGTGGGAACAATAAATTTTAAAATATAAGGAAATGAAATTCAAAAATGAAAAAAAAGGGCGTTTAAGTTCGAATTCAGAAGCAAACAAAACCAAAAAAGGAGGAAATTTAGAAATTTCGACTGTGGATTCGAAATTGTGGACAGCGTTTTAAATTCAAGCAGGTAAACTGGGAACGTTAAACTTGAAAATAAGAGGAAATGAAATTATAAAAACAAAAAAGGAATGTTTGAGTTCGAATTAAGAAGGAAAAGAACAAAAAAGAGTGAAATAAGCCTAAAACTTGAACTGCGACGGTGGAAGACAAAAAGGAGGGGGGTGCAACACGAGGACTTCCCAGGAGGTCACCCATCCTAGTACTACTCTCGCCCAAGCACGCTTAACTTCGGAGTTCTGATGGGATCCGGTGCTTTAGCGCTGGTATGATCGCACCCGTCAGAAAGCATGTTGGAAAACTACTAATGCATGATTGGAAGAACGCATAGAACTGCAGAAGCTAACCGTAACAGCGTTTGAAATTCAAACAAAGAACATTGCATTGTTTTGAAAAAGAAAATCGAAAAAAAATTAAAAAAAAATATGCGCAGCGTTTGAATTTCAAGCAGACAATGTGGGAACATTAAATTTTAAAATATAAGGAAATGAAATTCAAAAATGAAAAAAAGGGCGTTTAAGTTCGAATTAAGAAGCAAACAAAACCAAAAAAGGAGGAAATTTAGAAATTTCGACTGTGGATTCGAAATTGTGGACAGCGTTTTAAATTCAAGCAGGTAAACTGGGAACGTTAAACTTGAAAATAAGAGGAAATGAAATTATAAAAACAAAAAAGGAATGTTTGAGTTCGAATTAAGAAGGAAAAGAACAAAAAAGAGTGAAATAAGCCTAAAACTTGAACTGCGACGGTGGAAGACAAAAAGGAGGGGGTGCAACACGAGGACTTCCCAGGAGGTCACCCATCCTAGTACTACTCTCGCCCAAGCACGCTTAACTTCGGAGTTCTGATGGGATCCGGTGCTTTAGTGCTGGTATGATCGCACCCGTCAGAAAGCATGTTGGAAAACTACTAATGCATGATTGGAAGAACGCATAGAACTGCAGAAGCTAACCGTAACAGCGTTTGAAATTCAAACAAAGAACATTGCATTGTTTTGAAAAAGAAAATCGAAAAAAATTTAAAAAAAAATATGCGCAGCGTTTGAATTTCAAGCAGACAATGTGGGAACATTAAATTTTAAAATATAAGGAAATGAAATTCAAAAATGAAAAAAAGGGCGTTTAAGTTCGAATTAAGAAGCAAACAAAACCAAAAAAGGAGGAAATTTAGAAATTTCGACTGTGGATTCGAAATTGTGGACAGCGTTTTAAATTCAAGCAGGTAAACTGGGAACGTTAAACTTGAAAATAAGAGGAAATGAAATTATAAAAACAAAAAAGGAATGTTTGAGTTCGAATTAAGAAGGAAAAGAACAAAAAAGAGTGAAATAAGCCTAAAACTTGAACTGCGACGGTGGAAGACAAAAAGGAGGGGGGTGCAACACGAGGACTTCCCAGGAGGTCACCCATCCTAGTACTACTCTCGCCCAAGCACGCTTAACTTCGGAGTTCTGATGGGATCCGGTGCTTTAGTGCTGGTATGATCGCACCCGTCAGAAAGCATGTTGGAAAACTACTAATGCATGATTGGAAGAACGCATAGAACTGCAGAAGCTAACCGTAACAGCGTTTGAAATTCAAACAAAGAACATTGCATTGTTTTGAAAAAGAAAATCGAAAAAAATTTAAAAAAAAATATGCGCAGCGTTTGAATTTCAAGCAGACAATGTGGGAACATTAAATTTTAAAATATAAGGAAATGAAATTCAAAAATGAAAAAAAGGGCGTTTAAGTTCGAATTAAGAAGCAAACAAAACCAAAAAAGGAGGAAATTTAGAAATTTCGACTGTGGATTCGAAATTGTGGACAGCGTTTTAAATTCAAGCAGGTAAACTGGGAACGTTAAACTTGAAAATAAGAGGAAATGAAATTATAAAAACAAAAAAGGAATGTTTGAGTTCGAATTAAGAAGGAAAAGAACAAAAAAGAGTGAAATAAGCCTAAAACTTGAACTGCGACGGTGGAAGACAAAAAGGAGGGGGGTGCAACACGAGGACTTCCCAGGAGGTCACCCATCCTAGTACTACTCTCGCCCAAGCACGCTTAACTTCGGAGTTCTGATGGGATCCGGTGCTTTAGTGCTGGTATGATCGCACCCGTCAGAAAGCATGTTGGAAAACTACTAATGCATGATTGGAAGAACGCATAGAACTGCAGAAGCTAACCGTAACAGCGTTTGAAATTCAAACAAAGAACATTGCATTGTTTTGAAAAAGAAAATCGAAAAAAATTAAAAAAAAAATATGCGCAGCGTTTGAATTTCAAGCAGACAATGTGGGAACATTAAATTTTAAAATATAAGGTAATGAAATTCAAAAATGAAAAAAAAGGGCGTTTAAGTTCGAATTAAGAAGCAAACAAAACCAAAAAAGGAGGAAATTTAGAAATTTCGACTGTGGATTCGAAATTGTGGACAGCGTTTTAAATTCAAGCAGGTAAACTGGGAACGTTAAAATTGAAAATAAGAGGAAATGAAATTATAAAAACAAAAAAGGAATGTTTGAGTTCGAATTAAGAAGGAAAAGAACAAAAAAGAGTGAAATAAGCCTAAAACTTGAACTGCGACGGTGGAAGACAAAAAGGAGGGGGGTGCAACACGAGGACTTCCCAGGAGGTCACCCATCCTAGTACTACTCTCGCCCAAGCACGCTTAACTTCGGAGTTCTGATGGGATCTGGTGCTTTAGCGCTGGTATGATCGCACCCGTCAGAAAGCATGTTGGAAAACTACTAATGCATGATTGGAAGAACGCATAGAACTGCAGAAGCTAACCGTAACAGCGTTTGAAATTCAAACAAAGAACATTGCATTGTTTTGAAAAAGAAAATCGAAAAAAATTTTAAAAAAAATATGCGCAGCGTTTGAATTTCAAGCAGACAATGTGGGAACATTAAATTTTAAAATATAAGGAAATGAAATTCAAAAATGAAAAAAAGGGCGTTTAAGTTCGAATTAAGAAGCAAACAAAACCAAAAAAGGAGGAAATTTAGAAATTTCGACTGTGGATTCGAAATTGTGGACAGCGTTTTAAATTCAAGCAGGTAAACTGGGAACGTTAAACTTGAAAATAAGAGGAAATGAAATTATAAAAACAAAAAAGGAATGTTTGAGTTCGAATTAAGAAGGAAAAGAACAAAAAAGAGTGAAATAAGCCTAAAACTTGAACTGCGACGGTGGAAGACAAAAAGGAGGGGGGTGCAACACGAGGACTTCCCAGGAGGTCACCCATCCTAGTACTACTCTCGCCCAAGCACGCTTAACTTCGGAGTTCTGATGGGATCCGGTGCTTTAGTGCTGGTATGATCGCACCCGTCAGAAAGCATGTTGGAAAACTACTAATGCATGATTGGAAGAACGCATAGAACTGCAGAAGCTAACCGTAACAGCGTTTGAAATTCAAACAAAGAACATTGCATTGTTTTGAAAAAGAAAATCGAAAAAAATTTAAAAAAAAATATGCGCAGCGTTTGAATTTCAAGCAGACAATGTGGGAACATTAAATTTTAAAATATAAGGAAATGAAATTCAAAAATGAAAAAAAGGGCGTTTAAGTTCGAATTAAGAAGCAAACAAAACCAAAAAAGGAGGAAATTTAGAAATTTCGACTGTGGATTCGAAATTGTGGACAGCGTTTTAAATTCAAGCAGGTAAACTGGGAACGTTAAACTTGAAAATAAGAGGAAATGAAATTATAAAAACAAAAAAGGAATGTTTGAGTTCGAATTAAGAAGGAAAAGAACAAAAAAGAGTGAAATAAGCCTAAAACTTGAACTGCGACGGTGGAAGACAAAAAGGAGGGGGGTGCAACACGAGGACTTCCCAGGAGGTCACCCATCCTAGTACTACTCTCGCCCAAGCACGCTTAACTTCGGAGTTCTGATGGGATCCGGTGCTTTAGTGCTGGTATGATCGCACCCGTCAGAAAGCATGTTGGAAAACTACTAATGCATGATTGGAAGAACGCATAGAACTGCAGAAGCTAACCGTAACAGCGTTTGAAATTCAAACAAAGAACATTGCATTGTTTTGAAAAAGAAAATCGAAAAAAATTAAAAAAAAAATATGCGCAGCGTTTGAATTTCAAGCAGACAATGTGGGAACATTAAATTTTAAAATATAAGGTAATGAAATTCAAAAATGAAAAAAAAGGGCGTTTAAGTTCGAATTAAGAAGCAAACAAAACCAAAAAAGGAGGAAATTTAGAAATTTCGACTGTGGATTCGAAATTGTGGACAGCGTTTTAAATTCAAGCAGGTAAACTGGGAACGTTAAAATTGAAAATAAGAGGAAATGAAATTATAAAAACAAAAAAGGAATGTTTGAGTTCGAATTAAGAAGGAAAAGAACAAAAAAGAGTGAAATAAGCCTAAAACTTGAACTGCGACGGTGGAAGACAAAAAGGAGGGGGGTGCAACACGAGGACTTCCCAGGAGGTCACCCATCCTAGTACTACTCTCGCCCAAGCACGCTTAACTTCGGAGTTCTGATGGGATCTGGTGCTTTAGCGCTGGTATGATCGCACCCGTCAGAAAGCATGTTGGAAAACTACTAATGCATGATTGGAAGAACGCATAGAACTGCAGAAGCTAACCGTAACAGCGTTTGAAATTCAAACAAAGAACATTGCATTGTTTTGAAAAAGAAAATCGAAAAAAATTTAAAAAAAAATATGCGCAGCGTTTGAATTTCAAGCAGACAATGTGGGAACATTAAATTTTAAAATATAAGGAAATGAAATTCAAAAATGAAAAAAAAGGGCGTTTAAGTTCGAATTAAGAAGCAAACAAAACCAAAAAAGGAGGAAATTTAGAAATTTCGACTGTGGATTCGAAATTGTGGACAGCGTTTTAAATTCAAGCAGGTAAACTGGGAACGTTAAACTTGAAAATAAGAGGAAATGAAATTATAAAAACAAAAAAGGAATGTTTGAGTTCGAATTAAGAAGGAAAAGAACAAAAAAGAGTGAAATAAGCCTAAAACTTGAACTGCGACGGTGGAAGACAAAAAGGAGGGGGGTGCAACACGAGGACTTCCCAGGAGGTCACCCATCCTAGTACTACTCTCGCCCAAGCACGCTTAACTTTGGAGTTCTGATGGGATCCGGTGCTTTAGTGCTGGTATGATCGCACCCGTCAGAAAGCATGTTGGAAAACTACTAATGCATGATTGGAAGAACGCATAGAGCTGCAGAAGCTAACCGTAACAGCGTTTGAAATTCAAACAAAGAACATTGCATTGTTTTGAAAAAGAAAATCGAAAAAAATTTAAAAAAAAATATGCGCAGCGTTTGAATTTCAAGCAGACAATGTGGGAACATTAAATTTTAAAATATAAGGAAATGAAATTCAAAAATGAAAAAAAGGGCGTTTAAGTTCGAATTAAGAAGCAAACAAAACCAAAAAAGGAGGAAATTTAGAAATTTCGACTGTGGATTCGAAATTGTGGACATCGTTTTAAATTCAAGCAGGTAAACTGGGAACGTTAAACTTGAAAATAAGAGGAAATGAAATTATAAAAACAAAAAAGGAATGTTTGAGTTCGAATTAAGAAGGAAAAGAACAAAAAAGAGTGAAATAAGCCTAAAACTTGAACTGCGACGGTGGAAGACAAAAAGGAGGGGGGTGCAACACGAGGACTTCCCAGGAGGTCACCCATCCTAGTACTACTCTCGCCCAAGCACGCTTAACTTCGGAGTTCTGATGGGATCCGGTGCTTTAGCGCTGGTATGATCGCACCCGTCAGAAAGCATGTTGGAAAACTACTAATGCATGATTGGAAGAACGCATAGAACTGCAGAAGCTAACCGTAACAGCGTTTGAAATTCAAACAAAGAACATTGCATTGTTTTGAAAAAGAAAATCGAAAAAAATTTAAAAAAAAATATGCGCAGCGTTTGAATTTCAAGCAGACAATGTGGGAACATTAAATTTTAAAATATAAGGAAATGAAATTCAAAAATGAAAAAAAAGGGCGTTTAAGTTCGAATTAAGAAGCAAACAAAACCAAAAAAGGAGGAAATTTAGAAATTTCGACTGTGGATTCGAAATTGTGGACAGCGTTTTAAATTCAAGCAGGTAAACTGGGAACGTTAAACTTGAAAATAAGAGGAAATAAAATTATAAAAACAAAAAAGGAATGTTTGAGTTCGAATTAAGAAGGAAAAGAACAAAAAAGAGTGAAATAAGCCTAAAACTTGAACTGCGACGGTGGAAGACAAAAAGGAGGGGGGTGCAACACGAGGACTTCCCAGGAGGTCACCCATCCTAGTACTACTCTCGCCCAAGCACGCTTAACTTCGGAGTTCTGATGGGATCCGGTGCTTTAGTGCTGGTATGATCGCACCCGTCAGAAAGCATGTTGGAAAACTACTAATGCATGATTGGAAGAACGCATAGAACTGCAGAAGCTAACCGTAACAGCGTTTGAAATTCAAACAAAGAACATTGCATTGTTTTGAAAAAGAAAATCGAAAAAAATTAAAAAAAAAATATGCGCAGCGTTTGAATTTCAAGCAGACAATGTGGGAACATTAAATTTTAAAATATAAGGAAATGAAATTCAAAAATGAAAAAAAAGGGCGTTTAAGTTCGAATTAAGAAGCAAACAAAACCAAAAAAGTAGGAAATTTAGAAATTTCGACTGTGGATTCGAAATTGTGGACAGCGTTTTAAATTCAAGCAGGTAAACTGGGAACGTTAAACTTGAAAATAAGAGGAAATGAAATTATAAAAACAAAAAAGGAATGTTTGAGTTCGAATTAAGAAGGAAAAGAACAAAAAAGAGTGAAATAAGCCTAAAACTTGAACTGCGACGGTGGAAGACAAAAAGGAGGGGGGTGCAACACGAGGACTTCCCAGGAGGTCACCCATCCTAGTACTACTCTCGCCCAAGCACGCTTAACTTCGGAGTTCTGATGGGATCCGGTGCTTTAGTGCTGGTATGATCGTACCCGTCAGAAAGCATGTTGGAAAACTACTAATGCATGATTGGAAGAACGCATAGAACTGCAGAAGCTAACCGTAACAGCGTTTGAAATTCAAACAAAGAACATTGCATTGTTTTGAAAAAGAAAATCGAAAAAAATTTAAAAAAAAATATGCGCAGCGTTTGAATTTCAAGCAGACAATGTGGGAACATTAAATTTTAAAATATAAGGAAATGAAATTCAAAAATGAAAAAAAGGGCGTTTAAGTTCGAATTAAGAAGCAAACAAAACCAAAAAAGGAGGAAATTTAGAAATTTCGACTGTGGATTCGAAATTGTGGACAGCGTTTTAAATTCAAGCAGGTAAACTGGGAACGTTAAACTTGAAAATAAGAGGAAATGAAATTATAAAAACAAAAAAGGAATGTTTGAGTTCGAATTAAGAAGGAAAAGAACAAAAAAGAGTGAAATAGGCCTAAAACTTGAACTGCGACGGTGGAAGACAAAAAGGAGGGGGGTGCAACACGAGGACTTCCCAGGAGGTCACCCATCCTAGTACTACTCTCGCCCAAGCACGCTTAACTTCGGAGTTCTGATGGGATCCGGTGCTTTAGTGCTGGTATGATCGCACCCGTCAGAAAGCATGTTGGAAAACTACTAATGCATGATTGGAAGAACGCATAGAACTGCAGAAGCTAACCGTAACAGCGTTTGAAATTCAAACAAAGAACATTGCATTGTTTTGAAAAAGAAAATCGAAAAAAATTTAAAAAAAAATATGCGCAGCGTTTGAATTTCAAGCAGACAATGTGGGAACATTAAATTTTAAAATATAAGGAAATGAAATTCAAAAATGAAAAAAAAGGGCGTTTAAGTTCGAATTAAGAAGCAAACAAAACCAAAAAAGGAGGAAATTTAGAAATTTCGACTGTGGATTCGAAATTGTGGACAGCGTTTTAAATTCAAGCAGGTAAACTGGGAACGTTAAACTTGAAAATAAGAGGAAATGAAATTATAAAAACAAAAAAGGAATGTTTGAGTTCGAATTAAGAAGGAAAAGAACAAAAAAGAGTGAAATAAGCCTAAAACTTGAACTGCGACGGTGGAAGACAAAAAGGAGGGGGTGCAACACGAGGACTTCCCAGGAGGTCACCCATCCTAGTACTACTCTCGCCCAAGCACGCTTAACTTCGGAGTTCTGATGGGATCCGGTGCTTTAGCGCTGGTATGATCGCACCCGTCAGAAAGCATGTTGGAAAACTACTAATGCATGATTGGAAGAACGCATAGAACTGCAGAAGCTAACCGTAACAGCGTTTGAAATTCAAACAAAGAACATTGCATTGTTTTGAAAAAGAAAATCGAAAAAAATTTAAAAAAAAATATGCGCAGCGTTTGAATTTCAAGCAGACAATGTGGGAACATTAAATTTTAAAATATAAGGAAATGAAATTCAAAAATGAAAAAAAAGGGCGTTTAAGTTCGAATTAAGAAGCAAACAAAACCAAAAAAGGAGGAAATTTAGAAATTTCGACTGTGGATTCGAAATTGTGGACAGCGTTTTAAATTCAAGCAGGTAAACTGGGAACGTTAAACTTGAAAATAAGAGGAAATGAAATTATAAAAACAAAAAAGGAATGTTTGAGTTCGAATTAAGAAGGAAAAGAACAAAAAAGAGTGAAATAAGCCTAAAACTTGAACTGCGACGGTGGAGGACAAAAAGGAGGGGGGTGCAACACGAGGACTTCCCAGGAGGTCACCCATCCTAGTACTACTCTCGCCCAAGCACGCTTAACTTCGGAGTTCTGATGGGATCCGGGGCTTTAGCGCTGGTATGATCGCACCCGTCAGAAAGCATGTTGGAAAACTACTAATGCATGATTGGAAGAACGCATAGAACTGCAGAAGCTAACCGTAACAGCGTTTGAAATTCAAACAAAGAACATTGCATTGTTTTGAAAAAGAAAATCGAAAAAAATTTAAAAAAAAATATGCGCAGCGTTTGAATTTCAAGCAGACAATGTGGGAACATTAAATTTTAAAATATAAGGAAATGAAATTCAAAAATGAAAAAAAGGGCGTTTAAGTTCGAATTAAGAAGCAAACAAAACCAAAAAAGGAGGAAATTTAGAAATTTCGACTGTGGATTCGAAATTGTGGACAGCGTTTTAAATCCAAGCAGGTAAACTGGGAACGTTAAACTTGAAAATAAGAGGAAATGAAATTATAAAAACAAAAAAGGAATGTTTGAGTTCGAATTAAGAAGGAAAAGAACAAAAAAGAGTGAAATAAGCCTAAAACTTGAACTGCGACGGTGGAAGACAAAAAGGAGGGGGGTGCAACACGAGGACTTCCCAGGAGGTCACCCATCCTAGTACTACTCTCGCCCAAGCACGCTTAACTTCGGAGTTCTGATGGGATCCGGTGCTTTAGTGCTGGTATGATCGCACCCGTCAGAAAGCATGTTGGAAAACTACTAATGCATGATTGGAAGAACGCATAGAACTGCAGAAGCTAACCGTAACAGCGTTTGAAATTCAAACAAAGAACATTGCATTGTTTTGAAAAAGAAAATCGAAAAAAATTTAAAAAAAAAATATGCGCAGCGTTTGAATTTCAAGCAGACAATGTGGGAACATTAAATTTTAAAATATAAGGAAATGAAATTCAAAAATGAAAAAAAAGGGCGTTTAAGTTCGAATTAAGAAGCAAACAAAACCAAAAAAGGAGGAAATTTAGAAATTTCGACTGTGGATTCGAAATTGTGGACAGCGTTTTAAATTCAAGCAGGTAAACTGGGAACGTTAAACTTGAAAATAAGAGGCAATGAAATTATAAAAACAAAAAAGGAATGTTTGAGTTCGAATTAAGAAGGAAAAGAACAAAAAAGAGTGAAATAAGCCTAAAACTTGAACTGCGACGGTGGAAGACAAAAAGGAGGGGGGTGCAACACGAGGACTTCCCAGGAGGTCACCCATCCTAGTACTACTCTCGCCCAAGCACGCTTAACTTCGGAGTTCTGATGGGATCCGGTGCTTTAGTGCTGGTATGATCGCACCCGTCAGAAAGCATGTTGGAAAACTACTAATGCATGATTGGAAGAACGCATAGAACTGCAGAAGCTAACCGTAACAGCGTTTGAAATTCAAACAAAGAACATTGCATTGTTTTGAAAAAGAAAATCGGAAAAAATTTAAAAAAAATATGCGCAGCGTTTGAATTTCAAGCAGACAATGTGGGAACATTAAATTTTAAAATATAAGGAAATGAAATTCAAAAATGAAAAAAAAGGGCGTTTAAGTTCGAATTAAGAAGCAAACAAAACCAAAAAAGGAGGAAATTTAGAAATTTCGACTGTGGATTCGAAATTGTGGACAGCGTTTTAAATTCAAGCAGGTAAACTGGGAACGTTAAACTTGAAAATAAGAGGAAATGAAATTATAAAAACAAAAAAGGAATGTTTGAGTTCGAATTAAGAAGGAAAAGAACAAAAAAGAGTGAAATAAGCCTAAAACTTGAACTGCGACGGTGGAAGACAAAAAGGAGGGGGGTGCAACACGAGGACTTCCCAGGAGGTCACCCATCCTAGTACTACTCTCGCCCAAGCACGCTTAACTTCGGAGTTCTGATGGGATCCGGTGCTTTAGTGCTGGTATGATCGCACCCGTCAGAAAGCATGTTGGAAAACTACTAATGCATGATTGGAAGAACGCATAGAACTGCAGAAGCTAACCGTAACAGCGTTTGAAATTCAAACAAAGAACATTGCATTGTTTTGAAAAAGAAAATCGAAAAAAAATTTAAAAAAAATATGCGCAGCGTTTGAATTTCAAGCAGACAATTTTTGAACATTAAATTTTAAAATATAAGGAAATGAAATTCAAAAATGAAAAAAAAGGGCGTTTAAGTTCGAATTAAGAAGCAAACAAAACCAAAAAAGGAGGAAATTTAGAAATTTCGACTGTGGATTCGAAATTGTGGACAGCGTTTTAAATTCAAGCAGGTAAACTGGGAACGTTAAACTTGAAAATAAGAGGAAATGAAATTATAAAAACAAAAAAGGAATGTTTGAGTTCGAATTAAGAAGGAAAAGAACAAAAAAGAGTGAAATAAGCCTAAAACTTGAACTACGACGGTGGAAGACAAAAAGGAGGGGGGTGCAACACGAGGACTTCCCAGGAGGTCACCCATCCTAGTACTACTCTCGCCCAAGCACGCTTAACTTCGGAGTTCTGATGGGATCCGGTGCTTTAGTGCTGGTATGATCGCACCCGTCAGAAAGCATGTTGGAAAACTACTAATGCATGATTGGAAGAACGCATAGAACTGCAGAAGCTAACCGTAACAGCGTTTGAAATTCAAACAAAGAACATTGCATTGTTTTGAAAAAGAAAATCGAAAAAAATTTAAAAAAAAATATGCGCAGCGTTTGAATTTCAAGCAGACAATGTGGGAACATTAAATTTTAAAATATAAGGAAATGAAATTCAAAAATGAAAAAAAAGGGCGTTTAAGTTCGAATTAAGAAGCAAACAAAACCAAAAAAGGAGGAAATTTAGAAATTTCGACTGTGGATTCGAAATTGTGGACAGCGTTTTAAATTCAAGCAGGTAAACTGGGAACGTTAAACTTGAAAATAAGAGGAAATGAAATTATAAAAACAAAAAAGGAATGTTTGAGTTCGAATTAAGAAGGAAAAGAACAAAAAAGAGTGAAATAAGCCTAAAACTTGAACTGCGACGGTGGAAGACAAAAAGGAGGGGGGTGCAACACGAGGACTTCCCAGGAGGTCACCCATCCTAGTACTACTCTCGCCCAAGCACGCTTAACTTCGGAGTTCTGATGGGATCCGGTGCTTTAGTGCTGGTATGATCGCACCCGTCAGAAAGCATGTTGGAAAACTACTAATGCATGATTGGAAGAACGCATAGAACTGCAGAAGCTAACCGTAACAGCGTTTGAAATTCAAACAAAGAACATTGCATTGTTTTGAAAAAGAAAATCGAAAAAAATTTAAAAAAAAATATGCGCAGCGTTTGAATTTCAAGCAGACAATGTGGGAACATTAAATTTTAAAATATAAGGAAATGAAATTCAAAAATGAAAAAAAGGGCGTTTAAGTTCGAATTAAGAAGCAAACAAAACCAAAAAAGGAGGAAATTTAGAAATTTCGACTGTGGATTCGAAATTGTGGACAGCGTTTTAAATTCAAGCAGGTAAACTGGGAACGTTAAACTTGAAAATAAGAGGAAATGAAATTATAAAAACAAAAAAGGAATGTTTGAGTTCGAATTAAGAAGGAAAAGAACAAAAAAGAGTGAAATAAGCCTAAAACTTGAACTGCGACGGTGGAAGACAAAAAGGAGGGGGGTGCAACACGAGGACTTCCCAGGAGGTCACCCATCCTAGTACTACTCTCGCCCAAGCACGCTTAACTTCGGAGTTCTGATGGGATCCGGTGCTTTAGTGCTGGTATGATCGCACCCGTCAGAAAGCATGTTGGAAAACTACTAATGCATGATTGGAAGAACGCATAGAACTGCAGAAGCTAACCGTAACAGCGTTTGAAATTCAAACAAAGAACATTGCATTGTTTTGAAAAAGAAAATCGAAAAAAATTTAAAAAAAAATATGCGCAGCGTTTGAATTTCAAGCAGACAATGTGGGAACATTAAATTTTAAAATATAAGGAAATGAAATTCAAAAATGAAAAAAAAGGGCGTTTAAGTTCGAATTAAGAAGCAAACAAAACCAAAAAAGGAGGAAATTTAGAAATTTCGACTGTGGATTCGAAATTGTGGACAGCGTTTTAAATTCAAGCAGGTAAACTGGGAACGTTAAACTTGAAAATAAGAGGAAATGAAATTATAAAAACAAAAAAGGAATGTTTGAGTTCGAATTAAGAAGGAAAAGAACAAAAAAGAGTGAAATAAGCCTAAAACTTGAACTGCGACGGTGGAAGACAAAAAGGAGGGGGGTGCAACACGAGGACTTCCCAGGAGGTCACCCATCCTAGTACTACTCTCGCCCAAGCACGCTTAACTTCGGAGTTCTGATGGGATCCGGTGCTTTAGTGCTGGTATGATCGCACCCGTCAGAAAGCATGTTGGAAAACTACTAATGCATGATTGGAAGAACGCATAGAACTGCAGAAGCTAACCGTAACAGCGTTTGAAATTCAAACAAAGAACATTGCATTGTTTTGAAAAAGAAAATCGAAAAAAATTTAAAAAAAAATATGCGCAGCGTTTGAATTTCAAGCAGACAATGTGGGAACATTAAATTTTAAAATATAAGGAAATGAAATTCAAAAATGAAAAAAAAGGGCGTTTAAGTTCGAATTAAGAAGCAAACAAAACCAAAAAAGGAGGAAATTTAGAAATTTCGACTGTGGATTCGAAATTGTGGACAGCGTTTTAAATTCAAGCAGGTAAACTGGGAACGTTAAACTTGAAAATAAGAGGAAATGAAATTATAAAAACAAAAAAGGAATGTTTGAGTTCGAATTAAGAAGGAAAAGAACAAAAAAGAGTGAAATAAGCCTAAAACTTGAACTGCGACGGTGGAAGACAAAAAGGAGGGGGGTGCAACACGAGGACTTCCCAGGAGGTCACCCATCCTAGTACTACTCTCGCCCAAGCACGCTTAACTTCGGAGTTCTGATGGGATCCGGTGCTTTAGTGCTGGTATGATCGCACCCGTCAGAAAGCATGTTGGAAAACTACTAATGCATGATTGGAAGAACGCATAGAACTGCAGAAGCTAACCGTAACAGCGTTTGAAATTCAAACAAAGAACATTGCATTGTTTTGAAAAAGAAAATCGAAAAAAATTTAAAAAAAAATATGCGCAGCGTTTGAATTTCAAGCAGACAATGTGGGAACATTAAATTTTAAAATATAAGGAAATGAAATTCAAAAATGAAAAAAAAGGGCGTTTAAGTTCGAATTAAGAAGCAAACAAAACCAAAAAAGGAGGAAATTTAGAAATTTCGACTGTGGATTCGAAATTGTGGACAGCGTTTTAAATTCAAGCAGGTAAACTGGGAACGTTAAACTTGAAAATAAGAGGAAATGAAATTATAAAAACAAAAAAGGAATGTTTGAGTTCGAATTAAGAAGGAAAAGAACAAAAAAGAGTGAAATAAGCCTAAAACTTGAACTGCGACGGTGGAAGACAAAAAGGAGGGGGGTGCAACACGAGGACTTCCCAGGAGGTCACCCATCCTAGTACTACTCTCGCCCAAGCACGCTTAACTTCGGAGTTCTGATGGGATCCGGTGCTTTAGTGCTGGTATGATCGCACCCGTCAGAAAGCATGTTGGAAAACTACTAATGCATGATTGGAAGAACGCATAGAACTGCAGAAGCTAACCGTAACAGCGTTTGAAATTCAAACAAAGAACATTGCATTGTTTTGAAAAAGAAAATCGAAAAAAATTTAAAAAAAAATATGCGCAGCGTTTGAATTTCAAGCAGACAATGTGGGAACATTAAATTTTAAAATATAAGGAAATGAAATTCAAAAATGAAAAAAAAGGGCGTTTAAGTTCGAATTAAGAAGCAAACAAAACCAAAAAAGGAGGAAATTTCGACTGTGGATTCGAAATTGTGGACAGCGTTTTAAATTCAAGCAGGTAAACTGGGAACGTTAAACTTGAAAATAAGAGGAAATGAAATTATAAAAACAAAAAAGGAATGTTTGAGTTCGAATTAAGAAGGAAAAGAACAAAAAAGAGTGAAATAAGCCTAAAACTTGAACTGCGACGGTGGAAGACAAAAAGGAGGGGGGTGCAACACGAGGACTTCCCAGGAGGTCACCCATCCTAGTACTACTCTCGCCCAAGCACGCTTAACTTCGGAGTTCTGATGGGATCCGGTGCTTTAGTGCTGGTATGATCGCACCCGTCAGAAAGCATGTTGGAAAACTACTAATGCATGATTGGAAGAACGCATAGAACTGCAGAAGCTAACCGTAACAGCGTTTGAAATTCAAACAAAGAACATTGCATTGTTTTGAAAAAGAAAATCGAAAAAAAATTAAAAAAAAATATGCGCAGCGTTTGAATTTCAAGCAGACAATGTGGGAACATTAAATTTTAAAATATAAGGAAATGAAATTCAAAAATGAAAAAAAAGGGCGTTTAAGTTCGAATTAAGAAGCAAACAAAACCAAAAAAGGAGGAAATTTAGAAATTTCGACTGTGGATTCGAAATTGTGGACAGCGTTTTAAATTCAAGCAGGTAAACTGGGAACGTTAAACTTGAAAATAAGAGGAAATGAAATTATAAAAACAAAAAAGGAATGTTTGAGTTCGAATTAAGAAGGAAAAGAACAAAAAAGAGTGAAATAAGCCTAAAACTTGAACTGCGACGGTGGAAGACAAAAAGGAGGGGGGTGCAACACGAGGACTTCCCAGGAGGTCACCCATCCTAGTACTACTCTCGCCCAAGCACGCTTAACTTCGGAGTTCTGATGGGATCCGGTGCTTTAGTGCTGGTATGATCGCACCCGTCAGAAAGCATGTTGGAAAACTACTAATGCATGATTGGAAGAACGCATAGAACTGCAGAAGCTAACCGTAACAGCGTTTGAAATTCAAACAAAGAACATTGCATTGTTTTGAAAAAGAAAATCGAAAAAAATTTAAAAAAAAATATGCGCAGCGTTTGAATTTCAAGCAGACAATGTGGGAACATTAAATTTTAAAATATAAGGAAATGAAATTCAAAAATGAAAAAAAAGGGCGTTTAAGTTCGAATTAAGAAGCAAACAAAACCAAAAAAGGAGGAAATTTCGACTGTGGATTCGAAATTGTGGACAGCGTTTTAAATTCAAGCAGGTAAACTGGGAACGTTAAACTTGAAAATAAGAGGAAATGAAATTATAAAAACAAAAAAGGAATGTTTGAGTTCGAATTAAGAAGGAAAAGAAATAAAAAGAGTGAAATAAGCCTAAAACTTGAACTGCGACGGTGGAAGACAAAAAGGAGGGGGGTGCAACACGAGGACTTCCCAGGAGGTCACCCATCCTAGTACTACTCTCGCCCAAGCACGCTTAACTTCGGAGTTCTGATGGGATCCGGTGCTTTAGTGCTGGTATGATCGCACCCGTCAGAAAGCATGTTGGAAAACTACTAATGCATGATTGGAAGAACGCATAGAACTGCAGAAGCTAACCGTAACAGCGTTTGAAATTCAAACAAAGAACATTGCATTGTTTTGAAAAAGAAAATCGAAAAAAATTTAAAAAAAAATATGCGCAGCGTTTGAATTTCAAGCAGACAATGTGGGAACATTAAATTTTAAAATATAAGGAAATGAAATTCAAAAATGAAAAAAAAGGGCGTTTAAGTTCGAATTAAGAAGCAAACAAAACCAAAAAAGGAGGAAATTTCGACTGTGGATTCGAAATTGTGGACAGCGTTTTAAATTCAAGCAGGTAAACTGGGAACGTTAAACTTGAAAATAAGAGGAAATGAAATTATAAAAACAAAAAAGGAATGTTTGAGTTCGAATTAAGAAGGAAAAGAACAAAAA
Source organism: Allium sativum (assembly GCA_030737875.1). Lineage (NCBI taxonomy): Eukaryota > Viridiplantae > Streptophyta > Magnoliopsida > Asparagales > Amaryllidaceae > Allium > Allium sativum. The sequence continues at coordinate 123,507,678 of CM060925.1, read as the reverse complement.
AGAGTGAAATAAGCCTAAAACTTGAACTGCGACGGTGGAAGACAAAAAGGAGGGGGGTGCAACACGAGGACTTCCCAGGAGGTCACCCATCCTAGTACTACTCTCGCCCAAGCACGCTTAACTTCGGAGTTCTGATGGGATCCGGTGCTTTAGTGCTGGTATGATCGCACCCGTCAGAAAGCATGTTGGAAAACTACTAATGCATGATTGGAAGAACGCATAGAACTGCAGAAGCTAACCGTAACAGCGTTTGAAATTCAAACAAAGAACATTGCATTGTTTTGAAAAAGAAAATCGAAAAAAATTTAAAAAAAAATATGCGCAGCGTTTGAATTTCAAGCAGACAATGTGGGAACATTAAATTTTAAAATATAAGGAAATGAAATTCAAAAATGAAAAAAAAGGGCGTTTAAGTTCGAATTAAGAAGCAAACAAAACCAAAAAATTTAGAAATTTCGACTGTGGATTCGAAATTGTGGACAGCGTTTTAAATTCAAGCAGGTAAACTGGGAACGTTAAACTTGAAAATAAGAGGAAATGAAATTATAAAAACAAAAAAGGAATGTTTGAGTTCGAATTAAGAAGGAAAAGAGTGAAATAAGCCTAAAACTTGAACTGCGACGGTGGAAGACAAAAAGGAGGGGGGTGCAACACGAGGACTTCCCAGGAGGTCACCCATCCTAGTACTACTCTCGCCCAAGCACGCTTAACTTCGGAGTTCTGATGGGATCCGGTGCTTTAGTGCTGGTATGATCGCACCCGTCAGAAAGCATGTTGGAAAACTACTAATGCATGATTGGAAGAACGCATAGAACTGCAGAAGCTAACCGTAACAGCGTTTGAAATTCAAACAAAGAACATTGCATTGTTTTGAAAAAGAAAATCGAAAAAAATTTAAAAAAAAATATGCGCAGCGTTTGAATTTCAAGCAGACAATGTGGGAACATTAAATTTTAAAATATAAGGAAATGAAATTCAAAAATGAAAAAAAAGGGCGTTTAAGTTCGAATTAAGAAGCAAACAAAACCAAAAAAGGAGGAAATTTCGACTGTGGATTCGAAATTGTGGACAGCGTTTTAAATTCAAGCAGGTAAACTGGGAACGTTAAACTTGAAAATAAGAGGAAATGAAATTATAAAAACAAAAAAGGAATGTTTGAGTTCGAATTAAGAAGGAAAAGAACAAAAAAGAGTGAAATAAGCCTAAAACTTGAACTGCGACGGTGGAAGACAAAAAGGAGGGGGGTGCAACACGAGGACTTCCCAGGAGGTCACCCATCCTAGTACTACTCTCGCCCAAGCACGCTTAACTTCGGAGTTCTGATGGGATCCGGTGCTTTAGTGCTGGTATGATCGCACCCGTCAGAAAGCATGTTGGAAAACTACTAATGCATGATTGGAAGAACGCATAGAACTGCAGAAGCTAACCGTAACAGCGTTTGAAATTCAAACAAAGAACATTGCATTGTTTTGAAAAAGAAAATCGAAAAAAATTTTAAAAAAAATATGCGCAGCGTTTGAATTTCAAGCAGACAATGTGGGAACATTAAATTTTAAAATATAAGGAAATGAAATTCAAAAATGAAAAAAAGGGCGTTTAAGTTCGAATTAAGAAGCAAACAAAACCAAAAAAGGAGGAAATTTAGAAATTTCGACTGTGGATTCGAAATTGTGGACAGCGTTTTAAATTCAAGCAGGTAAACTGGGAACGTTAAACTTGAAAATAAGAGGAAATGAAATTATAAAAACAAAAAAGGAATGTTTGAGTTCGAATTAAGAAGGAAAAGAACAAAAAAGAGTGAAATAAGCCTAAAACTTGAACTGCGACGGTGGAAGACAAAAAGGAGGGGGGTGCAACACGAGGACTTCCCAGGAGGTCACCCATCCTAGTACTACTCTCGCCCAAGCACGCTTAACTTCGGAGTTCTGATGGGATCCGGTGCTTTAGTGCTGGTATGATCGCACCCGTCAGAAAGCATGTTGGAAAACTACTAATGCATGATTGGAAGAACGCATAGAACTGCAGAAGCTAACCGTAACAGCGTTTGAAATTCAAACAAAGAACATTGCATTGTTTTGAAAAAGAAAATCGAAAAAAATTTAAAAAAAAATATGCGCAGCGTTTGAATTTCAAGCAGACAATGTGGGAACATTAAATTTTAAAATATAAGGAAATGAAATTCAAAAATGAAAAAAAAGGGCGTTTAAGTTCGAATTAAGAAGCAAACAAAACCAAAAAAGGAGGAAATTTCGACTGTGGATTCGAAATTGTGGACAGCGTTTTAAATTCAAGCAGGTAAACTGGGAACGTTAAACTTGAAAATAAGAGGAAATGAAATTATAAAAACAAAAAAGGAATGTTTGAGTTCGAATTAAGAAGGAAAAGAAATAAAAAGAGTGAAATAAGCCTAAAACTTGAACTGCGACGGTGGAAGACAAAAAGGAGGGGGGTGCAACACGAGGACTTCCCAGGAGGTCACCCATCCTAGTACTACTCTCGCCCAAGCACGCTTAACTTCGGAGTTCTGATGGGATCCGGTGCTTTAGTGCTGGTATGATCGCACCCGTCAGAAAGCATGTTGGAAAACTACTAATGCATGATTGGAAGAACGCATAGAACTGCAGAAGCTAACCGTAACAGCGTTTGAAATTCAAACAAAGAACATTGCATTGTTTTGAAAAAGAAAATCGAAAAAAATTTAAAAAAAAATATGCGCAGCGTTTGAATTTCAAGCAGACAATGTGGGAACATTAAATTTTAAAATATAAGGAAATGAAATTCAAAAATGAAAAAAAAGGGCGTTTAAGTTCGAATTAAGAAGCAAACAAAACCAAAAAAGGAGGAAATTTAGAAATTTCGACTGTGGATTCGAAATTGTGGACAGCGTTTTAAATTCAAGCAGGTAAACTGGGAACGTTAAACTTGAAAATAAGAGGAAATGAAATTATAAAAACAAAAAAGGAATGTTTGAGTTCGAATTAAGAAGGAAAAGAACAAAAAAGAGTGAAATAAGCCTAAAACTTGAACTGCGACGGTGGAAGACAAAAAGGAGGGGGGTGCAACACGAGGACTTCCCAGGAGGTCACCCATCCTAGTACTACTCTCGCCCAAGCACGCTTAACTTCGGAGTTCTGATGGGATCCGGTGCTTTAGTGCTGGTATGATCGCACCCGTCAGAAAGCATGTTGGAAAACTACTAATGCATGATTGGAAGAACGCATAGAACTGCAGAAGCTAACCGTAACAGCGTTTGAAATTCAAACAAAGAACATTGCATTGTTTTGAAAAAGAAAATCGAAAAAAATTTAAAAAAAAATATGCGCAGCGTTTGAATTTCAAGCAGACAATGTGGGAACATTAAATTTTAAAATATAAGGAAATGAAATTCAAAAATGAAAAAAAAGGGCGTTTAAGTTCGAATTAAGAAGCAAACAAAACCAAAAAAGGAGGAAATTTAGAAATTTCGACTGTGGATTCGAAATTGTGGACAGCGTTTTAAATTCAAGCAGGTAAACTGGGAACGTTAAACTTGAAAATAAGAGGAAATGAAATTATAAAAACAAAAAAGGAATGTTTGAGTTCGAATTAAGAAGGAAAAGAACAAAAAAGAGTGAAACAAGCCTAAAACTTGAACTGCGACGGTGGAAGACAAAAAGGAGGGGGGTGCAACACGAGGACTTCCCAGGAGGTCACCCATCCTAGTACTACTCTCGCCCAAGCACGCTTAACTTCGGAGTTCTGATGGGATCCGGTGCTTTAGTGCTGGTATGATCGCACCCGTCAGAAAGCATGTTGGAAAACTACTAATGCATGATTGGAAGAACGCATAGAACTGCAGAAGCTAACCGTAACAGCGTTTGAAATTCAAACAAAGAACATTGCATTGTTTTGAAAAAGAAAATCGAAAAAAATTTAAAAAAAAATATGCGCAGCGTTTGAATTTCAAGCAGACAATGTGGGAACATTAAATTTTAAAATATAAGGAAATGAAATTCAAAAATGAAAAAAAAGGGCGTTTAAGTTCGAATTAAGAAGCAAACAAAACCAAAAAAGGAGGAAATTTCGACTGTGGATTCGAAATTGTGGACAGCGTTTTAAATTCAAGCAGGTAAACTGGGAACGTTAAACTTGAAAATAAGAGGAAATGAAATTATAAAAACAAAAAAGGAATGTTTGAGTTCGAATTAAGAAGGAAAAGAACAAAAAAGAGTGAAATAAGCCTAAAACTTGAACTGCGACGGTGGAAGACAAAAAGGAGGGGGGTGCAACACGAGGACTTCCCAGGAGGTCACCCATCCTAGTACTACTCTCGCCCAAGCACGCTTAACTTCGGAGTTCTGATGGGATCCGGTGCTTTAGTGCTGGTATGATCGCACCCGTCAGAAAGCATGTTGGAAAACTACTAATGCATGATTGGAAGAACGCATAGAACTGCAGAAGCTAACCGTAACAGCGTTTGAAATTCAAACAAAGAACATTGCATTGTTTTGAAAAAGAAAATCGAAAAAAATTTAAAAAAAAATATGCGCAGCGTTTGAATTTCAAGCAGACAATGTGGGAACATTAAATTTTAAAATATAAGGAAATGAAATTCAAAAATGAAAAAAAGGGCGTTTAAGTTCGAATTAAGAAGCAAACAAAACCAAAAAAGGAGGAAATTTAGAAATTTCGACTGTGGATTCGAAATTGTGGACAGCGTTTTAAATTCAAGCAGGTAAACTGGGAACGTTAAACTTGAAAATAAGAGGAAATGAAATTATAAAAACAAAAAAGGAATGTTTGAGTTCGAATTAAGAAGGAAAAGAACAAAAAAGAGTGAAATAAGCCTAAAACTTGAACTGCGACGGTGGAAGACAAAAAGGAGGGGGGTGCAACACGAGGACTTCCCAGGAGGTCACCCATCCTAGTACTACTCTCGCCCAAGCACGCTTAACTTCGGAGTTCTGATGGGATCCGGTGCTTTAGTGCTGGTATGATCGCACCCGTCAGAAAGCATGTTGGAAAACTACTAATGCATGATTGGAAGAACGCATAGAACTGCAGAAGCTAACCGTAACAGCGTTTGAAATTCAAACAAAGAACATTGCATTGTTTTGAAAAAGAAAATCGAAAAAAATTTAAAAAAAAATATGCGCAGCGTTTGAATTTCAAGCAGACAATGTGGGAACATTAAATTTTAAAATATAAGGAAATGAAATTCAAAAATGAAAAAAAAGGGCGTTTAAGTTCGAATTAAGAAGCAAACAAAACCAAAAAAGGAGGAAATTTAGAAATTTCGACTGTGGATTCGAAATTGTGGACAACGTTTTAAATTCAAGCAGGTAAACTGGGAACGTTAAACTTGAAAATAAGAGGAAATGAAATTATAAAAACAAAAAAGGAATGTTTGAGTTCGAATTAAGAAGGAAAAGAACAAAAAAGAGTGAAATAAGCCTAAAACTTGAACTGCGACGGTGGAAGACAAAAAGGAGGGGGGTGCAACACGAGGACTTCCCAGGAGGTCACCCATCCTAGTACTACTCTCGCCCAAGCACGCTTAACTTCGGAGTTCTGATGGGATCCGGTGCTTTAGTGCTGGTATGATCGCACCCGTCAGAAAGCATGTTGGAAAACTACTAATGCATGATTGGAAGAACGCATAGAACTGCAGAAGCTAACCGTAACAGCGTTTGAAATTCAAACAAAGAACATTGCATTGTTTTGAAAAAGAAAATCGAAAAAAATTTAAAAAAAAATATGCGCAGCGTTTGAATTTCAAGCAGACAATGTGGGAACATTAAATTTTAAAATATAAGGAAATGAAATTCAAAAATGAAAAAAAAGGGCGTTTAAGTTCGAATTAAGAAGCAAACAAAACCAAAAAAGGAGGAAATTTAGACTGTGGATTCGAAATTGTGGACAGCGTTTTAAATTCAAGCAGGTAAACTGGGAACGTTAAACTTGAAAATAAGAGGAAATGAAATTATAAAAACAAAAAAGGAATGTTTGAGTTCGAATTAAGAAGGAAAAGAACAAAAAAGAGTGAAATAAGCCTAAAACTTGAACTGCGACGGTGGAAGACAAAAAGGAGGGGGGTGCAACACGAGGACTTCCCAGGAGGTCACCCATCCTAGTACTACTCTCGCCCAAGCACGCTTAACTTCGGAGTTCTGATGGGATCCGGTGCTTTAGTGCTGGTATGATCGCACCCGTCAGAAAGCATGTTGGAAAACTACTAATGCATGATTGGAAGAACGCATAGAACTGCAGAAGCTAACCGTAACAGCGTTTGAAATTCAAACAAAGAACATTGCATTGTTTTGAAAAAGAAAATCGAAAAAAATTTAAAAAAAAATATGCGCAGCGTTTGAATTTCAAGCAGACAATGTGGAAACATTAAATTTTAAAATATAAGGAAATGAAATTCAAAAATGAAAAAAAAGGGCGTTTAAGTTCGAATTAAGAAGCAAACAAAACCAAAAAAGGAGGAAATTTAGAAATTTCGACTGTGGATTCGAAATTGTGGACAGCGTTTTAAATTCAAGCAGGTAAACTGGGAACGTTAAACTTGAAAATAAGAGGAAATGAAATTATAAAAACAAAAAAGGAATGTTTGAGTTCGAATTAAGAAGGAAAAGAACAAAAAAGAGTGAAATAAGCCTAAAACTTGAACTGCGACGGTGGAAGACAAAAAGGAGGGGGGTGCAACACGAGGACTTCCCAGGAGGTCACCCATCCTAGTACTACTCTCGCCCAAGCACGCTTAACTTCGGAGTTCTGATGGGATCCGGTGCTTTAGTGCTGGTATGATCGCACCCGTCAGAAAGCATGTTGGAAAACTACTAATGCATGATTAGAAGAACGCATAGAACTGCAGAAGCTAACCGTAACAGCGTTTGAAATTCAAACAAAGAACATTGCATTGTTTTGAAAAAGAAAATCGAAAAATTTTTAAAAAAAAATATGCGCAGCGTTTGAATTTCAAGCAGACAATGTGGGAACATTAAATTTTAAAATATAAGGAAATGAAATTCAAAAATGAAAAAAAAGGGCGTTTAAGTTCGAATTAAGAAGCAAACAAAACCAAAAAAGGAGGAAATTTCGACTGTGGATTCGAAATTGTGGACAGCGTTTTAAATTCAAGCAGGTAAACTGGGAACGTTAAACTTGAAAATAAGAGGAAATGAAATTATAAAAACAAAAAAGGAATGTTTGAGTTCGAATTAAGAAGGAAAAGAACAAAAAAGAGTGAAATAAGCCTAAAACTTGAACTGCGACGGTGGAAGACAAAAAGGAGGGGGGTGCAACACGAGGACTTCCCAGGAGGTCACCCATCCTAGTACTACTCTCGCCCAAGCACGCTTAACTTCGGAGTTCTGATGGGATCCGGTGCTTTAGTGCTGGTATGATCGCACCCGTCAGAAAGCATGTTGGAAAACTACTAATGCATGATTGGAAGAACGCATAGAACTGCAGAAGCTAACCGTAACAGCGTTTGAAATTCAAACAAAGAACATTGCATTGTTTTGAAAAAGAAAATCGAAAAAAATTTAAAAAAAAATATGCGCAGCGTTTGAATTTCAAGCAGACAATGTGGGAACATTAAATTTTAAAATATAAGGAAATGAAATTCAAAAATGAAAAAAAAGGGCGTTTAAGTTCGAATTAAGAAGCAAACAAAACCAAAAAAGGAGGAAATTTAGAAATTTCGACTGTGGATTCGAAATTGTGGACAGCGTTTTAAATTCAAGCAGGTAAACTGGGAACGTTAAACTTGAAAATAAGAGGAAATGAAATTATAAAAACAAAAAAGGAATGTTTGAGTTCGAATTAAGAAGGAAAAGAACAAAAAAGAGTGAAATAAGCCTAAAACTTGAACTGCGACGGTGGAAGACAAAAAGGAGGGGGGTGCAACACGAGGACTTCCCAGGAGGTCACCCATCCTAGTACTACTCTCGCCCAAGCACGCTTAACTTCGGAGTTCTGATGGGATCCGGTGCTTTAGTGCTGGTATGATCGCACCCGTCAGAAAGCATGTTGGAAAACTACTAATGCATGATTGGAAGAACGCATAGAACTGCAGAAGCTAACCGTAACAGCGTTTGAAATTCAAACAAAGAACATTGCATTGTTTTGAAAAAGAAAATCGAAAAAAATTTAAAAAAAAATATGCGCAGCGTTTGAATTTCAAGCAGACAATGTGGGAACATTAAATTTTAAAATATAAGGAAATGAAATTCAAAAATGAAAAAAAAGGGCGTTTAAGTTCGAATTAAGAAGCAAACAAAACCAAAAAAGGAGGAAATTTCGACTGTGGATTCGAAATTGTGGACAGCGTTTTAAATTCAAGCAGGTAAACTGGGAACGTTAAACTTGAAAATAAGAGGAAATGAAATTATAAAAACAAAAAAGGAATGTTTGAGTTCGAATTAAGAAGGAAAAGAACAAAAAAGAGTGAAATAAGCTTAAAACTTGAACTGCGACGGTGGAAGACAAAAAGGAGGGGGGTGCAACACGAGGACTTCCCAGGAGGTCACCCATCCTAGTACTACTCTCGCCCAAGCACGCTTAACTTCGGAGTTCTGATGGGATCCGGTGCTTTAGTGCTGGTATGATCGCACCCGTCAGAAAGCATGTTGGAAAACTACTAATGCATGATTGGAAGAACGCATAGAACTGCAGAAGCTAACCGTAACAGCGTTTGAAATTCAAACAAAGAACATTGCATTGTTTTGAAAAAGAAAATCGAAAAAAATTTAAAAAAAAATATGCGCAGCGTTTGAATTTCAAGCAGACAATGTGGGAACATTAAATTTTAAAATATAAGGAAATGAAATTCAAAAATGAAAAAAAGGGCGTTTAAGTTCGAATTAAGAAGCAAACAAAACCAAAAAAGGAGGAAATTTAGAAATTTCGACTGTGGATTCGAAATTGTGGACAGCGTTTTAAATTCAAGCAGGTAAACTGGGAACGTTAAACTTGAAAATAAGAGGAAATGAAATTATAAAAACAAAAAAGGAATGTTTGAGTTCGAATTAAGAAGGAAAAGAACAAAAAAGAGTGAAATAAGCCTAAAACTTGAACTGCGACGGTGGAAGACAAAAAGGAGGGGGGTGCAACACGAGGTCTTCCCAGGAGGTCACCCATCCTAGTACTACTCTCGCCCAAGCACGCTTAACTTCGGAGTTCTGATGGGATCCGGTGCTTTAGTGCTGGTATGATCGCACCCGTCAGAAAGCATGTTGGAAAACTACTAATGCATGATTGGAAGAACGCATAGAACTGCAGAAGCTAACCGTAACAGCGTTTGAAATTCAAACAAAGAACATTGCATTGTTTTGAAAAAGAAAATCGAAAAAATTTTAAAAAAAAATATGCGCAGCGTTTGAATTTCAAGCAGACAATGTGGGAACATTAAATTTTAAAATATAAGGAAATGAAATTCAAAAATGAAAAAAAAGGGCGTTTAAGTTCGAATTAAGAAGCAAACAAAACCAAAAAAGGAGGAAATTTAGAAATTTCGACTGTGGATTCGAAATTGTGGACAGCGTTTTAAATTCAAGCAGGTAAACTGGGAACGTTAAACTTGAAAATAAGAGGAAATGAAATTATAAAAACAAAAAAGGAATGTTTGAGTTCGAATTAAGAAGGAAAAGAACAAAAAAGAGTGAAATAAGCCTAAAACTTGAACTGCGACGGTGGAAGACAAAAAGGAGGGGGGTGCAACACGAGGACTTCCCAGGAGGTCACCCATCCTAGTACTACTCTCGCCCAAGCACGCTTAACTTCGGAGTTCTGATGGGATCCGGTGCTTTAGCGCTGGTATGATCGCACCCGTCAGAAAGCATGTTGGAAAACTACTAATGCATGATTGGAAGAACGCATAGAACTGCAGAAGCTAACCGTAACAGCGTTTGAAATTCAAACAAAGAACATTGCATTGTTTTGAAAAAGAAAATCGAAAAAAATTTAAAAAAAAATATGCGCAGCGTTTGAATTTCAAGCAGACAATGTGGGAACATTAAATTTTAAAATATAAGGAAATGAAATTCAAAAATGAAAAAAAAGGGCGTTTAAGTTCGAATTAAGAAGCAAACAAAACCAAAAAAGGAGGAAATTTAGAAATTTCGACTGTGGATTCGAAATTGTGGACAGCGTTTTAAATTCAAGCAGGTAAACTGGGAACGTTAAACTTGAAAATAAGAGGAAATGAAATTATAAAAACAAAAAAGGAATGTTTGAGTTCGAATTAAGAAGGAAAAGAACAAAAAAGAGTGAAATAAGCCTAAAACTTGAACTGCGACGGTGGAAGACAAAAAGGAGGGGGGTGCAACACGAGGACTTCCCAGGAGGTCACCCATCCTAGTACTACTCTCGCCCAAGCACGCTTAACTTCGGAGTTCTGATGGGATCCGGTGCTTTAGTGCTGGTATGATCGCACCCGTCAGAAAGCATGTTGGAAAACTGCTAATGCATGATTGGAAGAACGCATAGAACTGCAGAAGCTAACCGTAACAGCGTTTGAAATTCAAACAAAGAACATTGCATTGTTTTGAAAAAGAAAATCGAAAAAAATTTAAAAAAAAATATGCGCAGCGTTTGAATTTCAAGCAGACAATGTGGGAACATTAAATTTTAAAATATAAGGAAATGAAATTCAAAAATGAAAAAAAAGGGCGTTTAAGTTCGAATTAAGAAGCAAACAAAACCAAAAAAGGAGGAAATTTAGAAATTTCGACTGTGGATTCGAAATTGTGGACAGCGTTTTAAATTCAAGCAGGTAAACTGGGAACGTTAAACTTGAAAATAAGAGGAAATGAAATTATAAAAACAAAAAAGGAATGTTTGAGTTCGAATTAAGAAGGAAAAGAACAAAAAAGAGTGAAATAAGCCTAAAACTTGAACTGCGACGGTGGAAGACAAAAAGGAGGGGGGTGCAACACGAGGACTTCCCAGGAGGTCACCCATCCTAGTACTACTCTCGCCCAAGCACGCTTAACTTCGGAGTTCTGATGGGATCCGGTGCTTTAGTGCTGGTATGATCGCACCCGTCAGAAAGCATGTTGGAAAACTACTAATGCATGATTGGAAGAACGCATAGAACTGCAGAAGCTAACCGTAACAGCGTTTGAAATTCAAACAAAGAACATTGCATTGTTTTGAAAAAGAAAATCGAAAAAAATTTAAAAAAAAATATGCGCAGCGTTTGAATTTCAAGCAGACAATGTGGGAACATTAAATTTTAAAATATAAGGAAATGAAATTCAAAAATGAAAAAAAGGGCGTTTAAGTTCGAATTAAGAAGCAAACAAAACCAAAAAAGGAGGAAATCTAGAAATTTCGACTGTGGATTCGAAATTGTGGACAGCGTTTTAAATTCAAGCAGGTAAACTGGGAACGTTAAACTTGAAAATAAGAGGAAATGAAATTATAAAAACAAAAAAGGAATGTTTGAGTTCGAATTAAGAAGGAAAAGAACAAAAAAGAGTGAAATAAGCCTAAAACTTGAACTGCGACGGTGGAAGACAAAAAGGAGGGGGGTGCAACACGAGGACTTCCCAGGAGGTCACCCATCCTAGTACTACTCTCGCCCAAGCACGCTTAACTTCGGAGTTCTGATGGGATCCGGTGCTTTAGTGCTGGTATGATCGCACCCGTCAGAAAGCATGTTGGAAAACTACTAATGCATGATTGGAAGAACGCATAGAACTGCAGAAGCTAACCGTAACAGCGTTTGAAATTCAAACAAAGAACATTGCATTGTTTTGAAAAAGAAAATCGAAAAAAATTTAAAAAAAAATATGCGCAGCGTTTGAATTTCAAGCAGACAATGTGGGAACATTAAATTTTAAAATATAAGGAAATGAAATTCAAAAATGAAAAAAAAGGGCGTTTAAGTTCGAATTAAGAAGCAAACAAAACCAAAAAAGGAGGAAATCTAGAAATTTCGACTGTGGATTCGAAATTCTGGACAGCGTTTTAAATTCAAGCAGGTAAACTGGGAACGTTAAACTTGAAAATAAGAGGAAATGAAATTATAAAAACAAAAAAGGAATGTTTGAGTTCGAATTAAGAAGGAAAAGAACAAAAAAGAGTGAAATAATCCTAAAACTTGAACTGCGACGGTGGAAGACAAAAAGGAGGGGGGTGCAACACGAGGACTTCCCAGGAGGTCACCCATCCTAGTACTACTCTCGCCCAAGCACGCTTAACTTCGGAGTTCTGATGGGATCCGGTGCTTTAGTGCTGGTATGATCGCACCCGTCAGAAAGCATGTTGGAAAACTACTAATGCATGATTGGAAGAACGCATAGAACTGCAGAAGCTAACCGTAACAGCGTTTGAAATTCAAACAAAGAACATTGCATTGTTTTGAAAAAGAAAATCGAAAAAAATTTAAAAAAAAATATGCGCAGCGTTTGAATTTCAAGCAGACAATGTGGGAACATTAAATTTTAAAATATAAGGAAATGAAATTCAAAAATGAAAAAAAAGGGCGTTTAAGTTCGAATTAAGAAGCAAACAAAACCAAAAAAGGAGGAAATCTAGAAATTTCGACTGTGGATTCGAAATTGTGGACAGCGTTTTAAATTCAAGCAGGTAAACTGGGAACGTTAAACTTGAAAATAAGAGGAAATGAAATTATAAAAACAAAAAAGGAATGTTTGATTTCGAATTAAGAAGGAAAAGAACAAAAAAGAGTGAAATAAGCCTAAAACTTGAACTGCGACGGTGGAAGACAAAAAGGAGGGGGGTGCAACACGAGGACTTCCCAGGAGGTCACCCATCCTAGTACTACTCTCGCCCAAGCACGCTTAACTTCGGAGTTCTGATGGGATCCGGTGCTTTAGTGCTGGTATGATCGCACCCGTCAGAAAGCATGTTGAAAAACTACTAATGCATGATTGGAAGAACGCATAGAACTGCAGAAGCTAACCGTAACAGCGTTTGAAATTCAAACAAAGAACATTGCATTGTTTTGAAAAAGAAAATCGAAAAAAATTTAAAAAAAAATATGCGCAGCGTTTGAATTTCAAGCAGACAATGTGGGAACATTAAATTTTAAAATATAAGGAAATGAAATTCAAAAATGAAAAAAAAGGGCGTTTAAGTTCGAATTAAGAAGCAAACAAAACCAAAAAAGGAGGAAATCTAGAAATTTCGACTGTGGATTCGAAATTGTGGACAGCGTTTTAAATTCAAGCAGGTAAACTGGGAACGTTAAACTTGAAAATAAGAGGAAATGAAATTATAAAAACAAAAAAGGAATGTTTGAGTTCGAATTAAGAAGGAAAAGAACAAAAAAGAGTGAAATAAGCCTAAAACTTGAACTGCGACGGTGGAAGACAAAAAGGAGGGGGGTGCAACACGAGGACTTCCCAGGAGGTCACCCATCCTAGTACTACTCTCGCCCAAGCACGCTTAACTTCGGAGTTCTGATGGGATCCGGTGCTTTAGTGCTGGTATGATCGCACCCGTCAGAAAGCATGTTGGAAAACTACTAATGCATGATTGGAAGAACGCATAGAACTGCAGAAGCTAACCGTAACAGCGTTTGAAATTCAAACAAAGAACATTGCATTGTTTTGAAAAAGAAAATCGAAAAAAATTTAAAAAAAAATATGCGCAGCGTTTGAATTTCAAGCAGACAATGTGGAAACATTAAATTTTAAAATATAAGGAAATGAAATTCAAAAATGAAAAAAAAGGGCGTTTAAGTTCGAATTAAGAAGCAAACAAAACCAAAAAAGGAGGAAATTTAGAAATTTCGACTGTGGATTCGAAATTGTGGACAGCGTTTTAAATTCAAGCAGGTAAACTGGGAACGTTAAACTTGAAAATAAGAGGAAATGAAATTATAAAAACAAAAAAGGAATGTTTGAGTTCGAATTAAGAAGGAAAAGAACAAAAAAGAGTGAAATAAGCCTAAAACTTGAACTGCGACGGTGGAAGACAAAAAGGAGGGGGGTGCAACACGAGGACTTCCCAGGAGGTCACCCATCCTAGTACTACTCTCGCCCAAGCACGCTTAACTTCGGAGTTCTGATGGGATCCGGTGCTTTAGTGCTGGTATGATCGCACCCGTCAGAAAGCATGTTGGAAAACTACTAATGCATGATTAGAAGAACGCATAGAACTGCAGAAGCTAACCGTAACAGCGTTTGAAATTCAAACAAAGAACATTGCATTGTTTTGAAAAAGAAAATCGAAAAATTTTTAAAAAAAAATATGCGCAGCGTTTGAATTTCAAGCAGACAATGTGGGAACATTAAATTTTAAAATATAAGGAAATGAAATTCAAAAATGAAAAAAAAGGGCGTTTAAGTTCGAATTAAGAAGCAAACAAAACCAAAAAAGGAGGAAATTTCGACTGTGGATTCGAAATTGTGGACAGCGTTTTAAATTCAAGCAGGTAAACTGGGAACGTTAAACTTGAAAATAAGAGGAAATGAAATTATAAAAACAAAAATGGAATGTTTGAGTTCGAATTAAGAAGGAAAAGAACAAAAAAGAGTGAAATAAGCCTAAAACTTGAACTGCGACGGTGGAAGACAAAAAGGAGGGGGGTGTAACACGAGGACTTCCCAGGAGGTCACCCATCCTAGTACTACTCTCGCCCAAGCACGCTTAACTTCGGAGTTCTGATGGGATCCGGTGCTTTAGTGCTGGTATGATCGCACCCGTCAGAAAGCATGTTGGAAAACTACTAATGCATGATTGGAAGAACGCATAGAACTGCAGAAGCTAACCGTAACAGCGTTTGAAATTCAAACAAAGAACATTGCATTGTTTTGAAAAAGAAAATCGAAAAAAATTTAAAAAAAAATATGCGCAGCGTTTGAATTTCAAGCAGACAATGTGGGAACATTAAATTTTAAAATATAAGGAAATGAAATTCAAAAATGAAAAAAAAGGGCGTTTAAGTTCGAATTAAGAAGCAAACAAAACCAAAAAAGGAGGAAATCTAGAAATTTCGACTGTGGATTCGAAATTGTGGACAGCGTTTTAAATTCAAGCAGGTAAACTGGGAACGTTAAACTTGAAAATAAGAGGAAATGAAATTATAAAAACAAAAAAGGAATGTTTGAGTTCGAATTAAGAAGGAAAAGAACAAAAAAGAGTGAAATAAGCCTAAAACTTGAACTGCGACGGTGGAAGACAAAAAGGAGGGGGGTGCAACACGAGGACTTCCCAGGAGGTCACCCATCCTAGTACTACTCTCGCCCAAGCACGCTTAACTTCGGAGTTCTGATGGGATCCGGTGCTTTAGTGCTGGTATGATCGCACCCGTCAGAAAGCATGTTGGAAAACTACTAATGCATGATTGGAAGAACGCATAGAACTGCAGAAGCTAACCGTAACAGCGTTTGAAATTCAAACAAAGAACATTGCATTGTTTTGAAAAAGAAAATCGAAAAAAATTTAAAAAAAAATATGCGCAGCGTTTGAATTTCAAGCAGACAATGTGGGAACATTAAATTTTAAAATATAAGGAAATGAAATTCAAAAATGAAAAAAAAGGGCGTTTAAGTTCGAATTAAGAAGCAAACAAAACCAAAAAAGGAGGAAATCTAGAAATTTCGACTGTGGATTCGAAATTGTGGACAGCGTTTTAAATTCAAGCAGGTAAACTGGGAACGTTAAACTTGAAAATAAGAGGAAATGAAATTATAAAAACAAAAATGGAATGTTTGAGTTCGAATTAAGAAGGAAAAGAACAAAAAAGAGTGAAATAAGCCTAAAACTTGAACTGCGACGGTGGAAGACAAAAAGGAGGGGGTGCAACACGAGGACTTCCCAGGAGGTCACCCATCCTAGTACTACTCTCGCCCAAGCACGCTTAACTTCGGAGTTCTGATGGGATCCGGTGCTTTAGTGCTGGTATGATCGCACCCGTCAGAAAGCATGTTGGAAAACTACTAATGCATGATTGGAAGAACGCATAGAACTGCAGAAGCTAACCGTAACAGCGTTTGAAATTCAAACAAAGAACATTGCATTGTTTTGAAAAAGAAAATCGAAAAAAATTTAAAAAAAAATATGCGCAGCGTTTGAATTTCAAGCAGACAATGTGGGAACATTAAATTTTAAAATATAAGGAAATGAAATTCAAAAATGAAAAAAAGGGCGTTTAAGTTCGAATTAAGAAGCAAACAAAACCAAAAAAGGAGGAAATTTAGAAATTTCGACTGTGGATTCGAAATTGTGGACAGCGTTTTAAATTCAAGCAGGTAAACTGGGAACGTTAAACTTGAAAATAAGAGGAAATGAAATTATAAAAACAAAAAAGGAATGTTTGAGTTCGAATTAAGAAGGAAAAGAACAAAAAAGAGTGAAATAAGCCTAAAACTTGAACTGCGACGGTGGAAGACAAAAAGGAGGGGGGTGCAACACGAGGACTTCCCAGGAGGTCACCCATCCTAGTACTACTCTCGCCCAAGCACGCTTAACTTCGGAGTTCTGATGGGATCCGGTGCTTTAGTGCTGGTATGATCGCACCCGTCAGAAAGCATGTTGGAAAACTACTAATGCATGATTGGAAGAACGCATAGAACTGCAGAAGCTAACCGTAACAGCGTTTGAAATTCAAACAAAGAACATTGCATTGTTTTGAAAAAGAAAATCGAAAAAAATTTAAAAAAAAATATGCGCAGCGTTTGAATTTCAAGCAGACAATGTGGGAACATTAAATTTTAAAATATAAGGAAATGAAATTCAAAAATGAAAAAAAAGGGCGTTTAAGTTCGAATTAAGAAGCAAACAAAACCAAAAAAGGAGGAAATTTAGAAATTTCGACTGTGGATTCGAAATTGTGGACAGCGTTTTAAATTCAAGCAGGTAAACTGGGAACGTTAAACTTGAAAATAAGAGGAAATGGAATTATAAAAACAAAAAAGGAATGTTTGAGTTCGAATTAAGAAGGAAAAGAACAAAAAAGAGTGAAATAAGCCTAAAACTTGAACTGCGACGGTGGAAGACAAAAAGGAGGGGGGTGCAACACGAGGACTTCCCAGGAGGTCACCCATCCTAGTACTACTCTCGCCCAAGCACGCTTAACTTCGGAGTTCTGATGGGATCCGGTGCTTTAGTGCTGGTATGATCGCACCCGTCAGAAAGCATGTTGGAAAACTACTAATGCATGATTGGAAGAACGCATAGAACTGCAGAAGCTAACCGTAACAGCGTTTGAAATTCAAACAAAGAACATTGCATTGTTTTGAAAAAGAAAATCGAAAAAAATTTAAAAAAAAATATGCGCAGCGTTTGAATTTCAAGCAGACAATGTGGGAACATTAAATTTTAAAATATAAGGAAATGAAATTCAAAAATGAAAAAAAAGGGCGTTTAAGTTCGAATTAAGAAGCAAACAAAACCAAAAAAGGAGGAAATTTCGACTGTGGATTCGAAATTGTGGACAGCGTTTTAAATTCAAGCAGGTAAACTGGGAACGTTAAACTTGAAAATAAGAGGAAATGAAATTATAAAAACAAAAAAGGAATGTTTGAGTTCGAATTAAGAAGGAAAAGAACAAAAAAGAGTGAAATAAGCCTAAAACTTGAACTGCGACGGTGGAAGACAAAAAGGAGGGGGGTGCAACACGAGGACTTCCCAGGAGGTCACCCATCCTAGTACTACTCTCGCCCAAGCACGCTTAACTTCGGAGTTCTGATGGGATCCGGTGCTTTAGTGCTAGTATGATCGCACCCGTCAGAAAGCATGTTGGAAAACTACTAATGCATGATTGGAAGAACGCATAGAACTGCAGAAGCTAACCGTAACAGCGTTTGAAATTCAAACAAAGAACATTGCATTGTTTTGAAAAAGAAAATCGAAAAAAATTTAAAAAAAAATATGCGCAGCGTTTGAATTTCAAGCAGACAATGTGGGAACATTAAATTTTAAAATATAAGGAAATGAAATTCAAAAATGAAAAAAAAGGGCGTTTAAGTTCGAATTAAGAAGCAAACAAGACCAAAAAAGGAGGAAATTTAGAAATTTCGACTGTGGATTCGAAATTGTGGACAGCGTTTTAAATTCAAGCAGGTAAACTGGGAACGTTAAACTTGAAAATAAGAGGAAATGAAATTATAAAAACAAAAAAGGAATGTTTGAGTTCGAATTAAGAAGGAAAAGAACAAAAAAGAGTGAAATAAGCCTAAAACTTGAACTGCGACGGTGGAAGACAAAAAGGAGGGGGGTGCAACACGAGGACTTCCCAGGAGGTCACCCATCCTAGTACTACTCTCGCCCAAGCACGCTTAACTTCGGAGTTCTGATTGGATCCGGTGCTTTAGTGCTGGTATGATCGCACCCGTCAGAAAGCATGTTGGAAAACTACTAATGCATGATTGGAAGAACGCATAGAACTGCAGAAGCTAACCGTAACAGCGTTTGAAATTCAAACAAAGAACATTGCATTGTTTTGAAAAAGAAAATCGAAAAAAATTTAAAAAAAAATATGCGCAGCGTTTGAATTTCAAGCAGACAATGTGGGAACATTAAATTTTAAAATATAAGGAAATGAAATTCAAAAATGAAAAAAAAGGGCGTTTAAGTTCGAATTAAGAAGCAAACAAAACCAAAAAAGGAGGAAATTTCGACGGTGGATTCGAAATTGTGGACAGCGTTTTAAATTCAAGCAGGTAAACTGGGAACGTTAAACTTGAAAATAAGAGGAAATGAAATTATAAAAACAAAAAAGGAATGTTTGAGTTCGAATTAAGAAGGAAAAGAACAAAAAAGAGTGAAATAAGCCTAAAACTTGAACTGCGACGGTGGAAGACAAAAAGGAGGGGGGTGCAACACGAGGACTTCCCAGGAGGTCACCCATCCTAGTACTACTCTCGCCCAAGCACGCTTAACTTCGGAGTTCTGATGGGATCCGGTGCTTTAGTGCTGGTATGATCGCACCCGTCAGAAAGCATGTTGGAAAACTACTAATGCATGATTGGAAGAACGCATAGAACTGCAGAAGCTAACCGTAACAGCGTTTGAAATTCAAACAAAGAACATTGCATTGTTTTGAAAAAGAAAATCGAAAAAAATTTAAAAAAAAAATATGCGCAGCGTTTGAATTTCAAGCAGACAATGTGGGAACATTAAATTTTAAAATATAAGGAAATGAAATTCAAAAATGAAAAAAAAGGGCGTTTAAGTTCGAATTAAGAAGCAAACAAAACCAAAAAAGGAGGAAATTTAGAAATTTCGACTGTGGATTCGAAATTGTGGACAGCGTTTTAAATTCAAGCAGGTAAACTGGGAACGTTAAACTTGAAAATAAGAGGAAATGAAATTATAAAAACAAAAAAGGAATGTTTGAGTTCGAATTAAGAAGGAAAAGAACAAAAAAGAGTGAAATAAGCCTAAAACTTGAACTGCGACGGTGGAAGACAAAAAGGAGGGGGGTGCAACACGAGGACTTCCCAGGAGGTCACCCATCCTAGTACTACTCTCGCCCAAGCACGCTTAACTTCGGAGTTCTGATGGGATCCGGTGCTTTAGTGCTGGTATGATCGCACCCGTCAGAAAGCATGTTGGAAAACTACTAATGCATGATTGGAAGAACGCATAGAACTGCAGAAGCTAACCGTAACAGCGTTTGAAATTCAAACAAAGAACATTGCATTGTTTTGAAAAAGAAAATCGAAAAAAATTTAAAAAAAAATATGCGCAGCGTTTGAATTTCAAGCAGACAATG